>MU224140.1:7075096-7112459 GCA_018584345.1 Thuja plicata
TCCTCTTCTATAGCATGTCTTTTCATTATCTCCAACAAGTTCCATAATTGATCCGGTATCACTGTCTTAAGTTCAAGAACTGATTTCTTAAACTTGATCATATGAGATATGACCATAGAATGTATCTTAGTTTTATCAATTTCTTGATACTTGTCATAGGCTTTTGATAATGTATCTAGTCTTCCTTCATTTACAATCCTATTCTTCAAGATATTTAGACTCGGTCTGAAACCTACCTCAGGAGGAGCTTGAATATTCTTAGCTTTGCTATGAGTATTCCTTGAGGATGGGTGATTTGTAGCCACTTGCTTCCTTCCTCTAGGTTTCTTGCTAGGTACAGAAGGTGGAGATGTATCTAGATCAATGGTTGTAGTAGGCGCAGTGGTACTCTCCTCATTTTTCTTTTGCTTCTTCTTCTGAGTTTCAACAGTTTTCTCAATTTTAACTTTAGCAATTTTGGCTTCTTTTGCCTTATCCAAATCTTCTTGTGTGATTCCATGATTTTTTAGAATGTTGGATGCAGTTCTGGATGCTTTCCTTTTGTTAATAGCAAGTTGTAGTTCAATATCCACTTTGTCGGTCTTTTATCTGTAAGTGCCCCATCTAGGTTTATTAGGGTCTTTGGGTGCTGACAATAAGACTTGCGCATATCCTTCTAACACATGGTCTTCTACTTCATACCCTAGTGGATGAATCCAATTAGTTCTTGGCTCAACAGCCTCCATGCATGTGCAATCTATCTCTACCATAAAGCATATTGTATCCTTGTATTTGTCAACTATCTTCTCAGATAGTTTGAACCTGCTCTGCATTTTGACCCTGAATATCTTTATATCCATATCCATTGTATCTCTTGCACTGCTGTCTACAGTGGCTTTAAGAGATATCTGAGTCATTGTAGGTTTTCCTTTGTCTAGATAAAGGTCTGCAACCTTTCTGACTATGTGGTGATACAATTAGATGATCAGAGATCCAAACCTGAATGTTTTTCTCCTGTCATGTTTGATGATTCTGATATTGTCAATCAATTGACCGCGCAAGATCTCACATAGTTTGTATTGGGTGTTATCCTTTACTATTCTGATAGTTGCAAGGACTGTTTCTCTAGAGACACTATTCAACCTACTTGCATGCTGAAACTTGTATCCAAGTATCATTGTCATGAGTTTAATGTCATCTTCCTTGATAGGGTCAACTGTCATTCCACACCTATTATTCCTAGACAAACAAACTTGCTCAATTTGTTTCTTGACATCCTTTCCAGTGGGAAGCATAGGTCCAGTCATTGGAAGTCTAGTTAACTGATGGATTAGTTCAGTAGTGATGCAAACTGGGACATCTCCAATCCAGAAAAGATCATCATGTATCCTGCGTAACAAAATCTTTACCCATTTTGGTTCTTCAAACTCATGCGCATTCAAATACTCTAAAATAGGGTTATCTTGTAAGTGTGTGAACTCATCCTTGAATGTGAAGTTTAGATTTAACATTGATGCCATATGAGAGGCTATATTATCATCTCCTAATGATTCCTTCTTATAGTAAATGTATGTGCAAATATCTTCCACATGAACAACGCCAAGCAGGGTTTTAGAGAAAGCCCCTTCCACATCATCCAGTATGGATTTGAATGGATGCTTCTTAAATATGAACCTCTTCCTCTCTGCTACATCAAACACAACTGGGGTCACCATACTTACTTGGTGTTTTCTTAAGTAGTGTTTCCACAAAATTCTAAAACGGCACGACGGCTAGGGCTCTGCTTCAAACTGATTATCCATTCGCTCCAACTGCCAAACTGTTATACCTTCATGCTTTGATGTCTTAGTGCTCCAATGCTCTTCAATTTATGTGCTCTCGAATGTAAATGTGAAAATGATCGACCGTGAATTTCTTTTTATACAATCTGTCGCATTTAATGCTTGCAACCATACATAGAGATTTTCAAACTTTGATCCCGATGCAATTTAGATAATGTGTGAATGCATATAGCTATATTTTGTGCTTTTAACCATGAATCCAAAGGTGCATACTCTGAAGTGAGTACACCAACCACGCAGGGGTTCTGAGCTAGAATAGCTCCCCCTAAGACCAAGAAGGTCTATTCAAGCAGAAGTAGAGGGTGTGTCCACTGTGGATGCATCAACTACTTTGTCAAAATTATTGTCCTTCCTAAATTCAATCCATATTTTGCTTGAATATTCATTTTCTTTGACAAAATTGACTTCTCCTTTCTCTTCAAATAATGAATTTTTAGGATCCTCTTGTTTCTGAGTTTTGGATTTACAAAACCTTGTGATATGTCCAACCTTTCCACATGTGTGAAAAATGATAGGAGGTCTGATGTTCTTGTGCATCATGCTGCATTTCTTTGCTGTGTGTCCATTGTAGTTGCATATCTGACATGTAATGTTCTGCAAATTTCTTGAGAGTTGATTTATTTGATTTTTTTGATTCATACTTCTGTGATTCTGCTGATGTTGATTCTTATGACTTGTTCTGCAATGTATAGCCCTGTGACCAAAATTATTACATGAGTAACAATAACCATTAAAAGGTCTTACCTCTTTGCAATCTCTTGCCAAATTCCCATGTTTATTGCATGCATAATAAGTTCTATTAACTTGCTTGATTTCTCTTTTAGGTGGTTTAGATATAACCTCTGTAGTATGTTCAACTTTCTTAGCTTCTGAAGATGCTTCAAGTGTTTTTTCTTTCTCTTGTGATGATTTGATTGCATCTTGTGTTGTACTGAATCCAAGACCAGTAGTGTTCCCTTTTTGCCTTTGCGCATTGAGCTAGGATTGAATCAAATCAAAACTTGTGTGAAGTTTATCAATCTTGTCTTTTTCTTTTGTTAATTCAAATTCCAACTTCTTCTTCATGTTTTCCAATTCCGAGACTTTCATGTTTGCCTGCAGAAGTTCTTCCAATTGATTGCTTTCTTTGATCTTGTCTTCAATGGTGTTCTGGTTATCTGTAAGTTGTTCCTCCAGATCTTCAATTTTATCCTTTAGAGATTTATTCTCTTCATTAAGATTTTTGACCATTTGTCCTAGATCACTTGTAGAACAATCTTTTAGATCTTTTCTTATCCTTTTGATAAGTATTTGAGAGCCATCATTTTTCAATCTTATTTCTTCTTTTTCCTTCTTAGATTTGTCAAGATCTTCAATAGCTGCTTCAAGATTCTTTTTCAAATGTTTTGCTTCAGCTAAGTCCATGATATCCTCAAGTGGTTAAACTTTCTTTCAGAGGACCAGAGCTCTGATACCAATTGTAAGAAACACTGAGAGGGGGGGGGGTGAATCAGTGTTTATCTATTAATTATATTTTAGCCAATTAAACATATATCAAATGTGCATCCAAAGAAACATAACACAAGAACACATAAAACATGATATGATTACGGAGAACCTTGATCAGAGGAAATATACGGTGGGGATTAGTACCCATAAATATTTTACTAGGTATAATGAACCTGTTAAAGTTCCTTTGCCTTGTTAGAAGCACTCTTTACAAATTAAGTACAATGACCTGGTTAAAGGTCTGACCCTGTTAGGAGTCTTTTACAAAACCCTGTTAAAGGTATATGGCTCACTACCTAGGCTCGCTTCCCAATAAGATGAAGGCTACAACCCTCTGAATGTTGATATGCACTATATCAAAATGAACTGCTATAATGACACTATTGTCTGATCAGTTCCGTGTATGCGTGAATTTGGTTACTCTCTTAAAGAGCTATATCATCTACTAACCTCATAGTAATGTCCCTCTGTAACTTCCTCTTGCATAATAATCGACGCTTGTAACATAACATTACATTACATACTTATATGTTTACAATTGAATAGGCGCGACCCAAAACAAGACTCTAGTCGGCCTTTAAACCAAATTATACAATGCTTCCGAACAAGTCGGCCTAAGCGCATTTACTACAACATTAATTACATTAATACAAACTTATAACTAAAGGCACTTAGTAATTACATTACAAAATCATTCACACTGATCAAAACTATAGTCGGCTTCAATGCTCTGTTTCCTGGACTGCAGGTCTACTAATCTATCTGTAACTTTTCCATACTGATATTCCATACTCTGCGCATCTGGATCTAGCATGTATATACACCATAGACTATATACCTGAGCATGCGTGCTCTGGTGTGATCTCTAACACGTGCGCTGATGTACTGATCTCTGTATGTGTCTATCTGTCCTATTTTCATACTTTGTCATTTTGTCTTTCATAACAGAACTTAAGTATGAATTTGTTGCCATCATTGACAAGACAAAATAAGTCATGCTTCCTCAAGAAGTCAACTTGCCAATAGACAAGTCTTTCTCTTCTTCACAAGGCTGCACATAAACCATCACTTTATCTTCACAAAGATCAGAGCCATTGTGGATCCATGGATCCTCTTCCTTACCCAATTTCTCATAAACATCCTCACTATCACCATCAAAAAACTCTGATAGGACTTCATCATTTGTGGTTGCAAAATCATTGTCTAATAAAACACTTGCCTCCTCTTTACTTTCCACATTTTTCTTTGAAACATAATTTACATCATGGTTATTAAGATCAGCAAGGATAAAGATACTTTGATAGTGATTTTATTTTATTAATCCACACCTATCTACTGTGTTTGATTTATTATGACAGCGAATTCCAGCAAATGAAAAACCCCTTGGAATGATTCCATATCTTAAATTATTTTCAATGCCCATTACTGTTATAAAAGCCTGATGCAAATTTATGTGTTGCTTGTCTCTTAACAAGTAACTTATCTTTTTTCCAAATGCCCCAAAATAAACAACCAAGCAAAAAGCATCATTTGGTCTGAACTCCATTGGGATTTGACCCAATATTTCTGCAAATCTGAGATTGAAATGAGCGATAAACTCACCATTCTTTATTTTTATCTCCATGAAATCCTTCATTTCTGCAACTGGATTGATCTCTTTGCCAAACCGCTCTAGAAATGAAGATCTTAACTCCTTCCACGAAGAGATAGAACATTCTGGCAAAAAGGAGACCCACCACCTTGCATCATCTATCAAATATTGGATAAAAATTTTCATAATGCTATCCTCCCATTCAATGTCAAAATCTTCAATTAAGTCCATGAACCTTTTACAATGCTTCTCAGCATTCTCATCTTTCTCACCCCTGAATCTAGGAAAATTTTCTTTGATTTCGGGTGGAAAAGCATTTGGGTAACCATGAATACCTCTAAAATTTAGAGCTGCATACAAATTATTGTTGAAACCCCTCTTCAAATTACAAGGTTGTGGCTGGCTGGAACCTATGGTTAAACGAATTATTAACTTCTCTCCCAAATGAGCATGAGATCAAAATATGAACATACTTCTCAAAAGTGTAACGAACACATTCATCAACCGAGAAGCACTTCAACTTATTACTATTATTTCCTTTTATTAGTGCTACTTCACTTCATAAGGAACTTTTCTTTCACATGAAAATATAAGGATTACCTAAAAGGAAATTGCAGCTACTGCTCTTATTTCTTTGATTGGAAATTGGCAGATCTAGAGCCTTCTTGATAGCTCCAACGGGTTGATTTCAACATAGAGTCACCACCTCCTTGCAGAGGAAAATCTTCAAATAGAAAAAACCATTTGACATATATACTTTATTTATGAGTTCTCTCCAACCAGAAAAGACGCACAATTCTTTTTATATTCACTATAATAAAATACTTCCAAGGTATCCTTCCACAAATATAAAACTACTTCTAGATTCTATTAGCTTGACTCTTTCTTTCAAAACCAGATTCTAGGGTTAACACAGCAAATGAAAGGAAATAACTCTTCTACACTCACTGACCATTCTACTTCAGCAAGTCCCCAGTAGATTTTCCATTCTGTTAGCATTTTTCCATGACCTTGTCAAAGAAAAGGCTAATTAACAAGGATCAAACAATCCTCCTACACTTTGAGCTCAGAGGCTCAAGCGGGTGTACCTATTGGATTCACTTCTTTTAGTGAATCATGAGATAGATTCCTGTCCATCACACTTAATCTAACAATCATTTACAGCTCTTTAAATAGAAAAGTAAATTGAATTGATTTTATGGATTGATGATGACAACTGCATAAAGGAGCAGTGATCAATGTCGTGTCTATTGGAAAACAGAGTCATATAAACATACATTCACAGAAAACCATCTAAATCCAAACATACAAGACCCAAATGAAATGCCTTACAAATCATTATTTTCACTCCAACACCTGGACATCAAATTCATGTGAAACCTTGAAACCTCTGAACTTGTCTATAAGATTTACTCTTTCCTTGAAAGAAACTAAAACACAAATTCATAGTTACCTTATAAATGGTGCACTAAAATGCCTTACAAATTTATGCACAAAGATTTAGGATCAAACACAAAGACATCAGACAAATACTCGAAAGGGATTCCATTTGTTTTTCATTAACAACTTCTGATTCAATATATTTACACAACAAAGAACTCAAAACTAGACACACAAAATTAGAAAGCTGCCTTGCAGCATTAATTTCACCATCGCTGTACAATTGAGAAGACAAGAGATATAGAGGAATTGAGAAAACCAAATTTTTCACTGACACCTATCAATTCCTCCCAAAATATTTGAAATTGATCTCTTCTGCAACTACAAAAATATGATATGATCTACACCCAAAAGGATTAAAAAATCCAAATCTTCATCTCAAGGCCTTTCCAACGGTATATAACACTTAATATTTCTGATAAAAAATGCTCCCTGAATCACTAAGCAAACTTTGCCTTCCCATGCACATTTCCTGAATAATTTTAAAATATTTGAAATCTTTTCAATAGTCAAACTATTGAATTGAAATGACATTTTAAAATATGTAGATTTTAATACCTTTTTCTCATAGTGCACTAGAATTGGACAAGTGGCACCTCCTGGTTGGTTCTGAAAATTCATCTCTGCATAGCCTCTACGACTACGCGACGAGCTCACTTTGGGTCCACGACTGAGTGACGAGCTGCTTGCGTGAGTGCACGACTAGATGAATCACCAACTCGCATGCCTTTTTCATTACCTTGGAAATCATGCATGACTGTGCAACGAGCTCACTTCTGGTCTGCGACTAAGTGATGAGATGGTTGCGTGACAAGCTGAATCGCCAACTCGCATGCCTTTTTCATTACCTTGGAAATCATGGGCGATTGTGCGACAAGCTCACTTCTGGTTTGCGACTGACCGATGAGCTGCTTGCGCGACGAGCTGAAATGCCAACTCACATGCCTTTTTCATTACCTTGGAAATTATGCGCAAACGCGTGACAAGCTCACTTCTAGTCCGCGACTGAGCGATGAGTTGCTTGCGTGAGTGCGCGACGAGCTGAATTGCCAACTCGCATGCCTTTTTCTTTACCTTGGAAATCATGTGCAAATGCGTGACGAGCTCACTTCTTGTCTATGACTGAGTGACAAGCTACTTGCACGAGTGCGCAACAAGTTGAATTGCCAACTCACATGCCTTTTTTATTACCTTGGAAATCATGTGCGATTGTGTGACGAGCTCATTTCTAGTCCGCGATTGAGAGACAAGCTGCTTGCGTGAGTGTGTGACAAGCTAAATTGCCAACTCGCATGCCTTTTTCATTACCTTGGAAATCATGCACAACGAGCTCACTTCTGGTTTGTGACTGAGCAACGAGATGCTTTCGCAAGTGTGCGACGAGCTGAATCGCCAACTCACATGCCTTTTTTATTACCTTGGAAATCATGTGCGACTACGCGACGAGGTCACTTTTGGTCTGCAACTGAGCGATGAGCTGCTTGCATGAGTGCGCGATGAGCTGAATCACCAACTCGCATGCCTTTTTCATTACCTTGGAAATCATGTGCGACTGCGTGACGAGCTCATTTCTGGTCCGCGATTGAGTGATGAGCTGCTCCGTGACTACAAATACTCAGAGGACCATAACTTTTGATTTTCAATCTAGGTTTTTCTAAAACAATTTTTGTAAAGTGTGCGCATGGTCATCTCAAACATATTAGAAATATAGCTTGACCCAGTTTTTATTTTTGGCGATATGATTAACAACGTGATTGGATGTGCTCCCACATTTGCAATTAAAACTTGAAATGGGTCAGAGACTTTGTTTGCTTTCCACATTTTGTATTTAGGTCACATGCCTATGTTTTTTCTTCCATATTTTCATTTATCTCTTACAGAGCATTCAAACCATTGTCTTCTGTTCCAAGTTGATTTGTATGACTTCGCTTACCGGCAGCATTCTATTCATGAACTTCCAGGCTTAAGAGGCATCTCATACAAAACTTTGTGCATCCCACATCAAGTTCACTTTGTGCATCTTCGACACCTTCCCCATCTTCAATTTACCAAAATGTAGCCTATTGTGAAATTTTCCCTTGAAGCATTGAAATGGTAGTCATTATAAACAAATTTTTTATATCTCTGTAAAACTGATCTGACAAACAACAACTGGCCTTTGGAAATGGCCTTAAAAACTGATTGAAAGGTCTACCAGAGCTCTCAAATCCAGAAAACATAAATTCTTTCATGTTTACTAGCATCCTATAAAATCATATCTCCATGCTGCCTTCAGAAGTGATATATTTTAAACTCCCAAGTAGACCATTTTCATAAATTGCAAATGCACTTGTCAAAACATGTGCAAACTGACTTCGGATTCCCTTCTCTAAAGTAGGTCACTTGATAAAACTGGGAAATGTACAAAAATGCAGACTTAGCTGAATGCCTCCAAATGGCTACCTCCAAAACATATCAAAATTGAAATTTGAGAGTTGGAACCCAGTATACTTGCTTAATGAAATGTGTTGAACCCACTCCCCAAGTGGTATTTCATGAAAAATATCAGGTCTCTTTTTGCATGCATTCAAAGTAATCCTTTCTCCACAAGTTTCTTAGGGCAACAATCTGCACTTAGAGAAATTTTCAGTGTGGTCACTCCAAATTTATCTGTAATTTGAGATTACTAACACAATGTATATTTAGGTGGTAGGGTATGTGATAATGAATGATAATCTTTACCCTAATGTCTATATGAAACTAAATTTCTAAGATTCTTTATAAATGTTATGAATTGCATTAGTTAGTTATGAAGAATGGATTGTGTTGGTAAATAAAATGTTGGTGACTACTCATTGAAACATGTTCATCACATAGTAGTCATTTATTCTGAAGGGTTATAAATATGCTAGACTTGTAACTCATTATGAAACTCTTAAATGTAATTAGATTAATTAATATTATTTGAGTAGAAGTGTTAGGGAACCTATGAGGACTAGGAAATCTCAGTTATGTTGCATTCATGTTCTGTGAGCATATGTGCATCGATTCTTTTTCAAATGTGCATTGTAATAGTTCAAAAAAAATGTGTCTTCATCTTTAGAGATTAGATGGTCAAACCTCTTAGGTTCCCTGGCGGGGCGTTACAGCTTTACAAAGTCGGCTCTCAATATGAATATTATAAATATTACTAAGTCGACCTTCAATGCAAAATACATTTAATATAGTGAACACTAAATGCATAGTCGGGGCTCTTGCATAGTCGATGTGGAGGTTATCAACAAACAAAATACAACTTTCATTGTCTAGAGTCCAAGCCATACTCCCTCAATCTTTGCTACTGTCAGACTGCTATGTTTCGATGTTCTATTGTAGTCTGTCTGTCTTCAATTCTGTCTAACTCACCGTATACTCAACCAAAAAAAAATGGATCTTAGGTGGAGGTCATTCATACCCCATAATATCTTTCTCTAAGCTCACTTGCCCTAAATCATCGATCTTGATCTTTGACATCCAAAACACTTTTGTATCTTTGCTTCTACACTTAGTCGATTTTTGAATCACCAAAACTCATCTTTTCTGGAATCGGTCTGAAACCCAGATGTGTTGCCATAAATGATAACCAAAAAGTAAATCACATTTATACAAAATTGATTACTTACCAACAGTATACTGAGTGTTTTTTAATATTAATTGTATTCCTTTTGGCTATCACTTTCTTTGCATACATTTTGGCATGCCCGGTGGGACCCACTTCATGGGTCATTATTATTTATTTCTATCTTATTTTATATTAAAATGACTAACCAAAACTAGCGATTTATCATTTTGAGTGGCTTTTTTGCAATATTTTAGGTGTTTGCAGGTTGGAGGAGGGAGAATAGGTGCTCGTGTTCCCATCAAAACCTTTACTTTTCAAAAAACATCAAATTTTATTCCTCGCGGGATTATGGGGAGGATTAGCGGGAACACGGGAAGGGTCTATGGGATTGTGATCCCACAGACTGTTCCCTTGTCACAGTCTGAGAACCATTTTTCCTTCTTTTCTATATTTTTCTTTTAGAATTCATCAGTCCTACACAAATACGGTTTGACTACACGAGAATGTAAGCTGTCTTTTTGTACGCCATAAAGCATTTATTTATTATACACTATTTGTAATAGTCAGACACCCATGAGATTTTTTTTGTCCCAGTGGGATCGATGTTTGACCTGGCGGGATTGTTTGTTGACCCTACGAGATCATAGTTTTTCTAACTTTACTTCTCTATTTTGTGCAGGTCCATGGGATTGCATGTACAGGCCGCGGGAATGATGGTTTAAATTTTAAAACAAAATTTAAAAATAAATTCATTCATCTTACTTTTGGGCATAAAACAAACCCACATCTATTTTGTTGCACTAAAATAAACAAAGGTTAAAAAGAACCCTCAAATCAAACACTTCAATTTGAGTTTAAAATTAAGCCACCGTTCTTGAAGGTCTAAAGGAAAATGAACAATGCAATCAAACACTACGATTTGGGCTTGAAATGAACACACACAATCTTGAATTCCTAAAGAAAAAGGAGACAAAGAAAAAAAAATTTAAAGCTTTACTTTCTAAAGGAAAAAGAACTTTACATGTTAATCACAAGTGTTTGATGTCCTAGATAGAAAAAACTTAGTTAACTAATCATCAATTTGGAAAGAATGGGTGTTTGGTGTGTTTGAGGGAGTGTTTTTCAACACTACCTTAAGACTTATTTTCATTTTCATTGTAAACCTTGTTAGCATAAGTGATGAACAATAGGTAGCTTATATATGTATCCTCTCCCCTCGCCTTGCCAATCTTGGGTGAATAGAAAGATTAAGTTGCCTATTCTACTTATAGAGAGGTATGTCTAGAGGGTGTGTTTCCCCTTTAGAGGACAACCTGAAACCAGTAATCCCTTTGGTCGGTATATAAATAAGACATTGAACAAAGGCTTGTCTTATATCCCACCAAGCTCGAGCGATGTGTGTTGATGGTAGTCCATACTACGTGAAGCATCCCTAACATATTGGCATGGTCAACAAGGCTCTTAAGTGAGTCACGCACGTATAAACTGATTGGGGGGGGTTCCACAAAATCTTAATAAAAACCATTTAAACTAGCAAGCTACTTGTTTCACCCCCAAAAACTTGATAATCTTTGTGCAAGGAGGATAGTAACCTCCCCAAGATCACTCACACATTCGTGCCACATTGAGTGTTTGGAGTCGGATAATATGGCATCATGACTAGAGTCATTGCATTCTTGGTGGTGGTCATATTCTTATTAGCTCTCATGTGTGTGCCTACATTTGCGAGCACAAATTTTCAAAGTTGAGTCAATTCCTTAAGGTAGAAATTGCTTGTGTGTGTCTTTGATGTCACTAAACCTGTGAAAACACTTTTAGAACATACACATTTGAAAGGTCCAAGTCTTTTTCCAAAAGAGATCAAATCTGTATTGTTCTTGCAAGGTTGATTTATCCCTTTCAAGACTGCTTTCACACTTGTTTCAAAAATGCAATCATTATTCCAAAAAGAAACCAAGGTAAACTTATTGTAGTCACTTCCTAGTTCCAAGAAGTTCAAAGAGTTGTTACCATCATCAAACCAGTACACATGTCAGATTCTAGGGAACACAAGAAATTCAAGACTCAATTACCTCCCATATATAGAGAGCAAAGGATCGGCACTCAAGAAGCCAACAAATACCAACACATCATTGATTTCATCAAACAAGAGATTCACACACGAGAAGAACATGGAAAATTCATCTAAAACAATAAGACTGCAAACTTCATGGCCAAATATCACCTAAAATGCACTTTTATCAACTTTGAGAGATACAACTAGTTGGCCATCACAAACAAACCTATCTATTTACTCTTCTCAAGAGCTTGCATCTCCATCATTACATTTTTAGAACTATCGTATTCACCCAAATCAATCAAGTTGCTTCCAACATCTAAAGTCATAATAGAAGAAAAGCATCCTAAAATTTGTGTCACACCCTTGTGAGTTTCATGAAATCTTCATCTTAATCAAAATCCACCCATCACATTTTTCCTTGACTAAGGATTTTCTAGGATAATCCCATTGTGTTATTTTAGCCTCATCACCTTGATCAAAAGGTCGGTTCAAATTGGCATAGAATATCATCATCCGAAAGACCACAAGCTTGTCCTAGGTTGACAAAGAACCACATCCATTTGAGCCTCATTTAGGAACAACAACTCATCATCCTTGTGACACTAAGTCATCCACTAAATTCTTTATGGAATCCTGATCAGTCTAGATTGTCATCATCATCCCCAAACTATCATTTTCATATCCAATCTTGAGTCTTGCATCACCATCATCATTATCACATCTTAGGAACATTTGCACATTTCCTTTTTAAGGCCTTTATCCCTAAGTATAATTTTTCATCATCCACCCTAGGATGCATTTCATGCCACCTGAAACTCACTCTAAGAAGAGGAAGGATATGGATCCCAATCTTTCCACTAGCCAACCCGACCCAACAATAGATCCGAGAAACACCATGGTCTATTTTGACCCCAAACACAAAGTACAAGTTGAACATGTGTGGGTCGATCCCACTAAGGTCCCTACCCTCAGCTCTATGGAAGCATTTATGAATCATCCTGGACATGCTCACATGGTCAGTGACATGATCCAACATAATAGTGAGGCCATACTTGCTAATTATCAATGTGAAGGTATCCTCCTTTCATCAAGATTTAGAGAACCTCACATAGCATGTCTCATCCATATCCCATCCAACATGTTCCCACCATTAGTGGAGGAAATTTCTGACCAATACCAAAGAATTTCCCAAATTTCTTCGCTCATTCCTCACTTACTCCACCCAAATACTACCCAACCCATTGTACATACTATAGCACAATCAACTCCTTTCTTCATGTTGGGAGCTTCCTCTTCCAATCATCCTCCACCTCTAGCATCGCAACCAATCCAAATCATCATTACCCAAACCTCACAACCCACTACTAACCCTTTTGCTACTACACAACCTATCACCTCCCAACTCATTGCACTCAACCAATCATCTCCAAATCATCAATCACACAAGTCACTGCCTCTTCCATGTCAGCATCATTTCCTCCTCATGTTCCACCGCCACAATAATGACAACTGCAGTTTACCACAGGCATTCCGCCTACAAGAGGCTTCAATCAACCCTTGTTCCCACAAGGTCCAACATTCCATGCTCAACCAACAACACCACCTAAAAATTCACCCCAATCTGGCATTCAAGCACAACCACATGCATCCACCTCGCAACAATCCCCTCAAGCTCCACAAGTCTCGCAAACTGCCACATCTTCTACTTGGCACTATTCCCAAGCCACTTTACAAGCCCTCAGGGTTCCCACATACTCACACACTACAAATCCTGCCACATCCCAAGTGTAGCAGTAGTCCTTCAACCCCTTTTCCCAACAAACACAAGTCCAACTTCCTACATTCACTAACTATCTAGCCATGCCACCATTTTTAGTAGCATCGAGCATTCCACCCTCCCAACAGCCAAGTGCTTCCACAAGATTCAACCCTAGAATCAACCCACAAAGTGCCTATCCATCATACGGTGTCTCTAACACCCAACCAACCTACATAGGCTAATCGCACACCCATCCCACTTATCAAGCATCACAACTAGTGCAACCCCTTTACTAGCAACCAGCACAATCTACCTGCCAACAACCAACCCAACCCACTTATCAAAAATTGACATGCCCTACCTATCAACAGTCATTGAAGCCACCACCAACTTTACCCTCCTTTCCAAAACAATCCTTCAACACCCAGTCGCAACAACCCAAAATCCCTCCATAACTCACTTATGCAACTGGACCATCTCCCTAGCATACACCACAATATCCCTGACAAAATCCTCCATACTCCCCGTCTCTATTCGACCCATATCAAGTGCCTAGTTCCAACACACCAAGGGCACCCACTCCACCACCTATAAACATGCAATGGGAATAAATTAAGAATGTTCTTAAAGAGCTTTGAGCAAGGACCGAAAGTAAGACATTCAAATTTGAGGAAGTATGTCCCTATCCGTTTGATCACTTCATCACGACAACCCCCTTCCCTAAGCATGTTGAGACCCCAAAATTTGACAAATATCAGAGGAGGGGAGATCCTTTCAACCACAACAAAGAGTTTTATTTGTCTTTCCAAGAGGTTACATATAGTGATAACTACCTAATACGCCTCTTCCCTAAGAACCTGGGAGGCGCTACCTTGGAATGGTTCTACAAGATCCCTTACAGCATTGTGTCCACATTTGTAGAACTGTCAAAGAAGTCCATGGCCCAATATGCACATAACATTGAGAGTGAATTGTCTCTCCTAGAATTACATAACTCCAAGAAAAAAGGTTGGGAAAGTTTGGCAGATTACCTTCAGAGATGGAAAGAGCTCACCATAAGAGCATCCTATCAACCCCCTGAAAAGCACCTAACAAAGATATTAATTGACAATTTGTATCTAAACTAGCTCACCACATGCAAATGAAATTCCTATAGATCTATCAAGAAATTTGTAAGAAGGGAATGGATCTTGAGAGATTTCTTTTAGATGATGGCACCATTAAGCATTACAAACAACCCTAACCTGACAGACCAACAATGATCGATCCCACTACTAGAACAAAAATAAGAGTGTTGTAACTGACGGTTCCACAGACACTAAACATGTCCAAATTATTGTAGCTAGTCCTAATGCACCTAATCAAGTGTATCAACAACCACCACTATCATATCAACAACTGCCACCCATGTATCAGCAACCTGCACTAGCACATCAACAACCTACGTACCAAAAAAACACACGCCCACAAGTTGTAGCTACCTATCCCCCTCGAGGGACATCATATCAATGAAATTACCAACCTCTAATAAAACAAACAAATTTCATATCAGTCCCGCAAGGATAGCCCAAGCCTCGAGCCCAAAATGTGCTGAAACATACCTTTACCCCTTTGGGTGAACCCATAGACGTCATCTTTCACTGAATGGCCAAATCTAACATAATTGTATACCCACAGATTTAACCCTTTGACGATTCTACCCCTAAGCTAGCATGGTACAAAGACAATGAATATTGCGACTATCACCATGTCAAAGAACACTCTACCATGAAATTCATGAAACTAAAGCAGTATATCTAGGACCTCATTGACCATGAAGAAATTGTAGTGGAACCTCCAGCACAGGCCTTATCCAATGCCAACTTACAGATATACTAAAATGTGTTCCCTCAACACAATTTTGTGAAAGAAACTATCAATCCCGCTCCACCCCTAAACAAAGGGAAGGGAAAGAAAGGGGATAACATAGATAAAAAGGATTATACCAATACCTATATTAACTATGACAAGTTCGTTGGTTGTATCTCCCAGGTCAAACCTGCTATCAATGTGATCCATGTCAAAGGCATTTATAGTCAATATGTATTCACTACTCATAGGGGAATAATTTATGTCATAGGTTCCACTATTTCTCCTCCCTTTGGTGCACAATACAACCTCCTAGAACACCTTGGGAACACACCCACTCAAATCTGCATCCTAGATCTCCTGCAGTTTGCCAATCCATCAAAAGATCCTTAACAAAACCCTCCAAGAATCATGAGTTCTGAATAACATCGACCTAAATAAATTTAAAGCCCTTGTGGGCCATCTGTCCACATCCAAAAGCATCTCATTCAAACCTTCTAACATGCCTTTCATCAATCCCGATCACAACCTTCCACTCTGATGTAGGAGCATCCTGGGTTGCCTTGCTATCACGTTCAGTTTTGTTCATTCTACTAGTAAGTGTTGAGTTGCAGTATTGTTGAGTGTTCATGTGTGTACCAAGTGGTCTAGCGTTCGCTAAGCTATTTGTGTCAAGCTATCTGATATTGGTCGAGCGTTCCTTCCTGGGCTGAGTGAACCTGATGCTTGGTTCTTCTTGACTGAGTTTGTCAGTGATTGGTTCTTGTTGGAGCCGACTAACATATTTAATTTTTGGTTGTGCATTTAATATTTGGATCTTGTCTTGGGATGTGTGTAGACCATTGTTGATCGGCCTTCCATCTTTGTAATAGTCTAGAATATTCTGTAAGCCACTTTGGCAAGTATGAATATTGATGTCTATGTATAGGTTAGAGGTAGCTATACATAGAGAAAGTAGATAGTAGATGACATGAGAAGGTAGAAGATAGAAAAGTCTAGATTTTTTTTGGTCATAACCTAGAAGGCCTCATATTTGGGCATGTATATTGTAATTGAATGAATCAATAAAAAATTATTTTTTGTTTTTGTGTGTGTGATTTTGTGTACCTGTTAAGAAAGACACAACACTTCTATAGGTCATTATATTAGTGAAAAATCATAAAAAGCAAGGGTTTGACATAAATCACTAAAACCAACCTATTGCTTCCTATCTAGGAGGAGTATAAAAAATGTCATAATATGCCCTTAGATTATGCATTTATCAGTGACATATACAACCTAGAATGAAATATTTAAATGAAACTAATCTAACATGCTCAAGAAATGTCCCTTTTAACTCCAAAATGAAAGATTATAGCAATGCATGTATGAGAGCTAAAATATAATATGAATCACTAAAAATGTGAGCAACATGAGTCTACTCCTTCCAATCTAAAAATATGGGCAGCATAAGGATGCTTTCAACTCTAAAAATTAAGGGCCAATTGAGCTTAAAACTCATCTTATTTATAGAAGAAATTAGGAGTGAGAGGAGACATGAAGTCATTAACGAAGGTGTAAGAAGCATTAATGGAGGATGTAAGAAGTATTAATGAGGATATCATTAATGAGGCATGATGGAGGAATAAGCATTAAATGATGGATTTATGAGAGCATTTAATGAAGCATGGTGAGGGTGTAAGTCCAAGCTTGAGAAAGTAGACTTTTTGAAATGAGTTGAATTCCTAATCACAAAATTAGGAATGTGACATCATTAGGAAGTGGGTTAGGATAGGATTCAGATTAGAAGTAAGCTTATCATTAGGTGAAGGGGTTGGGATTAGTTTGAACCCAGGGTTTAAGGTGGTTGAGGTAGGTTAGGTTAGGGGTTAAAGGGAATATTAATGAAATGAAGTATAATTAATATATTCATTCAATAATAGGAAAATTAATTATTTAAGCTTTTGATGGCTTTTGATAATTAATTAGGACTATAGCCAATTTAATTAGATTAATTAGGCTAGGAGATTGGCTTTTTGTAATTGATGTGGTGTAATTAGGATTTTATTTAATTCCTTTTTAATTAATTATCTTAACCATGTTCTTTATTTAGATAGATTGTATTGAATTGATTTGATTTAATTGGCTGAGGTAATTAATGAAATTTAATGATTAAATCACTTAGGAGATTAAATTTGATTTGAATGAATTATGCCAGTAATTTGAAGATTTGTTTTGACATAATTGGGGGTATGATCACACTTAAGGAAAATAGGGTCTATGGTCAGAGAAGACCAAATTAGGGTGGTTACATTTGCCCCTCTTTGAATAGATGTGCGAGTAGAGCATTGATTCAAAGAAAGTTTTTGATGTGGACTTCAAAAAGTTTGAGAATTTCGCTCATGATCGAATGAAATGTCTGATGAGATCAGTCTCACACTTGATTGAACTAAACTAATAGGATTGACTTTGAACTTAATCGAACAAAGGTCAATAAGAAAAGATCTTAAAGATACCAATTTTGAACTTGGTTGTCGTAAAAAATTTGATAATACCGACTTCAAACTTGATTGAACAAAGGTCACTACAAAGCTGCCAGGAGCTTTAATAAGAATCTTAGAAAAAGTAGACATAGTATATCCAGCTTGTGAGAATCGAATCCTTCAATTGAACAGTTCCGACTTAGTCAAGGAACCATCATGCCTTTATTTTTTTATAACAAAGTCATTTTAATGTTGTTTCAAGGAATAATTTGATTGATTATAGTGTGATCATGCCCCCTTAGGAACGAAATCGAAGGAAAAGAATAAACATCCCTCTGTCGAAATGATGTATCATTTGCATGGGTCAGTTAGATCAAGAAAGAATTAAGTAGAAGTGAAGAAATGGAGGTTTGTTAAGAGAAAACACACTTGTACCAAGGTAATCACGTTAAAATGTGAGTTCGATTTCATTCCTGATAGTTCAGAGATTTTGGGACTCATTGATATCAATAATATAGATTAATGTAATTAACTTGGATTTTAGATGAATCAAGAATTTATTTTAAGTTCAAGTCCCTTTTATGTTGTTCTGTCAAATGAATCATGCAATCTCTAAATGCATCTATATGTAGACTCTTAGGACTATCACTGATTTTGCAGATATTGTAACATTTTTATCATCGTTGGGTGTTTTTGGAATGGATACCACCTGATAGTACAAAAATACTAATATCCACTGATATTATGAAAGTATGAATACTATGTTTATCAGATGCAATGTCAGAAATAAACTTAGGCATCAAGGCATTGAAGCTAGGATGATAATTTAGTTATCTCCTTTTAATGTTTAGGATCAATTTCTGTTCAAGTGTAATGCAAGATAGGTGACCCATAATGACCTTGAAAATTCATATCCTTGGGTACATCATGTAGTGTACACCTTAGTGAGAATCTGATTTAGAAAATAGACAAGGAAATTGTTTTAACCTCACTGTAGTTTACACATAACAAAGATTGATATATATGTGGCTATCCACTCATGTTGGCAGCTCTCACCATAAACATCCAAGTTAGGTGAAATGTATAGGATCATTTGAAACAATCAACATACGCAGAAAACCAAGAAAATGTTATGCCCCCTGTCCTTGCGACTCTATGTCATTGAATAGACGTCATGGAGTTACTCGGAAGACATAACAATCATCAATTGAGAATTAATCAAAGAAAACTTATAACTGCTTAGATGCCCCTAGTATGAAACATCATGGGAATATAAAAGAATCATAACCATACCAAGATCAAACTGTGTTTTAGCAGTATTAGAAAATACTATTGATTCATTTTTCAAGCTCATCAGAGATTCATCAATCAGAATTTGAAATGTAAGAAATATGGTTCATGTCTGAGTATATGTGAGATGAACTGTGTCAGCAATTGCAATCCAATGTAGCGCTTTAGAAAATACTAGCTGATGAAAGTGTTGAGAAACACTTGTGCGCTGTAAGGTTATGGTTTAAAGTGTTGATAAATACTAGTTTGATGTCTGTGGAGGGTAGGTGATGTTTTGAGGAAATACCCTTGTTTGTGAGAGTGATGTGTAAGTTCAAGTATTGAAATACATTATTTGCAAGAGGTAAACCATCCTAGACACGACACTTAGGATAACCCAGCAGATGCAAACTGACCATGCTAGCAAATATGCCCCTAGTGGAGAATGACTATGCCTAAGATGCAAATGTAGACAAATCCCAAGCAAGGATAGGATATTTGTAAGGAATCAGAGTCATCAAATAGCACGGGTGCAAGTATGAAGGTGTAGTGGCATCATTGTATTGATAGATAGAGCACAGAGTTTGAGTGATGCATGTTTTCCAATGTGTAGAATATTTGTAAAAGATTACCAATTCTCAAGCATGATCTAATTTGTGTGCCCCCAATGTCTAGAAAGATGTAGGGTGTTACAAATGGATTGATAGATCAAAAGTGGATCGGAAAAAGTGGATGAAGTGGGTGAATGTCACCCTCAAGAAGAGTCTCCTCAAGATTACCCAAGCTAGGGAAAAATAATATAGCAATGTAGGCTCATACAGCACTGCTTAATGCCAAATAGGATAATGACCTGATGTCACAAAAAGTATGTAGGATATCATGTAGTCCAAAAAGAGTGGACATGTCAAGAGAGTTCTTAGAACTTGTTTTTCATTTTATTTTGTTCTTCCTTTGATCAAGACCAAGGGGTAAACTAATAGGATAGCACCATCAAGATAAGGAATGATGTAGGATTAGTGCGAGGGTAGTGAATTTGGACTTGGGATAAGCAAGATCACGATTGTGAGCAACGTACAAGATCAAGTGAGTAAGATATACAATTTGTTCATGAATAGGCCCAACCTTGTCAAGTTCACCAGATGGAAAATGGATGAAAGATATGAGGGATATGATATCATGGAAGGAACTTGCCCCCAAGTGAAGAGTGCAAGTAAGAGGAATTACATGTAACGCCTTTTTTCTAGGTTTTCATCATGGTACTTATCCAAGGTGCCACAAGAAGTGGTTTTCACCATAGGATGAATCTTTTTCTCTTTAATTTTGCTACCAAGATGCCTATTTACCAGGTTTTCACCGAGGCACTTTTTTCTTTTTTTCAATCTTACTTTTTTTTGTCTTTTTTTTTTCTTTTTCAAATTTCAAGGAGGAACCTATGCATCTTTCTATTGGGATAGTGGTCTTTTGAAATATATGCTATGATAGGCCAAGAACACTGAAAGTATGCTCAAAGATGTTGATAAGGGGATGGTAAGGTATGAAATGGAGATTAAAAGAGTTGGTAGCTAAGAGTTTATGCACTTGATTGGACTAGATGGATGGAAGGGTATGGGATGGATGAAATTTAGGGACCCAATATGGAAGGGTATGGTGACAAGATCAACATTGACACACTCTTTGAAGGGTAGTGTATGGATTGAGTTTTTGATGTATGAATGGATAGGGATCTTGGTACACAAGGACCCAAGATGGAGGAAGTATTCAAGGTAATGGATTTTGGGACATGAGAACCCAGAATAGAGTTAGAAGATGGACAATGCGTGAAAGAAGATGAAGTGGAAGCCTTTGGAAGCTTGGATGCCAATTCTGATTTTTCCTTTTTGTTCAATCCTTTTAAGAGAGACTTGGGAATCCACATAACTTTTGATTTTCCTTTTCTTTTGGATGATTTAGAATGTAATTCTTCCATGATGGATTTAGGAACCCATATTTTCTTTGATATTATTCTTTTCTTATTGTTGGAACGTACTTCTGCCATGATGGATTTAGGAACCCATATTTTCTTTGATATTATGTTCTTCTCCGTGGACCTTTGTGGTCTCTTGAATGTTTCCTTTTTATTTGTATTCACATGTAGATTAGATTGGACATAGTGATCTTCTTATGTAAGTGGATATTTGACTTTCTAATTTCTTCGTTTGACATCCAAATTGCTTCCAAAAGACTTGGGATGTGTGGATGAATAAGAACTATATGGATGGTTCATATGGATGTGTTGATATGGAGGTTTCAAAGATGCATGTTTATGTTGATCTTGATAGGAGATAGGGTAAGTGGATGGAGAGATATATGGACCCAATATAGATGGAAGGTTTGAAGCTTTCCACTTTTGAACATATGGACCAAGGATAGATTTGGAAGATGGAGAAGGCTGATTCTTGCGGGAAAATGGAGGAATATAAGGTGTGAAATGACTATCAACATCTTTAGAGTGAGCTTCATATTTTGTTTCAATTTCATCGACATACCCATAGTATCATGTGTAACTTTGATATGAGTCATTTTAACTAGAACCCTTGATGCTTGAGGCAACTTATTGTCATGTAAGGTATTTGGAGGAATAATGGTTTCTTGAGGTGGATATGGAGGTTTATATGAAAGATATGGTGGAACATGCTGATCTTGACAAGGGTCTTTGTATAATGCAGGAAGAGTACCTTGACCTTGATTTTCAATAGAATTTTTAGAAGTATTAAGATCTTGCTTAGGAGATGGAAGGCTATGTAGCTATTGAGATGGAGGAATATTTTTTTCAAGGAAATGAAAAGATACGAGGGGATCATCTTCATATTGGAGGGATATGGGATCTTTATCAAATGTTGGAGGGGATAGAATAATGTCTTGATCTTGATCATTAGTAAGACTTGTTTCTTTGTTCTTTTTATTATCCTCTTGACATGGATTCATTCCAAAGGAAAAGATAAGAGTTTTAATCTTCATGAGGGATTCTTGAAGGATTGCTGGGGAATTATCCAAAATAGGCCTTGAGGTATATGAAAGCTTAGGGTCTTTGATCTTAAGATAATGGAATGTACTTGCTGCAAGATATAGATTAGCTTGGATTTCGTTTAAAGGCATCCCTTGAGGGTAGACATAGTTATCATGAAAAGCATTAGGATCTTTGTGTGATGGAGGATATTTGGATATCCTTGAAGCTTTGTCAGAAGGAGGAATAGAAGAAGAAGTAGAAGTAGCATGTAGCTCATTTATAGACATAGGTTCATGATTTTGATCATGCTTGGGATTGGTATCTTCATTTGATAATTCATTAGTATCTTCAACTTTGATTATGGCATCATCAATTAGATCTTGGATTTTATTTTTTATCTCCATGCAATGTGAAGTTTTATGCTCATTATTTTGATGATAGGCACATTAGGTACTCACAAATGACATTCCACATGAGGTGGTTTGAGGCAATGTGATGAGATTGTTTTCAAGAAGCTCTGCCAGCATTGTTGTATAAGATCATCTCAAAGGAGTAAATTCTCTATCCCTTGGACATGTAGATCCACTTGAACTCTCCAAAGAGGTGTTGGATTCAAGATTATGAGGGCGTTGATCAAAGATATGATCAACATGATCCTATGAAATAATCTCTTGATCAAAGATAGGATTACCATGAGTAGGTTTCTCCTTTTTTTAAGAATGTGAAGACATGTGTGTCTTCTGATCATAGAGAAGAGGAAAGATTGATCTTAGTGAAGACCCCTTTTATGAGGTATTTTTTTCTTCTTTTATGTCTTGAATTTCAAATTTCAAAGCTTGCATTTTCTTGGATAAGGTTTTAATGAGAATCTCTTCTTCATTGGTGTTAAGACCATAGGGTTTACCATTTGTTTTCAGTCATTGTAAGATTGTCTCGATCAAAGTCTTGGAATTGTGCCAAAAGGATTTCTGAATTGTCCCCAAATGTGTGAGTTTGGGTTTGATGTTTCAAAGTAATTGATTCCAGCGTCATAGGGTTAGAATGTCCTGATAGTGAGCTGGGATCCAATGAGAGTCAATTGTTTGAAGTAAGTGACTCGAGCGTCAAAGGGTTAGAATTCCCTAATAGTGAGTTGGGAATCAAGTTGTTTAGTTGAGTGTAAAGACCACAAGATTTGGGACCAATTGTGAAGATCCAAAAGGACATGCAAGGTAGACTTATAAGCAAGTTGTGAAACAGCAAAAGATGGACCAGAAAAGGAAACAGGACCAGAATGAAGAGCCAAAAGGTATCTAGTTTCACTGAATTTTTCTGAGAAATAAATCTGCACATTCTCACTGTTCGAAATGCGACCCTCTACATGTGAGCCAAGAAATTCAGGCTGCAAGCTTCTGATGAGCTAAATTCAAGCTAGGAAATATAGGATGTGATCTTTCTCCCTAGATACGATGCAATGCTAACCATATGTGATGCAAGATACTAGATGCAATTTTGTATAACCTAATGCAAGCCAGGACAGACCAAAAATGATTGTTTGTTGCTCTGTCAAATTTTGTCAATTTTGTCAATTTCATCTTAGAAGTGCGTGAAGTTTGTTTGATCGGAGATTGCGTTCTAAGACTTTTTAGTGAATGAAAAACACATGTAGACCAAGGATTGAACTTTTTTTTCTTGTTTGAAGGTGTTATCTCTTTAATGATTTTTAGTCACATCAAGCATCATTGTATTGTTAAAGGGGAACAAACACATCCTTATGCCCTATTTTCTAAGTAGAGGATGAAAATCCTTGCTCGTAGACTTAGGTATGCACTCAAATGCTAATCAGAATATGGCTATCACCAAGCATGCAATGGCTCTCGTTGTGATATCATATTAGCCAACTCCAAATGCAAGTGAGGGAATGAAATGATGAGTATCTGGGGGAAATTACTTTTTGCCTTGCACAAATATTATCACCCTTTCAGGGATGAATTAGGTAGTTTGACTACAAAGTTTGTTTTTTATGATGGGGCAATCCGTTTGAAACTGTCTCCCATAGAATTGTACAAGGAAAAATTGAGGTGTATAGCCCTATGAGTACTCAAATATATGTAGTCTCACAAGCAAGATTCAAGCGGCTCCACTCTACACATACCCAAGCATGTTCAAGGAATGATGTCAAAATTCCAAGAACAAAATTGATTCTGTCTTCTGAGGCTTTGGCCTACAAGGAAGCAATTATTTATAGTGAGTTGGAAGAGTTGGCGTAAACCTATCCTCACTTGGGTCATCCTGGGATATTTTTCCCTCAACCGACAGGCCCTCTAATGTTTAGGAAAGCATACAAAGGATTGCAAGCGTAGGATTTCTATATTTCTAATTCTTCAAAAGAAGAAGAGCATACTCTCCTAGTCCATGTTATTTTCTCCTAAAATCACATCAAGCAAGGCTCTTTCCCTCAAAAGTTGTCACTCAAAACTCAATCCCCCATATTGAGTTTTTGATTCCCCTGCTTGGAAGGAAGAGAAAATCCCCTAGTGAGACTAAGTAGTAAGCATGAGTTTGATTTTAAGTTCCTATTTTGAAGAAAGCATAAAGCATTTGAAAAGCAAATTTGTTTTTGTTCAATTTACCCAAATTAGGTGATTTGCCTATTCATCTACTTCTCCAAATTTAGACAATGACTTTTGCTTTGTTCAATTTTTCCACAAGATTTAATGCTTTGATTGTTCAATTACAAATCCCAAATTTAGACAGTGAAGTTGTTCTTTTTCCCACAAAATTTAGGTGACTTGTGTTGTTCAATTACTTTGTCCAAGATGAACTTTAAACGATGAGTTAGTTTGTCTTGTTTAGTTACTCCAAATTCCTCTCAAATCTTAAACCAACTTTTGACGTTCCGATTTTCCTTGAAGGAAAAGAGCATACTAATCTGGTTGATTTAACAAGTGATTAGAAAGTGTTCTTAAGTTATAACTTTGAAGAATTTGAAAAAAAAGTTAATCTATTAAAAACCCTGCAAACCACAAGTTATCAAAGATTTTCCACCTTCTTATTAGCAACCTGTAAGCGATATTTAGGCTATTTTAAAGACCAAAATCACAACAGATCAAATCATTAGTGGTTAGGCAATCGGAATTTCAAAATTTTAAACCAGATACGAGCCTAGAAATCTAGGAAATGACCTTATACCATATGCAAACCTTTGCAACTGATACGATAGAATACAGACTAGATACGAGCCTTTACTAAAAATGATCCAGGATTTCCTGGATGCGATTTCTAAAATCTAGGGTGCGAGAAAATATCATGTGTTGTGATGAAATATCCTAGATACGAGCCTTTATGACCATAACCAATTATAGACACGGAATCTGAGAACACAAATTAGCCAAAAATGATTAGGAAATGAAAGAAAATATGGATTCTTGCCCCATGGTGGGCACCAGAAATGTGTGTGTGATTTTATGTACCTTTTAAGAAAGACACAACACTTCAATAGGTCATTATATTAGTGAAAATCATAAAAACCAAGGGTTTGACATAAATCACTAAAACTGACCTATTACTTTCTATTTAGGAGGAGTATAAAAAATTCCATAATATGCCCTCAGATTATGCATTTATCAGTGACATATACAACCTAGAATGAAAGATTTAAATGAAACTAATCTAATATGCTCAAGAAATGTCCCTTTTAACTCCAAAATGAAAGATTATAACAATGCATGTATGAGAGCTAAAATGTAATATGAATCACTAAAAATGTGAACAACATGAGTCTACTCCTTCCAATCTCAAAATATGGGCAGCATAAGAATGCTTTCAACTCTAAAAATTAAGGGTCAATTGAGCTTAAAACTCATCTTATTTATAGAAGAAATTAGGAGTGAGAGGAGAGAGGAAGCCATTAATGAAGGTGTAAGAAGCATTAATGGAGGATGTAAGAAGTATTAATGAGGATATCATTAATGAGGCATGGTGGAGGAATAAGCATTAAATGATGCATTTATGAGAGCATTTAATGAAGCATGGTGAGGGTGTAAGTCCAAGCTTGAGAAAGTGGACTTTTTGAAATGAGTTGAATTCCTAATCACAAAATTAAGAATGTGACATCATTAGGAAGTGGGTTAGGATAGGATTAAGATTAGAAGTAGGCTTATCATGGGTGAAGGGGTTGTGATTAGTTTGAACCTAGGGTTTAAGGTGGTTGAGGTAGGTTAGGTTAGGGGTTAAAGGGAATATTAATGAAATGAAATATAATTAATATATTCATTCAATAATAGGAAAATTAATTATTTAAGATTTTGATGGCTTTTGATAATTAATTAGGACTATAGCCAATTTAATTAGATTAATAAGGCTAGGGGATTGGCTTTTCGCAAGTGATGAGGTTAATTAGTATTTTATTTAATTCCTTTTTAATTAATTATATTAGCCATGTTTTTTATTTGGATTGATTGTATTGAATTGATTTGATTTAATTGGCTAAGGTAATTAATGACATTTAGTGATTAAATCACTTAGGAGATTAAATTTGATTTGAATGAATTATGTCAGTAATTAGAAGATTTGTTTTGACATAATTGGGGGAATGATCACACTTAGGGAAAATAGGGTCTATGGTCAGAGCAGACCAAATTAGGGTGGTTAGCCATTAATGAGGGTGTAAGACTCATTAAAGTGGAGTGTGGAAGAGAATGTGTAAGAGGCATAAATGTTTCATTTATGAAAGCATTTATAAGGCATGGGAGAGGATTTAAGAAGCATGGGTGAGGGTTTAAGGTCAAGCTTGAGAAAGTGGACTTTTTGAAATGAGTTGAATTCCTAATCACAAAATTAGGAATGTGACATCATTAGGAAGTGGATTAGGATAAGATTAAGATTAGAAGTAGGCTTATCATGGGTGAAGGGGTTGGGATTAGTTTGAACCCGGGGTTTAAGGTGGTTGAGGTAGGTTAGGGTCGGGGTTAAAGGGAATAGTAATGAAATGAAATATAATTATCATATTCATTCAATAATAGGAAAATAAATTATTTAAGCTTTTGATTGCTTTTGATAATTAATTAGGACTATAGCCAATTTAATTAGATTAATTAGGCTAGGGGATTGGGTTTTTGCAAGTGATGATGTGTAATTAGAATTTTATTTAATTCCTTTTTAATTAATTATCTTGGCCATGTTTTTTATTTGGATTGATTGTATTGAATTGATTTGATTTAATTGGCTAAGGTAATTAATGAAATTTAGTGATTAAATCAGTTAGGTGATTAAATTTGATTTGAATGAATTATGCCAGTAATTCAAAGATTTTTTTTGACATAATTGGGGGTATGATCACACTTAGGGAAAATAGGGTCTATGGTCAGAGCAGACCAAATTAGGGTGGTTACAGTTTCATTCTCCTTGGTGTTGTTCTCTATGTTATTTTCTTCCGTTGTGTTTACTCTCCAAGGTGGCTGGATAGTTGGGTGTGCCTTTGGTACTAGTTGTCCATGTCCCTCCTTGTGCTAGGTGGTCTCAGAGTGAATTTCATCCTTGGTAAATTGGATCATGTAAAACCCTGATTTAGATTTGGTTGTAGGATGGCAGACCTATAGATTTGACCTATAACTTGGAGAGGGTTACGATATTGTAGGAACCTATCCGTCAATATGGATCGAGGCAGAGTAAATGTTGATAATGTCATAATGGACATGTTGAGACAAATTATAGCCAAATTAGATGTTGTGGAGACAACCCAGAGGAGAGGAGTGCATATTGATGATGTGAGTGATGATGAAGCAGTGGAACCGAATCCAGAGCCTGAGGAAGATCAAGATGAGGAAAGATTGTTGAGAGTATTGATTAGGGAACATTCAAAGCCTATTGTTGAAGTTAGTCCTTATGATAGAAATTAGGATACTAATGTTGTGTTGGATTAGATCTCTGATATGGAGAATTTCTTTGAGTTTGAAATCACTCTTGATAATAGGAAGGTGAAAATTGCATTGGGTTGAAAGGGCATGCATCACTATGGTGGGAGAATTTGCAAACTGATAGACAAAGAAGAGAAAGGAAAAGATCAGAACTTGGTTGAAAATGGAAAATAAGGTGAAGAAGAAGTTCCCTCCTTATGATTACCAAGTTAGCTTATTGAGGAAGATGTATAACCTTAGACACTAAGGAATTCAATAGATTAGACATCAAATCTATACATGGGGACAATGAGGTTGAGAAAGTTCCAAGTTACCTGAATGGACTGAGATCTGGAATTCAAGATGAAATAAGTTTTGTGAAATTGGATAGTGCGGAAAAAGCATATAAATATGCCTTGAAAGTTGAGGAGATCTTGACAAAGAAGTATGAAATAAGATAGAGAAGTCAAGGCAGTAGATTCTAGAGAAGCAGAGGTAGATCCTATGGTGAAGGTGGAAGATCTAATAATTTTGAGCAAGATAAGGGAAAATATGTGTAAAATGGAAGATAAAAGAAAGACCGAGTGGAAAGGCAGTAGTTATTATAGAGGAGGCACTAGTTCCTACCAAGGAAGAGGTAGAGGTGGTTTTAGTGGTAATTGTTTCAAATGTGGCACAGATCTTTCGAGTGTAGACACTTTGGTGGAAATGGACAAAGTCATAGAAATGTTGTGATACAAGAGGATCTTGAGGGTTCTCCAAGTGGATCTGAGGCTGGAGAAAACCTTATGGTAAGGAGATATTTGTGTAATAGCCAAGTGGATGCAGAACTTTTTCTAAGGAGAAGAATTTTCAAGACCAGATGTAAGATGACAAGAAAATGTTGCAAAGTGATTGTTGATAGTGACAGTTTAGCAAATTTGGCATCAAAGGACCTGTTATAAAGTTACAATTGAAAATTTTGAGACACCCTAAGCCCTATCATGTTTCATGGATCAAGGATGAGCATAATTTGTTGGTAAGTGAGTAATGTGTTGTGAAATTCAAGATTGGAAATTACTTTGATGAAGTTCTATGTGATATTATGCCTATGGATTGTTGTCATATTATGTTGGGTAGACCTTGGTAGTATGATAGACATGTTGTGCATGATGGTAGATTGAATCAATATACTCTTTGGATAAATGGGAAAAAGAAAACATTGTTACCTTTGATTGAGGTTCTAGCTGAGATAAACTGTACTACTATGAAAATTTGCATGGTAAATGGAAAGCAATTAGAGAAAGAAATTAAGAAGAACCAAGTGTGTTTTGCTATAATCCTTAAGAAGCTGAGTTATGGTAGTAATGGCCGACTAACAAGGTATAGTAATGGCCGAGTGACAAAAAATAGTAAATGTCAAGCAATAGAAGACAGTGGAGACAGAGTGCCAGCGGAAATTCAAAACTTGCTGAATGAATACAAGGAGATTTTTGCAGAGGATACTCTTGATGTTTTATCACCGGTGAGAAGTATAAATCATTGTATGGATCTGATTCCTGGAGCTAGTTTTCCAAATAAAGCACCGTTTAGATTGACACCTACTGAGAATGAAGAAATTAACCAACAAGTGCAAGAGTTGTTAAACAAAGGTTTGATTAGAGAAATATTGAGTCCATGTGTTGTACATGTTGTATTAGCACCTAAGAAGAATGGAGTGGAGAATGTGTATTGATTCCAGAGCTATCAACAAGATAACAGTGAAGCATAGGTTTCCTATGTTGAGGATGGATGACATAATGGATTGTTTGAGTGGAGGAAAGTATTTTACCAAGATTGATTTGAAGAGTGGCTATCATCAGATCAGAATCATAGAAGGTGATGAATTGAAGACTTCTTTCAAGACAAAAGAAGTTTTATATGAGTAGTTGTTTATGCCTTTTGGTTTGACTAATGCACCTAGTAATTTCATGAGGTTGATGAATGAAGTTCTCAAGAGATTTTTGGGTAAGTTTGTGATTGCTTATTTGGATGATATTTTGATATTCAGTAAGACTAAGGAAGAACACCTTAAGCATATTAGACAAGTGTTGCAAAGACTGAAGGAGGATAAGCTACTGATTAATTTGAATAATTTATCCTTTGTGCAAGAAGAGATTGTGTACTTAGGATTTGTAATTTCAGCTAATGGTTTAAAAATGGACCCTGAGAAGGTTAAAGCAATTCTGGAGTGGCCTACACCTAAGAATGTGGGTGAGGTAAGATCATTTCATAGTTTGGCTAGTTTCTACAAAAATTTAATTAATAATTTCAGTTCTGTTTGTAATGCTATGACTGAGACTATGAGAGGAGATAAAAAGGATTTTAAGTGGACACGTGGAGTTGACAAGATTTTTGAGAATTTGAAACAAAAGGTTGTCGAGTTACCTATGTTAGATTTACCTGATTCCAATAAAGTATTTCAAACTGAGTGTGATGCAAGTGGTAGTACAATAGGATTTGTATTGAGTCAAGAAGGTAAACATATTGCTTTATTTAGTGAAAAGTTGAATGAGTCTAAAAGGAATTATTTTGTGTATGATCAAGAGTTTTATGCTATTTTTCAAGCTTTTAGAAAGTGGAGACATTATTTGATTCCTAAGGAGTTTGTGTTGTATATTGATCATAAAGCTTTACTATATTTGGGAAGTCAACATAAGTTGAATCAGAGACATATGAAGTGGGTTGAATACTTACAGATTTTCACATTTGTGATCAAGCATAAGAGTGGAGTTACTAATTGAGTTGCAGATGCACTGAGCAGAAGATGTTCTTTGTTGACCGAGATGAAGGTGGAAGTCCTTGGTTTTGATAAGATGCATGAGTTGTATGATATTGACCCTTCTTTTTTGAGGTGTGGAGAGAGTGAAGAGCACCAAATATGTCATAACAACCAAGTAATTTTGAGGAGTATTCCATTCAAGAAGGTATGTTATTCAAAGGAATTCAGTTTTTTATACCAATAAGTTCCATGAGAGTTAATTTGATTAAGGAAAAGCATTGTGGTCAATTGGCTAGACATTTTGGAAATAATAAGACATTGAGTTTGCTTAAGGAAAATTATTATTGGCCACATATGTATAAGGATGTTCATAAGTTTGTAAGGAGTTGTGGGATTTTTCAAATTGTAAAAGGAGTAAGTTAGAATACTTGATTGTATACACCTAATTTTGTTCCTGAGAAAACTTGGAGTGACATCAACATGGATTTTATTGTTGGATTACCTAAGATAGCAAGAGGGTATGTGATGTAGGAGCATCTTGGGTCATTGGCAATCCTGCACAACCAAAAATATATTTTCTTATAGTTCTTTAATTTTTTCTTTGTCGCTGGGGTTTTGTTGCTCGGGCATGCTTGTCTCTGTCGCTCTGGTTTTGTTTCTTGGGCATGCCTATCTCTATTACTTGGGTTCTGTCTCTCAAGCATGCTTGTTTTTCTGTTGCTCTATCATGCTTTTCCAATGGGTCTCCTATTTCTTGGGTTTCTCTTCTATCACTTGGGTTTTGTTTTCCTATTGCTCAGGGTGTTCTTTGCCCGAGTCTCTCTGTTGCTTGGTCATGCAAATGCTTATTTTGGGAGTTGGATCTTTGGCCAACTTCTTCAGTTAATTTCAATGGCTTAATTTATGTGGGGTCTCTCATTGGGGTCTATGTGGACCTAAATCTGGGTCTCTCTTATGGATTTGAGTGCCGACCTCTTTGGTGGATTCTTGTATATATTCTTTAGTATGTTGTTAGTTTAGGATATGATCATTCTTGGAGCAAGAAAGCAAATGTTTAGATATTGAGATCGAAGGTCTATGATCTCTGTTGTATGAAGATCTTATTGTAATTCATCAAATATATAGCCAAAACTGAGAAGGACTTACGGCCCGACATGTAATGATTTTGATCAATTAATGATAAAGGATCTCTGTGTTTTCTTCTCTCACTGTGTTGTTTGGCTTTCGCATTGGTTTTGCAAGGTGGTTTGGTAGTTTGGAGTACCTTGGGTCCCAGCTCCTTACCCTCCTTGCATCAGGTGGTATCAGAGCATTGGTGAGATCTAAGTTCCTTATTGTAAACCCTAACCCTAGTTGGTATTGTTGTGGGGTAGAAAATTGTGATCTGACCTACAATCATAGAGGGATTCAAGATGGTTAATGGGAGAGAGAATGAAGATCCAGGTCTAGCTGATATGCTTAGATAGATGGTTGCTAGATTGGAAGCTATTGAGATAGCCCAACGTAGAGGAAGACATCTTGATGATGTTAGTGATGATGAAATTGAAGAGGTTCAAGGTGAAGCTACACCTGCACCTGTGATGGACCAGGAACAAGAAAGATTCCTGAGAGCCTTGACAAGTTTGAAATCCACACCTCAATTCAATCCTCCTAAGCACAGTGGAAAGTTGGATTTTGATGAATTGATTGATTGGATAACTTATATGGAAAAGTATTTTGAATATGAGAATGTAGCGGAGGATAAGAAGGTGAAGATCACAAGCACAAAGCTAAAAGGTCATGCATCCTTATGGTAGGAACATCTACAATTGGATTGAAAGAAGAAAGGTATGGGATAAGATGGTGAACAAATTGAAAGGCAAGTTTCTACCTTGTGATTATCAGATCAACCTGATTAGGAGAATGCAAAGCTTGAAGCAGAAGGATAAATCTGTCAAAGACTACACTGAGGAATTTTATAGATTGGACATCAGATCATGACATGTTGAAGATGAAGTGGAAAGAGTTGCAAGATATATGAATGGCTTGAGAAGTTCCATACAAGATGAAATTAATTTTGTCAAGATGGAAAGCATTGAGGAGGCATATCAATTTGCCCTAAAAATTGAGGAAAATTTGAATAGAAGATATAAACAAAGACAAAGAGGCAGAGGTGGTAGATTCCCTAGAGGAAGAGGTAAATATCATGGTGAAAATAGTAGATCTGAACCAGAAAAGTTAGTTTCAAATACATCTCAAGATAAAGGAAAGACTAAATGGAAAGGTGGAATTTCATACCAAGGAAGAGGTAATTACTCCAGAGGTGGATATAGCAGAAAAGGGTTCCAAGTAACTTGTTACAATTATGGTGAAGAAGGACATAAATCCTTTGAAAGTACACATGCAAGCAAGAAAGGTAGTAGTAGCATAAATGCTTTGGTGCAAGAAGAGTCACCTAATGAAGCTGAAAAGGAAGGAAATCTCATGATCAAAAGGATACTATGAAGTGAGAAGGATAAGTAAGATTCGATCAAGAAAATTTTGTTCAAGACCATATGTAGAGTTGCAGACAAATTTTGGAAGGTGATTGTTGATAGTGGAAGCTCAAAGAATCTGGCATTTGAGGAAAAGGTTGCAAAATTGCAATTGGAGAGGATGAAACATCTAAAACCCTATCAAATCTCATGGATCAAGGATGAGCATACATTAATCGTGAGTGGATTGTTGTCTTATTTTGTTGGCAAGACCCTAGCAATATGATAGAATGCTATACATGATGGAAGGCTAAATAGATATTATGTTTAGGTTGATGGTAAGAAGAAAATTTTGTTACCTTTGGTTGAAGAATCTGTTGATGAGTTATACACGTCTGTGAAAGTTTATCTGATGGAAGGTAGACAGTTTGTTAAGGATTTGAAAAGAAATGATATTTGTTATGCTTGGATTCCTAACAAATCGAGTAAGAATACAGAAGATGATACTCCTGCAGAAGTTGGAAAGTTGCTCACTCAGTACAAGGAAATAATTTTAGATAATGTACTTGATGGTTTTCTACTATTGAGGGATATCAATCACTATATAGATATGATTCTTGGAGCTAGTTTACCAAAAAAAGGACCACATAGGTTAACATCGATCGAGAATGAAGAGCTTATCTGACAAGTTCATGAATTTTTGAAAAAAGGTTTGATCCGAGAAAGCTTGAGTCCATGTGCAGTACCTATTGTATTGGCACCTAAGAAGAATGGAGAATGGATAATGTGCACTGATTCCAGAGAAATAAACAGAATCATAGTGAAGTATATGTTTCCTATACCAAGAATGGATGACATAATGGATTGTTTGAGTGGAGCAAAGTATTCTACCAAAATTAATTTAAAAGTGGATGTCATCATATCAGAATCAAAGAAGGTGATGAATGGAAGAATTCTTTCAAGAAAAAGGAAGGTTTGTATGAGTGGTTGGTTATGCCTTTTGGTTTAACTAATGTGCTCAGTACTTTTATGAGGCTAATGAATGAAGTTTTGAAAAAATTCTTGAATAAGTGTGTGATTGTATATTTGGATGATATTATGATATTCAATAAGACTAGAGAAGAGAATTTGATGCATATAAGGCAAGTGTTGCAGAGATTGAAAGAGGAAAAGTTGCTAATGAATCTGAAGAAGTGTTCCTTCATGAAAGAAGAGCTTGTGTATTTGGGTTTTTTTATTTCAGCTGATGGTTTGAAGATGGATCTAGAGAATGTTGAAGCAATACTGAAATGGTCTCCACTTGAAAATGTCACTGAGGTAAGATCATTTTATGGATTGGTGAGTTTTTACAGGAATTTTATCAGAAATTTTAGTTCTATCTATAATACTGTGACTGGGGCAATGAGAGGAGACAAAAGAGAATTCAAATGGACACATGGAGCTGATAAGTGTTTTGAGAATTTGAAATTGAAGGTTGCAGAATTACCTATGTTAGCCTTACCTGATTTCAATAAGGTATTTCAAGTTGAATGTGATGCAAGTGGAAGTGCAATTGCAGCTGTGTTGACTCAATAAGGTAAACCTATTACTTTCTTTAGTGAAAAGTTAAATGATGCTAAGAAGAAATATTATGTCTATGATCAAGAGTTCTATGCTATTGTTCAATCTATGAAGAAGTGGAGACATTACTTGATGCCAAATGAATTTGTGTTGTATACTGATCATAAGGCTTTACAGTATTTGGGTAGTCAAAATAAGTTGAATTAGAGACATATGAAATGGGTAGAGTATTTTCAGAGGTTTACATTTGTGATTAAACATAAGAGTGGAGTTTCTAACAGAGTTGTTGATGCATTAAGTGGAAGAAGATTCCATATTTGTTGTTGTGGATAGATTCTCTAAGATGACACATTTCATACCATGTAAGAAAACATCAGATGCAATACATACAGCAGATCTTTTCTTTAAGGAAATTGTCAGATTGCATGGATTACCGAAGAGTATCATCTCTGACCAAGACAGTAAATTTGTTAGCTATTTTTGGAGAACACTTTAGAAGAAATTGGATACTGAGTTAAAGTTTAGTTCTACATTTCATCCATAGACTGGTGGACGAATAGAGGTTTTAAACCAAAGTTTGGGTAATATGTTGAGATTCTTAGTTGGAGACACACCAGGCAATTAGGATGTGATGTTGGCACAAGCAGAGTTTGTATACAACTATTCAGTAAATAGAAGTACTGGAAAGACACCATTTGAGATTGTTCATGGCACACAACTGAGAGGTATATCAGATTTGAGAGACATTGCTAGAGAAGATAAAAGAAGTGTTGAAGCAGAAGAATTTGCAGAATTTATGAAGACATTGCTTGAAGATGTAAAATAGAAGCTAGAGAAAAGCAATCAGAAGTACAAGGATAGTGCAGATAGATCAAGAAGACATAAAACATTTAAAGTTGGTGATGATGTAATGGTTCATCTGAAGAAAGGCAGATTTCCTATTGGAACACATGGTAAATTGAAGATGAAGAAATTTGGTCCTTGAAAAATACTAAGAAGATTTGACAGTGGAAATGCTTATGAAGTTGAATTACCTGATGACATGGATATATCACCTATATTTAGTATTTTAGACTTATATGAATATCATGAACCCGATGAAGAAGTGACTGTACCAAGTGATTATCAAAAGAAACAAATAGAGGAAGTTGAGAAGATTCTGAAACAAAGAATTGGAAGAAGCACAAGAGGAAAAGAATACATGGAGTATCTAGTGAAGTGGGAAAACAGACCGATTGAGGACTCATCTTGGATTTCTAAATCTAAGTTGGATTCATTCCAGGTTGGACTTGATAAATGATTTGGAGAATCATTTCTTGTAACACTAGGTGTCGTATGCGGGAGAATCTTGGGTCACTGGAAATTGTACACAACCAAAAAGATGTTTTCTTATAGTTCTTTAATTTTTTCTTTGTCACTCGGGTTCTGCTGCTCGGGCATGCTTGTCTCTATCACTCGCGTTCTGTTGCTCGAGCATGCCTATCTCTATTTCTCAAGTTCTATCTCTTGGGCATGCCTTTTTTTTTCTTCCCGGTCATGCTTTTCTGACAGGTCTCTTGTTGCTCGGGTTTCACTTGTCACTCAGGTTCTATTTTCCTGTTGCTCGCGGTGTTCTTTGCTCGAGTATCTCTGTTGCTCGGTCATGCTTTGATCGAGATGCTTATTTTGGGAGTTGGATCTTTGGCCGACTTCTTCAGTTAATTTTGATAGCTTAATTTATGTGGGGTCTCTCATTGGGGTCTGTGTGGACCTAAATCTGGGTCTCTCTTATGGATTTGAGTGCCGACCTCTTTGGTGGACTCTTGTATATTTTCTTTTGTATTTTCTTAGCTTAGGGGACGATCATCCTTGGAGCAAGAAAGAAAATGTTTAGATATTGAGATCAAAGGTCTATGATCTCTGTTGTATGAAGATTTTATTGTAATTCATTGAATAAATGGTCAAAACCTGCAAGGCCTTACAGCCCAACATGTAATTATTTTGATCAATTAATGATAAAGGATCTTTGTGTTTTATTCTCTCACTGTGTTGTTTGGCTTCCACATTGATTTTGCAAGGTGGTTTGGTAGTTGGGAGTGCCTTGGGCCTTGGCTCCTTACCCTCCTTGGTAAGTCAGAATACTAGATTGTATACACCTATTTGTTAGAATAGGTAAAACCCTATTCTCCCAAGAACACCTGCACGCATAACCCTGTCACATGGAAGAAGAAAAGTACAGAAGACAGAACAAACTATGGAGGCCAAAAAGCCAGAGACATCATATGCACAAGAAAACAATATATTAACAATATGTTTCAAGATGATTCAATGAGATGTGAAAAACTCCTTAACAAATACAAAGAGGTGAATCCTTATAAAAGGAATCATGAAACCCTAAAAGGGAAAACCCTAAAGAATAATAAGATGCCTAAGTTTAACTTAAGTGTAGAGTA
>MU224140.1:7112751-7124992 GCA_018584345.1 Thuja plicata
AGCTGATCAATCGAAGAGGTGACCTCCAAAAGTAGGAATGAACGAGTGTCTATATAGTAGATGATCCATCTCACCAGAATGCATAGGTGCCTAGCCACTACATCTGCCTAGTACATAGGAACAAAAAAAGAATACGTAGATCACTCAACCAAACCAAGGAAGCAATAGAACCAACAAGTGAACCCCCCCATAATGCTGAACAGGGAGAGGGGTGACAGGAACACTGAAATGCAATGCCAGAAACATCTGCAAGAAGTAGAATCAGGAACACCAACAGTGCAAAAGAAGTACAAGCACAGGATAAAGGGTGGTATCACAGACACACATCATGGGCTAATGTCATAGAAGGTATGCTCATTTGACAAAGGTGGATAAGAACAAAAGGCAAAACATCATAACCCCCCATGGCACTTTATAACTAAGTGTGAGTACAAACAAAAACAAGGTGCTTGAAATCCCAGATATGCAAAAGAAGACACTTTATCTCAGTGCGTTTACAGAAAATAAAATGCTACAGAAGAGAAGCAATTCTCAGAAGTCAGAAAGAAGAGTGAGCAAGAAGAATAGAAGAAGAGATCCCAGGACCTATAGAACCCAAGTAATCCGCTAGAGTGTGAAAGAGAAAAACTCAGAGGAGAAAGAACTTGGAGCAGAATTTGGAAAAAAAAGACCCCTGCAACTAAAAAACTCACTGAACCAGCTTTCCGACAATGTTTGGTTTTCCAAAAAAAAAGTTCCGATGAGCAAGATATGGCTCTTGGAAGGCAAAACCAAACATCGGAATTTGACAGCAAAAAACACTCTCAAAATGGTAGAACCCAAAACCCCAACCTCCATCATCGAAAAGAGCTTTTCGACGATATAAAGGAGTTGGAAAAATACCTCCGTATGCTCAAGATAGAACGAAAACAGTGCCAGGAGGTCAGAAAGGCTAGAAAAACTAGGTTTTAAGCCCCTGTGGCTGAAAAAAATAAGCCCCTGGGCGCATGGCGCGCGTAGGGGGCTGGAGCATAGCTCCTGGTCACCCATGTGACCACCGCTTGAAGGCATAATCCTGCGGGGCTTTAAACAAACTATCGAGCAGCGAGGACCAGGAGGTGGCGGCCGGCGGATCGGCGGGACAGGCCGGCAGGGCTGTTGGGGCCGGCGGAGCAGTGGCCAGCGGGGGCTGGGAGGTGGGTGGCGCAGCTGGAAGGGGCCGTGCGTGGGTCAAGCCGCAGTGGTGTAGCGGTGGCGTGAGCCAAATAGCACTGGCCGCGTTAATAAACAAGCCAAAAAACATTAAAAAAAAAGATGTTTTTTAAAAAAAAAATTGTCGATTTCTGTGCCCGTACGGCATTGGAAACCAATTTTTTTTTGCCTCAGAGCCAAGCTATCCAAAATAGACAAGTTTTATATGGATTCTATGGTTTTTGGGCACTCTGAGCACAACAGTGATGTCTGTTTAAGCCCAAAATGACCAGAAACAAAGGTTCCCCCTAAATCCACATAAAAAGCTTCTGAAAAACTAGAAAAACCTCCAGCTTCTGAAACACTTTGACAAAGTGTGAACAACAAGAAATAAGATGGCTCTAATACCATGTTAGAATAGGTAAAACCCTATTCTCCCAAGAACACCTGCATGCATAACCCTGTCACATGGAAGAAGGAAAGTACATAAGACAGGAAAAACTATGGAGGCCAAAAAGCCAGAGGAGACAACATATGCACAAGAAAACAATATATTAACAATATGTTTCAAGATGTTACAATGAGATGTGAAAAACTCCTTAACAAATACAAAGAGGTGAATCCTTATAAAAGGAATCATGAAACCCTAAAAGGGAAAACCCTAAAGAATAATAAGATGCCTAAGTTTAACTTAAGTGTAGAGTATAATAGACTAGTAATTAAATAAATTAATTATTAGCTATAATATGACAACTCTAACACTATTTATGTTCCTAAGAAACCTTGGAGTGACATCGGTATGGATTTTGTTCTTGGATTACCTAAGACAGCAAGAGGGTATGATTCCATATTTTTTGTTGTGGATAGATTTTCTAAGATGGCACATTTCATACCATGTAAGAAAACATCAGATGATGTGCATGTTGTTGAGATTTTATTCAAAGAGGTTGTTAGATTTTATGGATTACCGAGAAGTATTATCTCTAACCGAGATAGCAATTTTGTTGGTTATTTTTGGAGGACTTTGTGGAAGAAGATGGATACTAAGTTGAGGTTTATTTCTACATTTCATCCAAAAATAGATGGATAGGAAGAGGTTGTGAATAGAAGCTTTGGTAATTTTTTGACATGTTTAGTTGGAGATTGTAGCCCTCTGCAAGTTATAGGTCAAATCTGGAGATCTTCCACCCTATAACCAAATCCAACTCAGGGTTCTACATGATCCAATCTACCAAGGACAAACTTTTCTCTGATACCACCTGGTGCAAGGAGGGATAGGGACAGCCAGGGCCAAAGGCACACCTAGCTATCCAACCACCTTGTGGAGTAAACACAACAGAAGAAAACAAAATAGATAACAACACCAAGGAGAGAGAAACATCAAATATTATTTTATCGATTCATTCAATTACAACATACATGCCTGGTTGTGAGGCCTTCTAGGTTACGACCAAAAAAATCTAGAATTTTCTATCTTCCACCTTCTTATATCATCTGGTATCTAATTTCTCTACTTATAGACACCTCTAACCTATACATAGACATCCCTATTTATACTTGCCAAAGAAGCTTACAAAAGATTATAGACTATTACAAAGATGGAAGGTTGACCACCAATGGTATGCACACATCACAACACAAGATCCAAATATTAAGTGCACAACCAAAAATTAAATACATAAGTCAGCTCCAACAAGAACCAATCATAGACAAACTCGGTCAATAAGAAGTGAGCATCAGGTTCACTTAACCCAGGAAGGAACGCTCGGCCAACATTAGACAGCTCGACACACATATGACCGCTCGGCAATACTGCAACTCAGAACTTCCTGGAAGAATGAAAAAAGATAAGTAGGATAGAAAGGCAACCCAGGATGCTATTGCATCACACTCTGTATAGCCATTATGGTTAAGGATTTTGTCATTAAATGGGTCATGATAAATAATGGTTCGGCCCTAAATCTATGCACTCTAAAATTCATAAATTAGATGAGGTACACAGAGGGTGACATAGAGAATGATGTCATAACCATTAATTCATATGATAACTTGGTACACACATCTGAAGGAACCATCTCATTACCCATGAAGTTGGGCCCTAAAGTAAAAAATATGATCTGCCACGTTGTTGATCTTGACCTCCCCTTAAACATTCTCCTTGGTCACCTGTGGATTCACTCCATGCCTATGTTGTTCCCTCCACCTTCTATCAATTCATCAAGTTCCCATACCACAAAGCTGAAGTCACCATCTGTGCAGATCCTCAACCCTCTACATAGTGTTGTGCATTGGAAGCCTCTTTCCCACATTCAAGCCATTATCCTAGAATTGACATCGGTACTTTTGTTGCCAATTCCTCTAGATCATACATGGACCCAGAAACTATCCTCTCCTCCACTCTCTCCACCGCCAAGATCAAAAACTAAGTCTACGGAGAATAGAGCCTATTACACGCCTTTATAGTTGGAGCCCTACCATCAGACCCACACACCCAAGGGCAGCCACCAAACCAAAACAAATGGGCTCCACCATGTTCATCTCTGATAGAATCCTAAATGGTCAAGAGATGGAACCAGACATTAATGGATGGCTTTACAGATATGCACCACCTCCTGATAGTGGCTTCCATAACTATTTCAAAGATAAATATCTAGCATCTCACAAATTGGCCATGGAATAATAGAACTATTAGGGAGGTGGCCTAGGCCATGAATAACGTGGTATGAGGGATATCGTCAAGCCTTCCTAACTAGTAATAAATTAGGGCCTTGGTTTTGGCCCTAACACGACTGAGGGAGCCAATGAAAATAGCTATACCTTCATAATACCCTTGGTGAAATCATTGAGATTGAAGACATTCTGGAAGAGAAAATTGTGAGAGCCTACGACAATGTCCTTGATAAAGAAACCTTCATGGGAAACTTTTTCCTCCACCAAATTTCCATCAAATTCATTGACCTTCCCCTCTTTCATCCTGAACTCATAGACTAGGACCAACTAAGCATTGTACACATTATTGAATTCCAAAGCGAGGACGCGCTCCTAAGATTCATGGGGGTAGTGGAACAGAAATATGACTGGGGGCATGATTCAGCACATGTCTACAAACTAGATCCCAAAGAATACTTTGGGAAAGACGAGATCTTCAGTCACAAAATAGAAAATAAAAATAAAAAAGAAAAAAATGGAGCTCTCAGCAAAAACCCCTTTGGGGAAATGTCTGATCATAATAAAGTAAAAACAATGGGTGTATCCATTGGTGAAAACCTCTCTAAGGTGCCATAGGATAAAGAACCTCCTCTTCCTCTCATCCATGACTAGATGCCCAAGAAGTCATCCATTCTTATAGAAGAAACAAAGCCTATCAACCTAGGTAAAGAGGAGAATCCCAGAACTACTTACATCACAGCATCAATATCAGAAGGTGAAGAAATAGCCCTTAGCTCTCCTTTGGGAATCTATAGACAAATTTTCATGGTCCTACTCTCACATGCCTAGATCAGACCATATCTTAGTGGTTAACCATATGGCATTGGATCCTAATATCAAACCAGTAAAATAGAAGCTCCAAAAGATGCATCCCAAAGTAGCATTATTAATCAAGGCAGAATTAGAGAAGCTCCTTCAAGCTAAGATCATTCACGCCATCGACTATTCTAAGTGGATCCACAACATGATGTCTGTATCCAAGCCAGACAAATCAATCAAGATATGCACAGATTTTTGGGATCTTAATAACGCATGCCCAAAAGATGAATTCCCCTGCCAAATATTGACATGATAGTGGACCTCACCGTTGGACATGAGATGTTGTCTCTCATGTATGATTTATTTGGATACAATTAGATCCCCATAATAGAAGAATATCAGCATAAGACATCCTTTACAACCCTCTGGGGTACCTTCTGCTATAATATGATGTCATTTGGCTTAAAGAACACAGGGGAAACTTATAAGAGAGCCATGATCGTTATCTTCCACGACATGATCCACAAAATTCTTAAAGACTATATGGATGACATCTTGGCCAAATCAATAAGAAGAGAAGATCACCTAAATGTACTAGAGTGTATATTTAATCATCTCAATCACTATGGGTTAGTTCTCAACCCCAAGATGTGTGTTTTTGGGGTCACATTAAAAAACCTTTTAGCATTCATCGTATCAAGAAGAGGCATACAAATCAATCAGAAGAAAGTCAAGTCTATAATGGAAATGCCTCCACCCAAGACACTTCGGCAATTATGTAGTCTACAAGGAAAGTTGCAATATTTATGTTGTTTCATCTCTCAACTATCATATAAGTGTCATCCATTCACTCACCTATTGCAAAAAGACACCAACTTTAAATGGGATCCACTTTGCCAGAGAAGTTTCAAGAAAATCAAAGAATACTTGCAAGCCCACCCATTTTGGTACCACCAACACCAGGAAGAATTCTTATCTTATATATCTCTGTAACTACTACATTACTAGGGGCACTCCTTGCTTAGCTGGATGACAATGGAAAAGAAATAGTCATCTATTACATCAGCCATACACTGGTAGGTTATGAGCTCAACTATTCACCTATGGAAAAAGCATGCCTGGAAGTGGTTTTTCCAATCGAAAACTTTGTCATTATATGCTAATCCATATAGTAAATCTTATCTCAAAGGTGGACCCTCTCAAGTATCTACTGTCCCAGATTATTCTCATAAGCCTCATGGAAAAATGGGTAAGCTCCTAAGCAAATTTGACATCCAATATGTAAACAAAAAAGAAATCAAGGGGTAGGTTATAGAAGATCAGTTAGCAAAAGTACCATTATTTGATGCCTATCTGTTGGTTATGGAATTTCCAGATGAACATCTATGCATGGTCAAAGAACAGTGAACTTGGAAGCTTTATTTTGATGGGTCCTACACAGCTCATGGTTCGGGGGCAGGAATACTCTTTACCACTCCTCAAGGTGACTACATCCCCAAATCATTTAAATTGGAATTCCCCTACACAAATAACATCATAGAGTATGAAGTGCTCATTGTTGGGATCAAAATAGAAAACCAATAGAATATCACAAAAGTACATGTCTTTGGGGACTCAAAACTCATCATCAAGCAAGTCCTAGATGACTTTCAGATGAAGGATGACAAGTTGTTACCTTACAAAGAGATGGTTGACAAAATTAAATAACACTTCCTGAACCTACAAATAACCCAAGTACCTAGATTACAATAAAGTTGCAGATGCAATGGCCACTATCGGATCCCTCCTAGAGATTCCTTGGGACGCAACACAATGTGAATTCTTGGTTGAGCAACTTCATGTGCCCGCTTATGAAGACATTTATTATGAAAGGGTATGTGTCTTGGTTGGTCCCCATTCCCCATGGTACCATGATATACATGCATGTCTAAAGAATGGTATTATATCCACCCACCTCACAAATACCCAACGCCAAAACCTTATTTGTAGAGCCTCCCACTACACTCGCGTAGCCAATACCCTATATTGACAGGGCTATCACAATGTTCTCTCTAGGTATTTAGACATAAATGAGGTCGTCGAGGCTTTATAAGTACACACTGGGATATGTGGTGCCCACATGAGTGGCATGGTTTTATTCAAACAGCTTCTAAGAGAAGGATTCTACTGGCCTATGATGGAGCTTGATGCATTTGAATTTGTAAAGAAGTGCCTATTGTGTCAATAGCATGCTAATATGATCTATTCTCTAGCCCAGGACATGCATCCCATTGTACCTCCATGTCCATTCTCTTGTTGGGGTTTTGACCTTGTTGGGAAGATCACCCCCTATCCTTAGAAGGACACAAGTATATGATCATAGAAACTAAATACTTCACAAAATGAGTCGAAGAAATTCTTCTCACCCTTACAATAGGTGTCCAAACATCCAAATTCATCCTTTACCACATTGTCTGTCATTTTGGCATCCATTCCACCATCTTCACAGATCATGGTATGCCATTTGAGAACCAAAATGTGACCGATCTATGTGAACACCTTCATATCCATCATTGCTTCCCCAATCTATATTTTCCACAAGGTAATGGTCAAGCTGAGGCAACCAACAAAACCCTCCTCAAAATCCTCAAAAAGTTTGTCAATGATACTAGTCATGACTGGCACCTCCAAATCAATCTCACCCTCTGGGCCTATCACACTTCATAGTGCACTCCCACAGGCACCACCCCCTATTCACTTATCTATGGTGTTGAAGTTTTCTTACCAATTGAGGTCGAATTGCCATCGCTATATGTGTAACTCAAGAACCTGATCACTAGTGAAGATTATCGCATAGCACAAACTACATAGCTGGACCTTCTAGATGAAAAGAGACAACAAGCCCATAATCACCTTGTGGTTTACCAAAATAGGCTTAAAATAAATACAACAAGAAAATCTGCCTACGACACTTTCAGGTGGGGGAACTAGTCCTCAAAGAGAATCAGAAGGTAGGCACAAATCAAGAAAAGAAGGGAAAATTTGAAGTTGCTTGGTTAGGCCCATACATTGTCCCAAAAATATTTGGGTCAAGGGCATATCAACTATCAACTCCAGAAAGAGAACCTCTGAATGATCCCATCAACATCATTCACATCAAAAGGTTCTATGCCTTACCCGTATACTGCACTCTCATCATCTGAAAAATTTATAAAAAGTATAAAAAGTCCTAAAATAATCATTGTCTTGGCATAAACTTGGTAAACAGGCACCTTGATGATAACAAAAATAATGAAAAAAAAAAGTAAAGAGAAATAAATTATCCAATGGTGAAAACTTGGAAATCAGGCACCTTGGACAAGTATGTGTGGTGAAAACCTAGCAATCAGGCATCACACATAGTGGGCCATATCATTATCTATAAAACTCTCATTTCCTTTTATCTCACTCATCATATCCACCTAAGCCCAAATTGTGTCCTTACCATACAACCCACATTCCCTAGGTGTTCCATCATCGCATGCACCAGTTACAAATTTGATCCTCATATCCCATCCCCTGAGCTTTTGTGCATAATTTATGTATATAATCGCCAATCCTCGATGTACATATGTTTTTTTTCTATTCCAATCCCTAAGATTTTTGCATGTCCCTTTTTGCGTATGTCATCTGAGTTAGTTTATTCTTGTGTTAGGATCTGCTTGTACATATCTCGTGTCCTAGGTTGGTCTCCTTGCATAAAGTGATCCAGATTCGTTGTCCTCCTGAGTCCCGTGTCATAGCAAGTTTCTTCAGATAAAATCTTGATCCATCAATTATCCTTGATTCATCTTTTGGCCCTCCAAAGTACCTTTGTCAACTCCTCCATCAGCAGGTCCTTATAGGATGCATCCTTCCAAGTCCCTGACTTGAATCCTATCAGCACTCCATATCATTTGATCTCTATGGAAAAAGTGATGACATGTAACTGATTGAATGTTTGATAATGTTAAGTTGAAGATAATGCAAGTCATTAAATCAGTTAATGGGTTGTATTGTCATTGATGTCAACTTGATATCATATGTATGGTGATGTACATAATTCCAAAGACTTCAGAGAACCAAAGGAACAAAGGTTATGCTTTAAGAAATACATAAAAGTCATGTATTCACTAAGTGACAAACAACACCGATGGAGTGCACATCGACGGACAGAGCAAAGAAGAATAGTCACAGTGATACCCGACAATCAGAAGAACAGTATTGTCTGATGAAGCAAAACCACAGAGTGCCCAATGAGAAAAGTCAGAAAGTTTCCTGACGAGTTAAATTCCAAAGATGCCCGACAGACGGAGATCACGAAGCTAACTAGAGTCTCACCGACAGATCAGTCAGTTGTCACTGATGACTGACTACAGTGGTTACCAAAAGAACAAAGAGTTCATAAAATGAAAAAATATCTAGCTGGCAGAGCTAAATAAAGACTTAAATAGTTGTCTACTTTGTTTTTATTCGACCAAAGATAAGTGATTGATTTAAAGCTGATTTGTATAGTTGTCAAGAAGATATCTATGAGACAAATCAAGAGTTATGCTTTAAATCTAATTGGTTGGATTGTTTATCACACCAAGAAACAATGAATATTATATCTATATAAGAGACAAGCTTAATTCATTTACGAATGGGATTAAGGGGAGTGAATAAAAAGAGGATGCTGAAGAGAAACTGATGAAGAACATCTTCATGCAATGTTGATCAAACAAGCTAAAGGAAGAGCTAAGGAATTCTGCAGACACTGACAAACAGTGAGCACAACATCACAGAGTAGAAAGTGTGAAGCACAAGGAGTGAATTGATACATTGGTCAGAGAGGTAATGTACTTAAATAGATCTAAAAATTTGTAATTCAAAGTTGCAATATGAACAGGTCATAGTGTTTCAGTTTAACCATTGAAGCATCAAGTCTCTTAATTGAGAAGGACTTAATAGTCTTCTATATATTGAGGTACATCTCAATGAGTGCCAAAAAGGTTGATTCAAGAAAGTAGCATTGGACTTGCCCGATACCTATTGACAATCTAAGAAGGAGGCTGATTCAAGGATGGTAGCATTAGATGCCTAATACTAAATGACAACCTCTATGTATAAAATCCTCTAACAAGGTCACACTTGACAGTGTGTTTGTAACCTTTAATAGGGTTGGCTCCTAACAGGCCTCACTTTAGAAGAGTGAAAATTTGGGGTACCAGTCCCAGTGGTTTTTTCCATGTTAAAATACATGTGTTATGTGTGTATGATTCATTTATTTATAGTTTTGCATCTCACATAGTTAATTATGGATTTATCTATATACTCTACTTATTTACTGAGTTTCGGTAAATAGTTATACTACTTATCGGTAATCAAGGAGATTAAGGATTGACAAAGAAAACTGAAAGACAGTTAATCATTATTGATATTTCATGGCATGCATCTTGTAGGGAAATGATGATCTGAGATCTATTGATTAGTGGTTAAGGTTTTAAGGATAAATTTTGAGGCCACTGATTCACCCTCCCCCCCCCTCTCAATTATTACTAACAATTGGTATTAGAGCTTGCGTGCTTAGAAGGAAGGTTTCAAGACCTAAGTCAAGATCATGAGATGAACAGACGAGATGTGCCCAAGTTGAACAAAGACAACTTTGCTTCATGGAAAAGCAGGATAAGACTCCACTTATAAGGTATTGGTAATGATGTTACTCAATTCCTAGATACTGAATATGTGTTTCCCATAGGAGCATTAACGGTAGATCAATTGAGAGAGAAGCATGAGCATAACTGCATGGTAATAGATCTTTCTTCCTCACTCTCTGATGCTAAATTTGAAGATGTCAAAGATTGCAAAACTGCAAAGAAGATGTGGGACAAACTGAAGCTTGTACATGGAGGTGATACAAATGTTCTGAGATCCAAGGCAGAAAGCCTTAGAGGAAAGTTTGATGATCTCAGAGTGAAAGAAGGATAAAAAATAACACAGTACAACACAAGAATCAAATAATTAGTCAATTTTATACGAGGATTTGGAGGTACACTTGAAGAGGAGACAGTGGTAAGTAAAATCTTAAGAACCTTACTGCCTGTATATGCTATTAGAGTTTCTGTCATTCAAGAAATGAGAGCAGTAGCAAACAACACAGTTACTCTTGATATTTTAATTGGTAGACTGATTTCATTTCAAATGAATAAATTTTATAATAGAGTCTTACCAAACTTAGAGTCTGCATTTAAAACTTCTATGAGAATAAGCAAGTCAAGTCATAGACACACATCTACAAGAGATAGTGAAAGTGAAATTGAAGAAGAAGATCTAGATGAAATAGAAGCACTTATGGCTAGAAGAATGCAGAGAGGCAAAAGTAAATACAAAGGCAAGTTACCACTTGGATGCTTTAATTGTAAATAGATTGGACACTTTGTTGCAAGATGTCCTAACAAAAGAAAAGATGATAGAGTTAATGACAGATATTTTGAGAAGAAATCTGACAGGGGTGATAACAAAGATTACAGAAGTTATCGACAATCAGAAAGAAGAGATACCCAAGACTACAAGGACAAAGGCAAGAAAGCCAGCTACTTAGCTACTTGCAAAGATGATGATACTAACACCGAACCTGATGAAGACATCGAGATGGTGTTTGTAGCTATGAAAGATGATTCAAATGAAGATGAAAGGTATGTAGAAACTGCACTCATATCTAAGGTTAGCAAGAATGACATTTGGATTATAGATAGTGGTTGCACTCACCACATGACCGGTGACAAAGACAATTTTAACACTTTTGAGTATTATAATGGTGGTACAGTAAGAATGGGTAATGATACACCTTGTCCAGTTGAAAGTAAAGGAAATATAATGTTGAATAACCTGATTAAATTTGAAAATGCTTATTGGGTAAAAGGATTGAATTATAATCTGTTGAGTGTTTCTCAGCTGAATAATTCAGGTCACAGAGTATCATTTGAGAATAAGAAGGCAAAGATCTTCAATAAATCAGGAAGATTGATTAGGACCGGTGAACAGACAAAAGGTAACTTATTCTATCTGAATGATACTAACATCACTTGCTTAATGACTAGAAACAAAGACATATGGTTGTGGCACAAAAGATTGTGTCATGTAAATTTTGACAACATGATGAAAATAAGAAGGAGAAATGTAAGAGGCTTACCGACGATGTCAAAGCCCGACAACATCATGTGCAAGAATTGTCAAAAAGGTAAGATGAAAAAGTCTAGTTTCAAAAGTAAAACCCATGCATCTAATGATATTCTAGAATTAGTCTATACTGATCTTTGTGGACCAATGAGGACAAAGAGTTATTATGGAGATAGATATTTTATTCTCTTTGTTGATGATTACTCTAGAATGATGACAGTTATGTTTCTAAAAGATAAATATAAAGCATTCAAGATGTTTAAATGGTATAAGGCTATGGTAGAGAAACAAAGTGGTAAGGATTTGAAATGCTTGAGATCGGATAGAGGAGGAGAGTTTATATCAGATGAATTCACTAATTTCTGCAATGAGCATGGTATAAAAAGATAGGTTTCTGCACCAAGAACACCACAACAAAATGGGATTGCTGAGAGAAGGAATAGATCCA
>MU224140.1:7132159-7150442 GCA_018584345.1 Thuja plicata
CCCCTCCCTGGCTCTGCTCTTGCTCCCTGTAGCTCTACACAACCTCTCTGAATCTGGAGGTAGGCTTGTCCTCCCCACTACTTGTGGCCTCCAAACTAGACGTGGTACTCCTGGGTACTCCCTCTGTCAGTTGATCATCCCTACCAATCCCACTAGACGGGTTGAATCACCCTCCAAGCTGCCAATAGTCCCTCCCTATCCAACGGCTGCCCAAACTCTGATATCCTCTCTCGCGTGATCCTCAGATACCACCTCTTTGCATCAGGAACCCCCTACATGAATCTGAACTATCATGTCACTCTATCTATTTGATACTGCTCAATAATGTAATCTCACCTCCCTGTCAAAAATGTTGGTGTCATCACATAAGGCAATTATGCCTCATCCTCCGCCCATGGCCCAACCCTGGTGTACGGTCTCGAAGTGATCTCATCTTGCATACCGTCAGTAATTTGTATCATCCACAACATGGTATTTCAATGGCTCTCCCTAGTTGTATATCACAGGTTTATCTTCCTATCTCCTTGTCCTACTCACTAGTCGAAGCACTGCAATATGCTCCCAACCCCATACCTATAGTAAGGTTTAAAGCCCTATACTCCTACCCTGCCCTGTCCTAGCATGATAAATGATCTACTAAAGGTCTTTGTAAGTCTCTGCCAGCATCAAGGTACCCCATTCCATGGGTACGACTCTGTTAATGATCCTCACAATCACCGGGATTAGCACCAGTGTCATAGTGACCCCTCCTGTGTCAGGGGCAATGTACCCTGAAACCAATCCATAAATGTAGAATTATACTCATTGCATTGGATATGCATCCAAATAGCGATGTAGAGCTAACTATCTGTGTTGCAATGGGAGTGTGGCACCTAGTCTTATGAGCGCCGCCAATTCCTATTGTTGGGTAGTGTCCCCAATAATAACCTTTATACCTCAGACCAGTAACCAGAATATCTGGTACACATCATCCAAAGTGATTGTCATCTCCACTATCAGGAGATGGAAAGTCATCTTAGATCTCCATTGCTCACATAGTGTTGTAACCATTGTCATGTACGCCCGCCTATGGGGAATCTATGTGATATACCCCAATCCGACCGCATCCACCTAAGCCCACTCCACTAGTGTGAAATGCTCTGCTACTTGCAGAACAACAAATTATCTCCCTTGTGATGTCAATTGATCCACAGACCACTATATCCAAACATACTCAATTCAGTCAGCATTCTTATGTTAAAAATACACTTGCTAACTAAAAAAAACCCTCCCCTTCCCTTCCCTTTCCCCGTCCCCTCCCTTTTCTTAACTTTCTACCCTGTCCCCGCATTCCCACAACCTTGTCTTTTTTCCCACAATCACGAGATCGCTTACCCGCATACCCTAGTCCAATCTCGCGGGAACACATTCTCACAACCGTATCTACCCTACCCCCCAACATCCCTTGCGGGATTGCTTTAATTTTACCCTTCCAGTCCTAGTTGCTTTGGGACTGCGTTCCCACAAAATGTTGTCATGGGATCGCAATCCCACAAGTAATTCTAGCCCCTACCCGAGATTCATGATCCTGTGAATTATTGTAATCCCTCCCAAACCCTCCCAAATCCATGCAATTTATTGCGGGATCACATTCCCATCGAACCTGACAACATTCTCGTCGAGTAATCCACTGTGGGAACACTTCCTAAAGATCTTAAACTAGCTAAAAATCACAAATACAAAAATCACAAGACTAGTTTTTTTACCCTACCAATCTGTCTGGTGCTTGATGTTTTCGTATGCTCCTCACGATATTTGTCCGGAGCCCTGGTCGTCCCCTCTCAGCCATCATCCTCAGTTATATCAGAGCTCAAAAATTATAAAGCAATCTATAAGCTCAATATGTGCAATAAACCTATTCCCTTCCCCTCCCAACCTTATATAGCCCCACCCAAACCCTTCTTTCCCACTCCTAGACGCTCCTGTCCCCACCCAACTTCTCCTTGGCCCCTATTCTCTTCTTCCTCTCACTACTCCCCTCATCAGGTCCCCATTATTATCATCCTTTTTTGTCAGCTTCTGTCTTATTTTTGAGACACCGCGAGGGCCTCGCCTTTTCTCCATGCCGCCCTCTTGAGGGGGCATCACCCCAGACTAATTCTCTTCCCTTTACCACTCTAGGGAAACTTTGTTGCCTGATTATTTCTTCATGTCATCTATTATTTTAAACGTCTTTGAAATAGTGTTATTTTAACCCTATGTCGAAGAGGGGCAAAATGTAGACACCTAAATTTGATTAACAAATTCAATTAAATTTAGCTCTCTCCAATGTATTATTAATTAAATAATTAGACATTATTTGATTAATCTAAGTTAACCTCCTAGCTCAATTAGTTCAATTAATTAGCTATATTCCAATTAATTATCTAAATGACAACCCATGGTTTGATAATTAATTAAATCCCCCTTCCTCTATTAATTTAAATAAATATACTTATCTATTTAAATTAATTCACTTTATCCCTCTTTATCCCACTTGTGATTAAATTAATCTTATTTAATCAATTTGAGCACATGGCTCCTAACTTTAACCCCTAGACTAACCATGCTTAACCACCTACCCTAAGGTTCCAACTCAACCCAACTCCTTCACACATACTAACATTTCTCAATTAGTTAATTAACCTTGATTAACTAATTAAATTTCTACTTATTCTCTCTCCTCCCATCATATCCTCTTAATCCTCTCACTTATCCTCTAATCTAAGCCTAATCACTCCCTAAACATTTTCACAATCATAATCAAATGATTAAGAACTCTTAACCCTCACCCAAGTCAACTTCCATGTCAAATCCCTCAAATCCCCAACCCTATGCATTTAATTCTTCCTCAAATTCTCTTACATCCCTCTTACACACTTCATCCATCTCTTACACCTTTGTCCCCTCTCACATCTCCCAAAAAGGTCACATTCCCCCATTCTTCCAAACCTCTCATTGTGACACTTGTCACAATGGGAGGCATTTGAGAAAGCACAATCCATGTGCTCTCCCTCAAATGCATCTTCACCCTTCCTCAAGTTTGCATCTTGACCCTCCATTTCTCCCTTCATTTGCCTATACATTGAACCCTCTTCCCTTTATAAATCAGCCACCTTCATTGCAAAGTTATAATGTCTTTTTGAGACCCAAAATCAACCAATATACCATCATAATGCCAAAACCCCTCCTAAACCAGTGAAGCTTGAGCATATTCATATGAGCACACATCCAATCTCTTGGACAAATCTACACTACAAAGGAGGCTACTTGGGTTTAAGGTTTGCATTCTCTTATGTTTTTTTTGGTTTCATTTGTAGGTCTAATATTATATGTTGCATTGAGTAGTGTAGTGAATGCTTTCTAATATTAATTGTATTCCTTTTGGCTATCACTATTTCTTTGCATGCAGGTAGATTCCCCTGTGAACAACGCTTAACTTGGTTATCCTTAGGTAGAATTGACTAGCATAATACAACTTTCTAGACTATAAATTGCAGCTTTTCTCTCCCTTTGGGATTAGTGTAACTAGCATAACATAGCTTCCTATACTTTCTACTCTTTCCTCATTTTTCATCCATGGATCACCTAGCATACCGAAACTTGCTAGACTGTTGGATTCATGATCCATCTCTTCTCTCCATGCTCCCATAACTTTGCTAGTGGTTTAGACCATGAAGTTTTGTCTTGTCTTTGTCAATGCTCTTGTCCTTTCCATTTGACCACTTGTGCTTTTTCAATAGCTTTTTGAGCATGATACTAGTGGTTGAGATGTTTCCTCAATCAAGGTCTCTTCAACTAGTTGATTTGGAGTTTTGTTTTTAGTACTAAACCCTTTTCATTTGTTGGTGTCTTTTGTCTTTTTATTTTTGTTTTTGCACCCTTACACATGGTTGTCTAAGTTGAGATCATTTATTTGGGGATGTGTGTCCTTGAAATTAGTGACGTCTTATCTCTTTACAATTTTTACCATGATCATTTTCCTTTCTCTATTTTTCCTCTCTTCTCTACCGTGAGCATGAGGTTGACTCATACTCCTGCTAAAGTGGGGGCTAAATATATCATCCTAAATTGTAAGTAGCTATAATTATATGCTCAATTAAGCCCCATTTTAGCATGTATGGGCTCCTACATTGATTTTTGGTACTTAATCCCTGCTTCGCTTTTCATTCTGACATCTCTACAATCCTAATTCCTGAACAACATTTCAAGGCTTTTTGGGGAGAATAGGTTAGCCCAGTCGACCTAGTCCCTGATGTTTGCCCCAAAATTCAAAGTGAATGCATGTCTTAATGGTTAAGAGGAAAATCTTAAATCACGTTGGCCTCCAATTTTTGAGCTCCAAAATGTTGTGAGGGATATATAAACAACCTACCTATCCTCATTTTGGTAACCATTCTCAAGCATCCATATCCACAATCAAGATTTCAAGAGCTACTATCAAGATCCAATTTGTCATTCAAGCATTCAATAATTCTAAGGTGTTTTCAAGGCTATCTTATTCATGGATGAAGCTTCTTTCCCTCATTGAAGGTCAAGAAAAGGATTCTACCATCAAGGAAGATTGCAAGAGTCCATACATCTAAGCATTCAAATATTCATCACTTCAAGTCATTATTCTCTCCCTCCATGAGTATTTTGGAAAAATTACAACAATAAATATACAAGGCATGTGTTTCATGATTTCCTTTTAGGTTTTTGTGTGGAGTTAGAGTTATTGCATCAACATTCTTGATCACATTCAAAGAAGCACTTTTTTTTCCAAGGTATTATACACTCCATGATTTAGATCTAACCTCTTCTCTATGTTAGCACTCTTTCATTTATTTCATTTCATTTCAAGGTTCATTCCAAACCCAAACTGGGGTTTGACTGAGGAAAACCCCTCTCAACACAACAATTTCCTTCCTTTTTGTGTGCACAAACAGGTGGCGCTCACACTGAATCACAACTGGTAAGTTCAAGACCTTGCAGATAGTTTGACACTAAAAAAAGTAAAAGTGCAGGGAACAGGTTGACCCACTCGACCTATTTTGATTCATTGAGAAGATAATATTATCTTCAATACTATTTCAATGCATTTTCCATTCTCACTCATTGAATTTATTCTTAGGGAAATTGAACACTATCAGACTTAAGTTGGTAGGTATAAAAAGTATGAGCACCCACTCTTTCCTTAAGTTTCATCAGAGCCTTTAATGCATCCATTCTCTTCAATATCAACGACTCAGTTTGGAAAATATATAATGATATCCTTCTTCCACAATTTACTATGAAGAGTGATGATGGAAACTATGGGTTATTCACGATGCGATCTTCGCCTGTTGTCCTCATTTTTAATGGTCCTCGCACTATGAGTTTTAAAGTTTCCTATATGGGGCATCCTACAGATGGGGAAAATGTTGTTCCATTGCGGGTGGAGAGATTCCTTCCACAGTTAGTTTTTCATCTTTTCCTTTCACCCATGCGTCTAATGGTGTCTCTGTTGTTTTGACTACCCCTTCGTCCATCGCTAGGGTTTCAGTCGGTGGTGAGGTAATTGTTCGGCCTAGATTGGGTGTTCGCGGCCTTTCTAGTGTGTGCTCTAGTGATCTTCAAGGGTTGAAGTGTTGGCAAGGTGAAAGAGAATTTATTCCAGTTTCAAGTGTTATTTCTATGAAGTTGAATGCGGAGATGGAGGAAATAGATCATAATATGTATGTTTTCTCCTCTCATGTTATTATCTGTCAATCCAGGGGTTTTTGGCCCAGTCTTCCTCAACTACATGTGTGGATCTCGCAATAGTGGGAGCCTCTCATTTTGGGTACAGTACATATTTTCCCTATGGCAAAGGGTTTTTTATTGCTAAGTTTGAGAATGCTCGGGATAGAAATATAATCTTGTGTGACCATTTTTTTAGTTGGGAGGATAATTTTTTGTTAATGGTTAAACCATGGCATTCTAATTTATGTCCTTCCTCTGAATCGTTTAAAAAGATTCTGATTTGGGCATGGCTTCCTTATCTCCCCCTTCATCTTTGGGTTGACTCTCTTTATGAGGAAGTGAGACGCACTTGGTGATTTTCTGATGGTTAACACTGAATCATCAAGTAATTTTTCATTCCCCCTATGCTTGTATTCTAGTCAAAATGAATGTCTCCAAAGGGCTACCTGCATAGATTGTGATTAATTCTTCTAAGGGCAGTCGAGTTCAATTGTTGGACTATGAAGGAATTCCTTTTAGGTGTAGAAGATGTTTTAAACTGGTCATACAATTACTCAATGTGGTGTAGATAAAAATAAATCATCAACATCATGGGGGAATGGTGTTTCTGATCAGATTACATGGTTATGAAGAAACTTGGTACTCAGAGGATTTTCTCCTAAGAGGTTGCGTAGGATTCTCTAGATCTTGCAGCTTCTTCTCAGGATGATCTAGTTATGGATGGTGGGGGTGTTATGGCAAACGAGTCGAATCTAGTTGTCTCCTTGATTGTGGGTGGGAATGTGGCTTGGGCGTCTTCTCCCAGTTATAGTTTTTTGGCTATCAATTCTAGTGATAATGTCTTTCCTGTAGGGAGGACTTCTGATCTTTCTCCAGAGGTGGGGGTTGTCCTCTCTACTGGCTCTCTTTCCCAGGATGTTGGTGGTCCATTGTTTGGATCGAAGGCTTAGCAAGTTGAGGCAGCGAAAGTGGAAGAGGGATGGATTACTGTCAAGGGTAATAAAACTAAATTGTACAAGCCCTCTTTTGACATGACTCTTTGTTCCCACAAGGGTAGTGCTAAAGGTTAATCTTGTTGGCTCTTGGTTGGATCAGTGGTGCCTTGCTCTTTATCTTCAGGAGATCACACTGCTTCAAGATTCCACCCTCCAACTTATGTTCCCATCCAGCTAGAGATCTGATCATCTTATCACATCCTTTTTCACTTCGGCGTCTCCTGCTCGCGGCATGAAGCACCCTCTCGTTCATCCATCTTCTGGACACACCAGGCTTGTGAGACCTCATAGAGATCATAAAGATCACACTTGGCAGTAGCACTCCACCACCAGTGTTACTCAGAGATGGTCTGAGTCCCCTTCTAGTCTTGGATCATATCCTTCGGTGCTTGATTACTTCTCGCCTAGAAAGAGCCTCTAGGAACTCTCACTAGTTCTTTTGTTTTCTATTTTTTGCTTTCTTGTTTTTGTTCTTTCCTCAGACACCGTTTGGTGCTCCTTTTGTTGGTTGTTTTGATTTGTATGTTCCATTCCCTTAGACCCTTGGTAGTCTCTTGTTGTACATTAATAATTTATCTTATCTTATCTCATCTTATCATATCTTATCTTAACCTCATCTTCTTTTCTTTCAGAGATAGGACGAGAGTCTAAAGTCTATCTCCTCTGCAACCGCTGGATGAAGCTTAAAATTTAGAGGTTTGCAGATAGCATTCCTCACCAACATCTCAGATCCTTTCTTAACCTTTTTGTTGGATATAGACGCCATAATTCTCAGAGGTATGATAAAACTTTGCAACTTAAAAATTTCGAATACAAATTCGCTCTGAATCGCTTAAGGCACTGAATCACTCTGCAAACTGAAAGCTTTGTAAATGATAACACTTGCAATTCATATTTTATAAGGGATTTTACCATTGGTTTTTCATTAAATGCTTTGTACATGGTAGTTGGCATAGCTTGGAATGAAGCTTGACAAAAATTAACTTCTGCATCCTCATAACCATACAACCCGACTTAACTCGGTTAAGCCTGTGTGACTCGGGTGATACTGAGATCCCGACTCAATTGAAACATAATGTGTCCTAGTGCATCAATATGCTGAATTGGACTTGCTAGCGTGTCTGGAACTTATGTGGGATGGCTTGTATGCACAGTACCAGTTGTCTCCTTGCATATTTATTCGGAGATTGTAGATACACCCAATTCACTGCTTTGGGTGTCATTCGATCCTTCATTGTTTTGATTTGAACTCTCAGGAGATTTCCTTACCCACTGCTGACTCATCTGAATTCTTATTTAAGACTTTTGCTTTTCCTTTCTCAAAACCAGTATCCACTTTTTCTCTATTCATGCAATACTTGCTTAGATGACCAAGTTGTTTACATACATAACATCTCTTAGTGGGATTCCTTTTCCTGATGTGAGTCTTTACACAATTTGCACCAACATGCCCATATTCACCATAGTGACAACATCTACTCCATGTGTTGTAATCCCAACCAAAAATTTCTTTAGCTAGTTGGTTAGCAAGGTTCCATTTCTTAGCTCTGCACTCGGATGATTTGTGACCTTGTTTGTTACAATTGAAACATTTTCCTTCAAACTTAGTTTTCTCAGTGCATTCACTTGCCCTATGTCCATGTTTGTTACATATGTAGCATTTACCATTAAACTTTCATTTTCCATTTCTCCAACACTTGTTTGTTGTGTACCCTAACTTGCCACAATGATTACAAGTAGGTTTGCTATTCATTTGAGTTCCTTGTTGTGAGGATTCACCTTGTTCATTATAACCTAATCTAGTTTGTCCATGATGTTTGAGTTGATTTTGTTCTGCCAACTAATCCATGCTTACCTGTGAATTCATCATACTTTCATTGGTTTTCTTTTAAGTATTGAGATCATTCTACAGTCTTTCATTTTCTGTCCTCAGATTGATAACTTCTTGATTTGCATTGTTGAGTTGATTTATCATATCTGTTTGTTGAAGTGACAAATGATGGATTTCTTTTTCTTTTTCTTCTAATCTTGTACTTAGCATTCTTTTGTCTTCTTGTGTCATTCTTCTGTCATTTTATGTTTGACTCTTTTGCTCCATGACTTCACATATTTTGATTGAATGAATTTCTTTTTCTCTTTTCAATTTTCTAACTTCTTCATGTAAATTGAGATTCTTTGCAAGTAGGTCTTCAATGGCTGCATCTGCTTCTTCAGAACTTCTATCTTTGCATAATTCTTCAATTCTTTCTTCTATGTAACTTTTGTCATTCATCTGCACTGCTAAATCTTTTCTTCTTTTTAGGGAAAGAGGGAGTTGCTCCTTGAGTTTTCTGATCTGATCCATGGCCACTTGTAGATCTATCTTTTCATTTTAAATGGCTTTCTCCAATCTGTATATTTCCATTGCCTCTGATCTTTGCTCAAGTTGTTAAACTTCAATTAAGAGAACCTTTAGCTCCGATACCAATTGTTGGAAATATGTTGAGGCTAAGTGACTAAGAGGGGGGGTGAATCGGGAACCAATAAAACTTAATCCTTTTGATCCTTTATAAGATTATCTAATTTGATTGCATGCATGAAATGAAAAGTAATAAAACATCCACAATACTTGACACAATATTTGGTTACCCAGAAACCTTCCAAATAGAAAGTAAAACTAGGGTGGGGATGGTACCCACAAGATTTATTACTACAATATAAATTTAGCCTATTAAACCTTACAATTGACCACATCTGATGGTCTGCCCTGTTAGGAGCAATAAGGACTGTTAGGTCCACCTTGTGAAAGGATTTAGTATAATACAATTAAGTAATGCAACTCTGTTAGGAGATTTATGAAGGGCTGTTAAGTCCACCTTGTTAGAGGATTTTGTTGATGCACCTATTTGGATGAACCAGTAGATGATCTTCAATGAAACTCTGATTTGCTGAATAAGATCCACTGATATAAAAACTAATCACCTGAATGTGATAGATGAGTCTTTGTTGTTCCTTATACTGTTGTAGCCTCTTAAACAATCTGTCACTTCATACTCACACATATACTTCTTCACATATATTCTCTTACATTTGGATAAAAAAAATACTTTATATTTATACCTTATCCAAATGAAATACTTCTGTAAGTCGGCTTCCATATGATAAATTAACATCAAACAATATAAGCTAAGTCAGCCCAAAACTGTTACTCGGGTCCAGTGATCCACTCAGGAAATATACTAGCACTCGGGCATTATGTTGTCACTCGAGAAACATACTAACTTCTGGCACTCGGGCTACACTGTGTACTCAGGTCATATTGACCATTTGGGTAATAATGATTACCACTGTCTACTCGGTCGACACTGCCACTGCTTGGGTTACAATGTAACTACTCGGGTTGCCTTACTGGCTCGGTCAACAGTGTGATGACTAAGTGTTTTGGCACTAATTGAAAATATGTCTTGCCATAAGGTCATCATGACCTTCTTGGATTAAGTCCAATATTCCTTCAAAAATTGCTTCTTAATCTACTTATGATCTTCAAAAAGTTAAAAACTCTACTCATAGGTCTACTAAAATTCTGCTACGAATTACCCTTTCGATCTACTATCTTTTGCTTCACAAAGTCTCTTAAACACTACACTTTAGGTCTTCTTGACATCTACTCTTAGCTCTCCTTTAGATCTGCATTAATTCACCTTCAATTTTCTCAAACATGCACCATATATCTACTTCTAAGGTCTGCCCTAGACCTATACTTTTTATCTAAGAGATGAGATTATTTTTCTCAAAAGATGCAACCACAGATAGGGGGGATTTATCACTTTGTCAGCCAACATTAATCTTGTAATAAACATGGAGGAGGTCAACCCCTTTATAACACAGCCATAGATTTAGTTATGGTTTTCCTTTCTTAATTATGTGTGCTACCATTATAAGGGTTGGCCACCTTCCAAAAACTTGAAATGAAAGATAYTTATATATGACAYGGTGTGGTCGGCCCTTAGATTGAAATTTTAAAGGCTGTGAAATCATATAATGGAAGGAATATGACAATTGTTGTCTTCCATAAGAACTGGCACAAAAAGTTTTGACAATTTTGGAACAGCTAGTCACATGCTTCTAAGCAATTTATAGACAAGTGGTTGAAAAAATTACATCACAAATCATTGGGACAATCCTTAAGAGATAAGGATAACCAGCTACCTAAATGAATAGTAGACATACCTTTCATATATCTATGCTGAAAATGATTCCTGTCAACTTAATCAACTAGCAAAAAGAAAAAAAATTAAACATTTAAACAATCTCTCAGGAAAACAATGAAAATATTTCAAATTGACAAACAATCCCAATAACATCAACACTCACATATCTCAACCTTAACAATATCCTTCACGATTCATGCCCATAATGCCTCTAAAATCCCAACCAAATTTTAATTCGTTGAGGAAAATTAGAATTATTGTTTGTTTATTCGACGTTAGAAGTGCTGCCAATCTGGTCATCAATTATGGGCTAGACAGCAGACGGTAAGCAATAAAATAAAAACCACTGCAGTTCCAAAGAGGAAAGGAACCGACAAGAACTCAATGTTTAAATACTTTCATCTATTTCTTATTTCTTGTGATTCAAACAAAACCATTCATTCAAGGCAAAATTAAAATTATGTCAGAAGGATAATTCTAATATGTATATCTTCTCTAGAAATCACCCAAAAGGACAGATTTTTTAAGGGAGTTCTTTCTCTACGTGAAAAGGTATGAACCTAGGAATTGAGAATTAAAATGAAAAAACATCAAAATATTAAGGGAATGCCTATTGATATGTTGAATGGCTACATCTGTCCCTTGTTCAAATAAAGAGTATAAATATTATTACACTAGAATATACAAAGATGTAATACCAAATATGCAGAAGTATATGATCAATTCTTAATAACATTACATTATTTGTATTGTCTTTATAAACACATCTTCCCATCAACGACACTACAACTACCTTTACAGGAAATTCCCACACACGAATAACCTAAACTAGCACACCGGACAATGTATTACTAACAACATTATTCAACACATTAACATTATTATTTACTAACATATTGACTATTTCTTTATTAATATACTAATTATATTATAGAAGTAATATTTCTCAACATATAAAATTTATAAAAAAATAATAATAATAATACTTGGCTAACAAGGGAGTGAATTTACCTTTGGGACCCCAATTTGAAATTTAGGAAGACATGAGGAGTTTCGAACTTGAACCAAAAGAATAAAAGCACCCCAACTATATCACTAAAGAGGAAGTATAAAAGAATATCACCCGGCCTTAATTCGGATGGCGCATTCATAATGACAAAATGGCATTGCATGTGATTAAAGGCAATAATTAATAGACATGACTTGCAGAAGGGCTTCCAGATTGTTCTAAAGCTGGCTTAAAAACAAGGGAATGTGAGTGAATTCAACATAACAGAGGGCGGTGAAGACATGGAGGCCAATTTTGCTCTGGAATCGGATAACCAAATGCAAGCCTATGCAGGGAAGATTACGCCACGACAAATGAAGAATATCTTCATGTTTGAGGACGATGAATTCATGAAAGGTCTGCAACAGATTTTTGGAAAGAATACCTTGATTCCTACTGGAGGCATTGCTCCAACTTGGATGTGTCATCCCTGTTCTTAGCTTTGGCGCTAATGGTCAAAGAATTGAAGGAGGAGGTTCAGAATGTGGTGGCGGAGTGTGGATTCACAATGGCTGTTGGAAGTTAAAGATATCATTGACAGGGCGGTTTTGGGTCATGGTTTGGAGATGGGTACAGAACCGTGGCGACTTATTGGTGGCGGGGAGAGATTGGTACAACCATTGGTGGTTTGGTCAGCTACAAACCCACAGGGTGTCCACTTACCAAGGGCTGAAAAGGGATGGAAGGACATTATCACCTTTTTGCAGAAGAAGGTATGGAAGGGGGAGAAAAAGAGTTTCATGAAAGCAACCCTGCGCAAGAGTGTCACAGCACCAGGGCAGAAAATACATTTTCAATCTGGTAAGAAGGCTCAGAAAATGGCAGGTGTGAGCGGAGAAGGAATCTCTCGAGACGTATGCCACACTGCACCCAGGTCAACAAAGGACGATGGAGCCATACCCAACTTCTTGAAGGAAGAGGTTGCCCTGTGGTTTAAGCATTAGTGGGGTAGCGAAGCTGGAGGATGCAGCCATCGGAAAGGTGCTATGGTCTTTTTATACAGGTGATATGAGTTTGAATCTGGTTCTTTGTAATGGGTGTTAAGGCCTTTTTTGTATTGAAAAGTATAAAAATAAATAAGTGTAGGGGTTTGGGGATAGTGAAAAAATGTTTGTAAGCGGTAGCCAACCGCAAATATTGACATAACGATGTAATCCTGCATTAATATCAATATAAAAAAATGTTACCTATCAAAAAAAAAATTCTCAAAAAGATCTCTTATTGCATCACTCTGAATGGAGAAGGAACACTACATGGGCTAGATAGCAACCCTGAAAGGAAATTTGATGAAGTCTCCCTCAATTCTCCACTCACTCAGGACACACCAAACTGACTGCATCAATGAATGTTTTGACTATTAGACAATACCCATAACAAATCCTATGTACCACATGAGAGAAAATCTCAATCCCCAGGCACAATGAGAGATCTCTCCTCTAAGAATTTGAACTCCTTTACAAATGTCAAAAACCCTCCAATGCCTATACATTGAGAGAAAACAACTCTCCTCTAGGACTTCTAAGAAGATGCATGTCCCTCTAAGAGTGTCAAAATCTCTCCTCCACTGCCAAAAAGACACAAATCTCTCCTCCAATGTATAACAGGAACCTACAATATAGATAGGGACCACACCTCTTCCAGTGATTATGGTTAAACACATTTTCCACAAACATTACAATATTGCCAAGCCCCACAACAATCTTAAAAAAAACACGGTGAACTAGTGCTTCTAATACAATGGTCCATCTTTGAGCAGGAAGCTAGCTCAAGATAGGGAAATTCCTCCAACCTTCAGTGCCTCCAGCATCCATTGTGTCTGCTAGATTTTATCCATTGAATGTAGCATTAGCATGACTTAAGTGAATTCATGCTTAATCACTGTGTATTTACGTATATGCTTCATGCCTTATGTGTATTCATGTGCTTTATGCCCTAGCATATTCGGCTGCATACTTCATGCTCTTCATGTATTCGCATGAATAATTCATGCTTTATGCATATTTAGAGGAATAATCAATGCTTTATGTGTTTGATTCATGTCTATTGTGTTTACAACATACACTTCATGTTGATTCCAAGAATACTTATAAATGTTCCAAAAGCCATATTCTTCCATTCAAACTAAATTAGAGGTACATCCATTATGCAAAGATGAGTCTCATTGTCCCCTAATAAACATTGGTAAGACTAGTAAAAACAATCTAAGAAGTGTAGGACAAACAATACCATAAGGGTATGCCCAAGGAGGGGAAGAGAGAATACACAAACTCTAACACCATGAAGTGACAACATAAGAGCTTAATAAGTATAGAAAATCTGCCTATAAATTGTTATAAATTGTGAAAGGAAACGTGTTGAGAGTAATAACCATTCACAACATATTCTTGACAAACAATAGAAAGATGTCTCAGTCTCTAAATCAAATGGTAATTCTAACATGTTCCAAATTTCAACATAAAACTTAATATGTTTCATACATTCTTTATATAGATAGTATTGACATCGGGTTAAATCACTATTATCAACTCTTCACAATATCTTCTAGATCAAACATCTTTCATGATTCTCTAAAACTTTCATAAGGTCACTTAGCCATTGACTAAGAGATAATCATCCCACAACTTATAGAGCACGAAACCTAGTAGCACAATTACGAATGGAGCACAAGTGTGGGGTATTATATGATACTCCCTGTTCGGAAAACTCTTCCACATCTTCTTACCACTACATGCATAGTGAAATATCACTAAGTTCATGCTCAAGATGGAAACAGTCATTGAAACCTAAGAAAATACAAAATCAGATTGTACACAGTGATCTGTCACAATGTTTCATACTCAGAACATTACATCTTCCCTCAGGTCATAGATATGTGCCATGCTTCTAATCTAATAATCCTCATCTTAATATATGGCAAGCACACCCTTGCTACGATTCAAAGAGATATTCATGAGTCTATGGAAGAAAAAGGAAACTTGTCTTAGGAATAAAATCCTTATGATGTTGAGAATTATTGACAAAACCTAATATTAGAGTTGCACAGTAGAAGCTAATCACATTACCAGCTCTAAAGGGTTAAATTGGGATCCTCATAGCAACAAAAGATTCAATGGACAAAATGAAAATATCCTCAATTTAGGACAAGTGATCTTCGGAAGGGCGAACTACCATGCCCCCACCATATTAAAAGGAATCATTGTTCACAAACCCTAGCAATCGACTAAGACAAAACAAATATTCATATGGGTTGAGTAACAGTCTATTTATCTTGGACGACTTATTACAAAGTAATGCCAGGCAGAATATCAAGTCGGATGATATTCACCAAGTGCTCAGAGTAATGGCCTACCAACATCAAGTCTCGTGATGTCCACCAAGTACTCAAAATATTATAAAGATATCATCTCATGATATCGGGATCATTGGCCTACAGAATATCAAGTCACGTGATATTCACCAAGTGTTCAAAGTAATGGCCTACCAACATCAAGTCTCATGATGTCCACCAAGTACTCAACAAATGTCCATAGGTAATGTGCACTTACCATAGGAACATTCATATCATCTATCATGATCTGTTTCAGCCATCATAAGATGTCTATCAAAATAGAAGATCATGGCCTGTTTAAGGAACTCAATCCACCATGCAAGATATCATCTATCATGATCTGTTTCAGCCATCGTAAGATGTCTATCATGATAGAAGATCAAGTTATTATAAGATCGTCACCTTCCAATAACTTTAACAATGTCATGTCCCCTTCTTAGTGACATGGACTTTTTCTGAGGATTAGCCTATTACGGGCTCTCGTAGGCTAATGTTGTTGCAGAGGGAGCCATTTTTGGCGACTATCTGGAGATTAGATGGCTTTATATGTGGTTGGGGGAATGGATCTTTATTATGTTTTATTGTTATATTACTTTATCGGGGCCATTTGTTATAATTTGTTGTTGAGTTGCACTTTTTTTTTTTAAAAAGTAATATTTCATAAAGTGCAAATATTTTAATAGAACATTTGGGATGATTCTAGAAGTTTTAAGTGACTTCTAGTGGAAGCCAATGGAAAAGAATAAATAGACCTCATAGTCTCTCATTTTGGACATCCAAGTTATTATTACTATTGCTATTCTCTCTATGAGCATTTGTGGAGCCATTGGATCTGCAGATTTTCATCTTGTCATTGGGAACGGAATCTCCCAATTGATTGCATAACTGAGGGAGTGAAATATCTCTTGAAGGGTTGCATTTGTGGAGGTGATATTTCAGTCACTTCACTAGGGCATCATTGGGGCATAAGCCTATTCTAAGGACATCTACATTTCAGCGAGGGTTTGTACTAGCTTCATTACAGGGCATCAATCTTGAAGGAGAAGAGGTATTTCGATGCTGGTCATGATCATCTGCTAGTCTGACATAAGAATCAGAGTTTTCAGGATAGACCTAGGAAGCACATTTTTGTTTGTATCTTCCTCATACCTGGCCGGGTTTTCTTGGGACCAAGTGCATTGGATTTCTAGGAGTATGGCGATCAATTTTGGGGTGTTTTGAGCCCTCAAAACACTCACATTTATTTTCTAGAAAAATCGCAAGTTTCAGCTTGAGACATTTTTTTTTAGGGAAGAGATAGATTTTCAGTTGGAAGGCATTTGGATGATAAAATTGGTTGCAACAACACCAGAAATTCATCTACTGAACTTAGCCAATCATGTTATATCATTCTCGGTCTTATCTTGCATTGTAACTAAGAATATATGTTTCAGCTAAGGGAGAATTTGTAGTTTCAGCACTTGTGCATTTTAGTATTGTATAAGTTATTGATTGCCAATATTAAATAAGAAGGAAGGGTTTAGTAGTTGTATTGGAAAAGAATTGTAATTGATAAAAATCTATTGGCTGGAAATGTACTTCTTTGTCATAATTTGATGATATATATGGCACAATGATCATGGTATCTTTCTACATTATTTTTTAAGTGAATAGAAGTGGTTGGATGTATGTTTGTTATTTTGAAATTTCATAGCAGCAGCATATATGCATTGCATGACAAGTGTTTGACAAAATTCCAAGTAAGAAGTTAAGTGGTTTTAAGGACCTATCGAGTAGGGGACTTTACAGTGGTATTAGAGCGGTTTCCTGCCAGCCTGAAGGGGGTAAGAATTTTTATGCATCTACCAGCAGTTGGCTCTCACAGATACTACACACACAGGAGGGCTTTGTTGGAAGGTGAACAGGTAGATAGGATACTAGACACCATTAGTGATAGGCAGTCACACAGCCCACCCAGAGTCCCCAGGAATAATGATGATGAGACTAGAGATTTATTCAGAGCTATGACTACTGGGCAGCAGCAGATTGCCCAGACTTTACAGGTTCTTACCGCTATGATTGAGCGCATAAATCCGCCGGACAGAAGGAATTAGGAACAGGGGGGAAACATGAGTGTAGCAGGGTCTCAGAGAGCATAGAGGACACGGTCGTGGACATCTGACAGACCTACATTTGTTAGGGAGGAACCACCAGAAGCACCAATTGATGAAGCTAGGGACGAGTTGTTTGCAGATGATCTCATGGCTGCAAATGACGAATGGGAATTATTACCCCCACAGGTGCGAGAAAAGATGACCTTTGAAAGGTTTTTTAACCAGAGGAGAGAGCACTACCAAGCCAATAAGCAAGACATGAGGACCAGGGGCCAGGATAGTGAATTACAACGCGTTGCCAGCAAGCTCACTTTACCTCTTTTTGATGGCAGTGGCAAAATGACTGCACAAGCTTGGATTCACAAGCTAGATACCTTCCTCACTTTGAGACCTATGACAGAGATGGAGGCAATTAAGTATGCTACTTTGCATTTGGAGGGGGTAGCACATGATTGGTGGTCTCATGGGATGATCACTCTACAGCATAATCAGGTGACAACCTACCAGGACTTTGTGGACAGATTGGTAGAGAGGTTTGATAAGAAGGATCCAGAGGTCTACTTCTGAGATTTGGCACAACTAAAACAGACAGGGAATCTAGAGCACTTTATCAGTGAATTCCAGAGATTGGCAGTTATGGTGCCAGATATTTCAAAGAGGAGGCTGATCATACTTTTCACTGAGGGATTGTCAGAGCCCCTTAAGGGATGGATTAAGGCATTTGAACCTCCTACGCTTCAAGAAGCAATGAGGAAGGCACGTAGTATGGAGCTTGCAGTACCATCCAGCAAGTTCAACTCTAGAGGCTCTTCATCATTCAGAGACAACAAAGGGTTCAACAGGAACAAAGAAAAAGCAGATGATTCAAAAGGTAAAGCAGTAGCACCCTTGGATAGAGAGACACTTAA
>MU224140.1:7157852-7170031 GCA_018584345.1 Thuja plicata
GATTGAAATTTTAAAGGCTGTGAAATCATATAATGGAAGGAATATGACAATTGTTGTCTTCCATAAGAACTGGCACAAAAAGTTTTGACAATTTTGGAACAGCTAGTCACATGCTTCTAAGCAATTTGTAGACAAGTGGTTGAAAAAATTACATCACAAATCATTGGGACAATCCTTAAGAGATAAGGATAACCAGCTACCTAAATGAATAGTAGACATACCTTTCATATATCTATGCTGAAAATGATTCTTGTCAACTTAATCGACTAGCAAAAAGAAAAAAAATTAAACATTTAAACAATCTCTCAGGAAAACAATGAAAATATTTCAAATTGACAAACAATCCCAATAACATCAACACTCACATATCTCAACCTTAACAATATCCTTCACGATTCATGCCCATAATGCCTCTAAAATCCCAACCAAATTTTAATTCGTTGGAGAAAATTAGAATTATTGTTTGTTTATTCGACGTTAGAAGTGCTGCCAATCTGGTCATCAATTATGGGCTACACAGCAGACGGTAAGCAATAAAATAAAAACCACTACAGTTCCCAAGAGGAAAGGAACCGACAAGAACTCAAATGTTTAAATACTTTCATCCATTGCTTATTGCTTGTGATTCAAACAAAACCATTCATTCAAGGCAAAATTAAAATTCTGTCAGAAGGAAAAATCTAATATGTATATCTTCTCTGGAAATCAACCCAAAAGGACATATTTTCTAAGGGATTTCTTTCTCTACGTGAAAAGGTATGAACCTAGGAATTGAGAATTAAAATGAAAAAACATCAAAATATTAAGGGAATGCCTATTGATATGTTAATGGTTGCATTTGTCCCTTGTTCAAATAAAGAGTATAAATATTATTACACTAGACTATACAAAGATGTAATACCAAATATGCAGAAGTATATGATCTAACATTACATTATTTGTATTGTCTTTATAAACACATCTTCCCATCAACAACACTACAACTACCTTTACAGGAAATTCCCACACACGAATAACCTAAACTAGCACATCGGACAATCTATTACTAACAACAGTATTCAACACATTAACATTATTATTTACTAACATATTGACTATTGCTTTATTAAAATACTAATTATATTATAGAAGTAATATTTCTCAAAAAAATCTCTTATAGCATCACTCTGAATGGAGAAGGAACACTACACGGGCTAGATAGCAACCCTGAAAGGAAATTTGATGAAGTGACTCCCTCAATTCTCCACTCACTCAGAACACACGAAACTGACTGCATCAGTGAATGTTTTGACAATTAGACAATACCCATAACAAATCCTATGTACCATATGAGAGAGAAAATCTCAATCCCCAGGCACAATGAGAGAACTCTCCTCTAAGAATTCGAACTCCTTTACAAATGTCAAAAACCCTCCAATGCCTGTACATTGAGAGAAAACAACTCTCCTCTAGGACTTCTAAGAAGATGCGTGTCCCTCTAAGAGTGTCAAAATCCCTCCTCCGCTGCCAAAAAGACACAAATCTCTCCTCCAATGTATAACAGGAACCTGCAATATAGATAGGGACCACACCTATTCCAATGATTATGGATAAACACACTTTCCACTAACATTACAATACTGCCAAGCCCCACAAAAATTTAAAAAAAAACACGGTGAACTAGTGCTTCTAATACAATGGTCCATCTCTGAGCAGGAAGCTAGCTCAAGATAGGGAAATTCCTCTAACCTTCAGTGCCTCCAGCATCCTTTGTGTCTGCTAGATTTTATCCATTGAATGTAGCATTAGCATGACTTAAGTGAATTCATGCTTAATCGTTGTGTATTTACATATATACTCCATGCCTTATGTGTATTCATGTACTTTATGCCCTAGCATATTCGGGTGCATACTTCATGCTCTTCATATATTCGCATGTATAATTCATGCTTTATGCATATTCAGAGGAATACTCCATGCTTTATGTGTTTGATTAATTTCTATTGTGTTTTCAGCATACACTTCATGTTGATTCCATGAATACTTATAAATGTTCCAAAAGCCATATTCTTCCATTCAAATTAAAATAGAGGTACATCCATTATGCAAAGATGAGTTTCATTGTCTCCTAATAAACATTGGTAAGACTAGTAAAAACAACCTAAGAAGTGTTGGACAAACAATACCATAAGGGTACATGCCCAAGGAGGGGAAGAGAGAATACACAAACTCTAACACCATGAAGTGACAACATAAGAGCTTAATAAGTATAAAAAATCTGCTTATAAATTGTTATAAATTGTGAAAGGAAACGTGTTGAGAGTAATAACCATTCACAACATATTCTTGACAAACAATAGCAAGATGTCTCAGTCTCTAAATCAGATGGTAATTCTGACATGTTCCAAATTTCAACATAAAACTTAATATGTTTCATACATTCTTTATATAGATAGTATTGACATCGGGTTAAATCACTGTTATCAACTCTTCACAATATCTTCTAGATCAAATATCTTTCATGATTCTCTAAAACTTTCATAAGGTCACTTAGCCATTGACTAAGAGATAATCATCCCACAACTTATAGAGCATGAAGCCCAGTAGCACAATTACGAACGGAGCACAAGTGTGGGGTATTATATGATACTCCCTGTTCGGAAAACTCTTCCACATCTGCTTACCACTACATGCATGGTGAAATATCACTAAGGTCGTGCTCAAGATGGAAACAGTCACTGAAACCTAAGAAAATACAAAACCGGATTGTACACAGTGATCTGTCACAATGTTTTCATACTCAGAACATTACACCTTCCCTCAGGTCATAGATATGTGCCATGCTTCTAATCGGATAATCCTCATCTTAATTTATGGCAAGCACACCCTTGCTACGATTCAAAGAGACATCCATGATTATCTACCTGCAATAATGTAAACTTGTAAAATTCCTTTATTTACAGTATTATATTTGAAGTGGAATAAACTGGGATATTACATAACTTGCACTAAAATGCAATATAAACAAATGTAGATGAGCATTATGTGTGAACTTGTGATAATAGATGAACATATATGCAAACTTGAGCATTACGTGTGAATTTGTGAGGGAAGACGAACATTATGTGCAAACTTGCTTTGACTCCTATTTAAGACAAGCTAATGCAAAGTTAGATGAGAGGGTAATGAACAACACAGCAGATAGAGAATTGATCTCATTCATTAAATAAGGATTGGCACACCTGTTTATGCTTGGGGATTCGCTTGAAGGAATAATATTTCAAAATGCCAAATCTTATTCTGGATATGATACACCACTGCCACTGAACATTCAAAGGATAACGCCTAATCTAGAAACTATGTGACTCATTGGCACGTTTTAGAAACAAATTTTTAGACATCCTCTCATGGCTCACCTTCTTACTCAGGGAAAGATTAATCTAATACAATGTCAGAGAGAACGTCTATCAAAATTATAATCAGATCGCATAGATCTCTCAGCTATAAAGAGGCATTTTTAAGAAGGCTTATTTTCCTTCAAGATGTTGAGATGGAGGAACACATTATTTCTAGAGATATCATTCATTAAAGAGCTCTGAGGGAGATATGATCGCAGAAAGTGAAGAAAATGTCTGCTCTATTCTTGTATCTCCTCTCTCTGTCAATGTGGAAGAATGAAGATTAAATATTACACCAAAATGAGAGAGCTGAATATTCAGTTGCATAGCTAGCTCCTAATGTTTTAACTCAATCAATTGGTATTTATGTATGGCTGGCTGTTTACTATTTATTATGTAACATCTCAGCATTTGCCAATGCTGCTTCAAGTCTGCCTTCAGGATGACTCGGTAGCCCAGAAAGGGCACCATGAGTGACAATATTTAATGAGATGAACCAGATGTCCATGACCCATGTATTCTAAAAAAAGCTATAAGTTTCTAGGGAAAAAAAGGTTCGCTGTTATTAGGTCAGTACAGACTGGGACTGAAAGGAACATGAATTTATGACAAAACAAAATAAAACAAGTCCTACTTCTGGCCCATTTGTAGTTCCTGGTAAAACTAAAGCTCTGATTACATTTTGAACAGTCTCATGGTCAGCATTTCAGTGGTGGTTTATATTTTGCAGGTAAAATAAGAAATTCAACAGTGTTGCTGTAAGAATTTCAATTTTTAAGCATATGTTGTAGGTTGTCAAATTACAAATTCAACAACGCTGCATTAATGATTTTAAAGTTGAGTATATGAGGTAGTGTCAAGCACATCTTTTTAACTCTATTCTATTGAAAGGATATTAATGACAGTAGTAGTGTGGTGTGGTCAGAAGGTGCAGTTTGTGTATTGGGGGTGCTTTGTCTTTGATGCTTAAATTGTTTTTGCCTGCTAGGGAAAGCTTTTTAATTTTTCTTTTTTACCATCTGGATCATACAGACATTGTCGGTTCAGTAACAAATGTGGCCCCATGGATTATAACTGTCGGAGCAAGTACTATTGACAGAAACATCCTTGCCTCTGTTTCTGTAGGAAACAAAAAAAACTTATACGGTAAGCACTCAAATTTGTAGGCATATAATTTTCAAATTCTACATGATGTCTTCAAATTCAAGTCCGTGTTCTTCAAAAGATTGAAGAATAGGGGAATTGATCTTTCAAGGGCATTGAATTGAAATGCATAGTTTAATCATTTTTATTGGCGTAGGGAATAAATGACTGATTGTATTTGATGGGAGCAACAAAGGGGATCCCAGTTCTCTTTACCACAGAACAAATTGTATCCCCTAGTATCATCAGTGGATATCGAACCCTTAAGTGCAAATGAAACTGCAGGGTATGCTATACAGTGACTTTTATTTCATCTCAAATTGTAAGTTCATTATCATACAAGTGTTTCTCTTAGCTCTTAATAAGCAAATGTAGCCTTATATTGCAGACAAATTTTCTACTTGGGAACTCTAGATCCCAACAAGGTCAAAGGCAAGATTGTTGCATGCCTTCGTGGTAACAATACCACTGTTAACAAAGGGTTTGCAGTTTGAACAGCAGGAGGAGTATGCATGATTCTCTGCAATGGATCTGAGAACGACAATCAACTTTATAGAGACCCTCATATTCTGCTTGCAGTTAACCTGACTGCAACTGATGGAGTGGCAATTTTAAATTATATCAACAAAGCCAAGTACGTTTTCAGGACACCTAATTTACTTTTTATTAGCACTTCTCTCTAAAGATTAAAGCAGGTTTTCAAACCCTTCTCTCTAAAGAGAATTGCAGTTAAAGGTCCATCAAAGCTCATTAACATCTACACTAACATATTCTGGTCATGCAGGTCCCCTGTTGCTTACATTTCTCCCCCCAAAACCATATTGAATGTAAGACCAAATCCAATTATGCCAGACTTCTCTTCAATTGGCCCAAGTACTCTTACTCCAGACATACTCAAGGTTGTATTTCAAAAACCTCAAAATTCTGACTTGATTTCTCATAACCTGACACCTGTTTCTTATACAATTTTGTATCTAAATTTTCAGATGCTTTCACTGTACATATTTTTTATTCAAATCTCTCAATTATTTAAGAAACTTTTTGTTGCAGTTTGTGACAATAATGACTCAAATGAAGGAAGATAGTTGAAGCCTGCTGAAATATGGAGGCAACAACAGCAGATTGATTTATTGTAAATATCTAAAATCATGCAACAGAAGAACCAAATGCATCACCAATTTCATTTGATCAGCAGCTACGCAATTATAAATTTCCACTGGACATCCTACTAATTTTTTGTTGTATTTTACAAGGGAATTGTTTTACCATTTCTATTTGGTAAATGAAATCTGATTGAATTTGTGTTCTCCACAATTTTCTTTTTTTAAAAGGAACATTTCTATGTACTTTTCTCTTGTATTAAAAAACATATAGAAGTTGCACTCCACAATCACAATCATTATGATGTCCGGGAAGTTTAAATCAAATCGAAATGTAAGGGAATTGTATAAACTTCTTTTGCCTAACAATTTTCCCAAACGAGCTTCGCAACTGTTTTGTTGCCTGTAAAATGCAGCAATCTCTCTTTCATTTATATTGAGAATGAGGATAGGAGAGACATGTCCCTTCATGGGACATGTCTATTCATTATTATGAGATTATTATAATGGCAATTGATTATGTAACTACACACACACACATGTAATATCTCTGAATCATTATTATATAATTTCTCCAAATACTATTTTAGATATATATCTAAATATATTATATCTCACATAATAAAATATATATATATATTCAATAGTCTCAGGATTTATCCTACAGAAACTACAAAACATCAACAGATACATTTGCTTTTAACTGAATTCTATAATAGCTCAAGAAATATCTCAATATGAATTTATCTTTTTTTTTCAACTTGATATAAAATACAAAGTAAGGAAAAGAATACTTACTGAGCATACTAGCATGATGGAGTTCATTGTCTCTTTTCATGTTCCACATGTAATATGGGGGAGAAAGTGTCACTAAGGCATTTTACCACCCAACCATGGATCTATGACCAATCCCCCTTGCTCACCTCCTACTCGAAGCGGGCACGGCCCTTTGCAAAGGACGTAAACATGGTTATAAACAAATCATTCTCGAACTGGTGTAAGATCCTACATGGCCTTAGTCGGTCACACCCTATAGCTGATGCTAACTTAGTATGACACCTAACTAAGGCTGTATCCGGAGCATTACGAACTGACTAACACAAACACATGCTAAAGTGCACCTTGGCCACGGATTAATGCAACATGTTAAACATGCAGTCTAGTTCTTCACCCAATCTGACTTGGTTACATACTTCTTGTAACAATGAAATAGGCTAAGTTACCAGATTCCTCTGTTGAGGCCCGAATCCTGGTTCTAGTTCTTCCCAGATCTGGATTCCGCAGGGTTCCAGGATGGAATCCAGATTCCCTGTGGATTCCAGGGTTCCAAGAGGATCCATTGGAATCCAAGATTCCAGGCGTCAAAAAATGGGCCCACTTTGTGTGTTTTTTTTTTAATTTTCAGCATGTAATGACATTTTGAGACTTCTACAAAGTATGAATATGATATAATCATATACTGACAATTATGGATTTATCGTTTTATGAAAATCATGCTTCTAACTTCTTATTATTATCATTATATGTTTGAACTTTGAAGTTTTAAACTAATGATGAATGAGCATTGACATGTTACATGTATGGAATCTATGAATATATATATATATATATATATATATATATATATCGAAAATGTCTATTTATATAACCTAAAATTATTACCATTGCTTGGAGGGCTCTGCAAGTGGGTTCTGTCCACGTGGTTCTTTCTCCTCTCCACACCTTGCCTTCCCTCAGCGCCTGTGTGGTGTCTTGTTGATGTTTCTCTCTTGGCTGTATGTTTGCCTTAATATTTTTTTTGGTTCCTTGCTACTTGTTTGTTCTTCTTTTATCCCGCTTTTATGTTTTGTGTTCATCTTTTGGGTGTCCGTTAGGGCTCGATCATTTCTCTCCCCGGGCGTGTGTTGATCTTATGGCCAATGATGGTATCAATCTGTGTCCTGAGATTAACAATCATGGTGATAAATCGTGCTTGGAGATTGGTAATCATGCAAAAGCAGGGCAGAAAGATCTTGGTTCTAAGAATGATGAAGGTCGGGATGCTTGTGATTTTAGCAACAAGCCTTCATATAAAGCAGTCGTCGCAGATGGGTCAGTATCCATTTGCCTAGATTCTATATTTTTTGAGTGTCTCAATTGGTGATGATGTGGGAAGCAGAAGGGAACAGCCCAACACCAATGGAGATCGACGAAGTCTTGGAGCCGACTCAGGTAGTCCTTGCAAACCCAATGGAGGAAAAGGTAAGAACCCTAATGTTACTGGCAATACTCTTTCTCTGTCGCCTAATGAGGACATATTAAAGGCAATAAAGGAAGAACAATCTAGGTTAAAGAGCATTGCAATTTTTTTTGTTTGCATGGATGTTAAATTCCTTCTTGCACGCAAATTTCTTGATGACTGGTTCAATAATGTTTGGGGAAAGAAACTTGGTATTTTGGTGAACTTTAGCAGAATGATACAAAAAGGTCTGTTTGTGGTTTTCTGCAAAAACCATTCCATGCAAGAGAAGGTTTTAAATAAGAGCTTTTGGACCGTAGGACAAACCATGTTTAGGGCCTTGTCGTGGTCTCCTAAAGATAACCATGATAATGTTATTTGCCAGGCATCCCCATTCTGGGTTGAACTAAAAGGTGTACAACTAGAATTATGGTATTTCATACCACATTTGTTGAAGCCTCTAGGCTCAGTACTCCAAGTCGAGGATACTAGGGCAACCCTTCCACTTAAATGCCCGCATTTTATTGGCACTTGCTCCGGGGGTTAATTTCCCTGACACCATCTCCTTGAACTTTGATGGAAACATTTTCCAATGGGAGATATCTAGAATCGGGAATATTGGAGCATGTTTCCACTGCAAATTAAATGGACATACTAAGAAAGACTGCCCCCTGCTTAAAAATATACAAAAAAGTTTTCACCATGGTAACAAGGAGGGCAATCAGGCAACTCCTAATAATAGACACTATTGATACTCAACCTGACACCTTTGTTACTTTGAATAACCCTCTTTTTGATGAGGAATATGAGGTTAGACATGCAGCTTCACACTCCTCTATCCCTACTGAGAATAATTCTGCTATTCCCCAGTATATCCCCATGCCTAGAGAAAAAGTGAATGAAGATAACTCCACTAAAAAGAATGCCCAACAGATAGCCCTGTCCAGGATTGAAGCAGAGGCCAGTAAGATTAAAAAGACTCAACAACCCGAGACATGCCTAGGACAAAAGGATGCCTCCGATGTTTCCATGCTTTCCATTATTGAAAAGGATAAAAATGTAGGGAAAATGTATATCTTTGAAAATGAGGGCACAGAGGAGGGCTTTACTGAAGTCATCTCAAAAAAGAAAAAGAGGAAAACTTATGAAAGGAACAATAGTCTCAAAAATAATGATAGAAATAATAAAGTAAAGGGAAATGATATCCCTGAATGCTTTCCCAGACTATGCAAAAATACAACTCCCCTAATTGGTTTATGATGAAGATGCAAATCCACAGTTGGAATGTCAAAGGGATGGAAATGCCAGACTGAAAGTACATTATTAGAAGATGGTGTAATAACCTCCCAAGTAAAGACATAATTTGTTTGCAAGAAATTAAAGTGAATGGATATCAAGCCTTTAATGTGCTCAAAATGGTTTGGGATAGATCCAAATGTCTATATTCTAATCATGAAAGAGGAAAGGGGGGGCTTGCAACTCTTATCAGCCCTACCTTGAGTGACAAACTCTTGGACCATGGGCTCTCACCTTGCAACAGGGCTCTCTGGATCACCCTTAACAGCCAAGGTAAAACTATAGGAGTCTGCATTATATATGCCCCTAATGACTATAGTGATAGAGCTAAACTTTGGGATTGGTTGACATCTAACCTCCCTGAGGGTGCCTAGACTTTTGTTGGAGATTTTAACGTGATTAAGTCTCCTTGTGACAAAGCCGGAGGAGATAAATTTGAGTGGAAGGGCAATGAGTACTTCTTTTGGACCAGATTCAAGAGACAGTTTTGTATCCATGACCCCATGGAAGGGCTTAAGGGCACCAGCAATGGAATCTGGTTTACTTGGTGCAATAATCAGAGCAGCAGAGACAGAATCTATTGTAGACTAGACAGAATATATGTTAATTTGCTTGATATTGGTTTATCCCATACTCAAGGACACTATCCTATTTGTGTTTCCCCTGCCAGTATGTCTGACCATTCCCCCATCAGTGCTTGTATCACTCTCAATAACAGTAATAACCAACCCAAGGTTGGTTCTAAGAGACAGCTCTTTAAACTCAATTCATCCCTCCTTGGCAATGCAGACTATTTGGGAACTCTGAGGATGGTCACTATCCTGTCTAAATTCAGATCTACTGGCTCTTGTCCTATCACTACCTAGAACAACCTAGTTGAGTCCTGGAGAAGTATAGCCCAAACCATTGGCACTAAGGAGGCTAAAGACAGAAACATTAAAGAAAAAGAACTCAATATCAGACTCATTAATATTGAAAAGGAGTTACAAGATAAGAGAGATAATGTTGACCTAGGGAAAGATCTGATTGAAACTAAGGGGCAGCTGAGATCTATCCAAGAATACAAGATTCAAAGTCAAAGGATTAGAGCTAAGGCTAGTTGGATCAAGGAAGGTGACAGAGGCACTAAATACTTCTTCAACATTATTAGAGCTAAGCATAACAAAGAGGCTATAAATAGTATTCAGACAGAAGATGGAATTAGAGATGATAATAAGTGTATCATGAACACATTTGTGGAATTCTACAAAAACCTCTTTAGTTCATAACACAATGAAGGTAACTTCCTATGTATGGCACAATGCACTAGTGTCATCCCTAAGAATTTACCAAAGATCAATATTGCAAATTGAGCAAAGATATCTCTATTCAAGAAATAGAAGAAGCCATTGGGGCCCTGGCAAATGGAAAATCCCCAGGTATTGATGGGCTACCTGCAGAATTCTATAAAGCCAATAAAGATTGGATCTCAATTGAATTGTTTGATTTATACAGATATGCTTTTGATAGTGGGACACTAGGAAGTAATGTCAACAAAGGATTAATAAAATTCCTCCCTAAAGAAGGTGACAAGAACCAAGTTAAAAATTGGAGACCTATAACCCTCTTAAATATATGATATCAAGTGATTGCTAAGTTATTGGCTAAGAGAGTCTCTGATATCCTTAATGATATCATCTCAGTCACCCAAACTGGTTTTATAAAGGGCGGGTACATTCTAGAGAATCTTATCACTAGCTGAGAGGTCATGCATTGGGCTAGAGATGATAAACAAAATGCTGCCATGATACTTCTTGACTTCGAAAAGGCATATGACAGGATTGAATGGCACTTTGTGTTGGTTATGCTTGAAAAATTAGGGTTTCCCGAGTCACTTTGCAAATGGGTTAATGTTCTGTTTAAAGACTCCAATACTTTTATTGAAGTTAATGGTGAACTCTCAGAGACCATCCCTCTTGCAAGGTCCATCAGGAAAGGATGCCCCCTTGCTCCTGCACTCTATGTAATTGTTGCTGAAGCTTTGACATATATACTTAAAGCTCTAGAATTTGGACCTCCCATCCATGGTATCACTCTTCCTAATAAGGATAGCCTATTCCTAGAGCAATTTGTTGATGACACTGCCCTGTTTGTAGAGCTATCAGAGCAAAAATTTGACAGAGTGGTTAATAGGATTCAACTTTTTTGTACAGCTTCTGGAGCAAAGATATCCCCCCATAAATCTGTCATCCTTGGCTGGCATAACACCCCTCCCTCTTGGCTCAGCCATAAGGGGTGGCAATGGGTTGGACCTAACTCCATTGTCAGATACTTGGGCATTCCATTTGCTCTTGATCCTTCTCTTAATGACATGTGGAACTAGATACTCAAGAAAATTGAGAAGAGAATAAAACACCTGAAGTGGCAAACCCACATGTTATCTCTTGCAGGCAAGGTACAAGTGGTTCAAAAAGTATTGGCATCCAATGCCATTTATTATGCCTCAACTTGGTTGTTTGTGTGAGGCCCATCCCAGACCCCATCATAGTTTTTCTAGTTCTTGATTATGATAGACCTAGCATATGACACTTTACTTTTGATGCATTATTAGACATTATGGACCTTATGCTTTATGTCATGGATTTGATTATTATAGATGCATGGACATATGATGTTTTATGATGAACATTATGGACCTTATTATGTTTTCTGGATTGGACATTTATTTTGAGAATATAAATTCAGAAAAACTCATTATGATTATATTATGGTTATTGAAGAGAGTTAGACTTATCTGATTTAAATATTGAATTTCAACTTATTGCAATGTGAATTTTACCTTATGATAAATGTTAAGATGTGAATTACGTAGTCTTGTGATCTTTAGTAATAACTTAGTGTATGGATGATGTTCTTATGTTCTAAATAATATTCATCTCTTTATGATGTATATTTATTTTCTCGGGCTACTGATATTTGAATTGAGTGTGCAGGTGAGAAACCATGGTACTTTATTCGGGGAACCAAACAAAGGGAATTGTGAACTCTGTTTAAGCCAAGGTTGCG
>MU224140.1:7208127-7225355 GCA_018584345.1 Thuja plicata
TGCTCTATTTACAAATTTTACTCTAAAGTAAATTTTCAATAATAACAATATAAATATACTATTAACAAACATTAACAGTGTAGATTAATAGTTCATAGAAAAATAATTGAATCTTGAATTAAAAAAAATGGTTCATTAATCTTGGTAATTGTGAGAGTCAAATTGTATCGAACATTTATTGTTGTTTACAACGCTTAAAATTTTGATTTGATTGGTGATGTATGTATGGCATGCAAAAAGGCTATGGGACCGCGTGCAAATTTCCTGCCCCATAGCCGATGGCGGGTGTGGTGGGGTCGGACCTAATTTTGTTTTTTTATTGTTTTTTTATGATTTTTTTTAAATTGCATTTAATTAAAGAAAATGAAACCTAAAATTATTTCGTGGAGAATTTTTTAAAAAAATTGGGGATTATATATAAAATAAATTAATTACATTTAAAGGACATATGTTATTATCGTCTTCCGTCAATCAAACCCGAGTTTGATGCTATGCCAATTTTTCTTTCTGAAAAAATGGACGATAAATGGGCGGGCAACGTAAGCAATGCATTGTTTGACAGACAATGTTGATGGCTGAGAAAATATCAGTGAATGTCTTCTTAGCCTATATGAAACCTACCAAAAAACACACAATGTAAAAAATCATAAGCCGGCTTTGCAAAATCAAATCTGTGCAGACTTAAAGGTCTAAAAAAGGGGTCATGGAGAGATGGATGGATAGAGATAGGGCGATGTGTCCAAATGGAGTGATAATGTGTGTGTGTGAGGGGGAGAGATAGGGTGTGTGTGTGTGGGGGGGGGGGGGGGGGGGGGNGAGATAGGGATAGAAAGAGGGAGGGTGCAGAAGAAAGAGAAAGATATGAGAGGAAGAGGGACGTGGAGAGGAGAGAGACAAGGGGAGAGTGCAGATGAAATATGTAAATATATACAAGAGAGAGAATGAGAGAGGGAGAGATATAAAGATAAAGATATAAGTATAAAGTAATAGAGGGGGGGAAAAAGGGGGAGATATATAGGCATAAAGAGTGATAGAGAGATGACAAGAGAGAGATACATATAGAGGTAGAGATGGTAGAAGAAATAGAGATGTAGATATTAAAAGGTATAGGAAGGGGGTGATGGAGAGAGTTGGTTGGATAGAGATGTAGATGAATATAAAGTGGGAGGCTAGGGGAAAAACAAATAAAGAGCTAGAAATAGATCAAGAGGCAAAGATAGAAAGAGATCTAGGGAGATACAAAGAGAGACATAGAGAGGGAGAGATAGAGATTAAGAGTTATCAATTCATTATAAGGAGATCTAGAGAGGATGAGAAGGAGTGACAAACAATGGTACAAATACTTAAATGACCTTTCCATTTAACTCTACGGCGTTCCCATTGCACACTAAGGTGCGATTGCTAGTATTATTTATACGAAGAGCTATTTTACATTCTGTCCATTTTTTTTAATCTTCCGTGTTTGCTTAAATACAAGGGCAGCCCATATTATTTTATTTATATGAAGAGCTATTTTTATTTACCAAGAGTTGTTTTCTAGTTTTTTTTAAGAACATATGTTTGTTCTATGATATATATCACATCATTGTGTTTCAATTCTTGCTTATCACTAGCACTTGCATTCATAAGAGGTGCAAGGAAGTAGGATAGGTAAATAGAAGAAAGATATAAACTAATTTTAAGATTGTGTAATCAATTATATGAAAATATAGGTCTTTACACATGTATTGTTTTTTGTTTTTTTTTATCGGTAAAAGGCCGAAGTCCAGGTTTTTATTAGTAAAATTTCCAAGTTTTACAAAAGACTTCATTATCTGTGGACTGGTAGGAAAGAATGGAGAAGACAACCTCCAGTCTTGCCCAGGACGCAAGGGCCAGATTACGTATTACAATAGATAAAAATTACATATAATATGAGGGCATTCCCTCATTTACAAAATTTCTAAAGGCATTTCTTATACAGATACTTGAATGTATTAATTTTTAAATATGAATTTTAGTATCCAAAATCTATATCCACTTTGTAGGTTCCTTTCGAGTTTCAACTTTATCTTTGATTCTTTAAATCCAAGTCACGCCTGTGGAGTTTTAATTCCTTTCCCTACACACACAAAAACTAAGGAAACCTTTCTAGTGCTTCGTTAATTGTTAGACAAAAAAGTAATATTTAGCAATTTAGTAATCACAGGTTCAAAGTTTAAGAGTTGCTTATTGATTGAATCATACTAACTTGAAATGTTATTGTAAGAGTTGATTAATTGGAATACTACCTATTTTAATTGACTAGGGTTTCTGGGAAACTCTTATTTAGGGCTGTTGAACGGGTTCTGACCTAGAATTATATGCCCAAGGGCGTTAACTACTCCTTTGTTCAATCATTCTATATTTTCCCTCCTCATTAGTTGTTTTTAGACTTTTCATGTTTTTGCATCATTGGGAAGAGAGGGAGAAGGTGATTTTTATGATCTATTTAGAGCTATCCTATTTTTGGATAGGCTAAAAATAATGTCAAATTTAAATTAAACCTAATTATCAATACGTTTGTAAATCCTTATTAGATTCCTATTCTTTGAATTTCATTGCAAACATAATCCACCCCAGATTTTTGCTCTATTTTAGCCTAATATGATTCTTAAGTTTGCTTTACGGGCTTGTTTGATTGTTTCCACACTGTTTTTAGATTATAATGTCATTTTTACTATTAGTTTTCTAGATTGAGTGTAGTTGTGATTCTTGGTTTGTATGTTTCTATTATTTAATATTTATTAAAAAAGAAAACCATTAGCAATGTGGAGAAAGACTGAATATAACAGTATCCCAAATAGATTACGAAGGATAGCATCCTAATCTATAGAATCTATTTGATAACCATTTTTTGGGAGTATATATTGCTTCCTCCAAGAAAGGATAAGAGGAAACTCTCATTAACAAGGCACCCTGATCTGGATTAAGGAAGAGTGACTATGATTATTTGAATTATAACGATTACCTGGTTCTATGATTAATAGGCAATAACCACCGCAGGAAACCTAGTTAGGAGCAGACTACAACTGAGGGTAACATGAGGATTGGGAGTCCCTAGAGGTAAACTGCCAATCTACAAGATTTTTTATGCAGAGCTGCGAAAAAGCTAAGGGGACCCAACCATTCTATAACCTTAATTTTGAAATATGTATATTTCTGAGGGAAGTGGAGGATTGTAGAGGGATAGCTATGGATATGTGTTTAAATCTATATAAATACGAGTGTTTAATTATAATGTATATCTATTATATGAATAGCAATCTATATTGATTTATTGCTTACTATCTGTAACGATGTGCCTTGTGAATCGCATTAAAATTATACAGGTACCCTGCAAGCATGATGTCTGCCCGATAATACAATAAAACTTCTATCAGAAGGTTGGTTATTCATTATGTCACATTTATACTTGACAAGATGGTGGTACTGTAAACTGAAGTGGACCTTCCTACAAAGTCATTGTCTTTGATTTTAACAAATTATGTTTACTGTAGAGTATGCGTGTTTGTTGAAAGATTAAATGAGAGTTAGAGGATGCTAAGTAAGAAGTTTCATTGAGGTCAAAGTCGGAAGCACTTTGTGTTTGTAAGAGCTATGAGTTTAAGTGAGATGATCGCAAGTTTTAATAATATGATCGAAGAGAAGTTTGGTGATGGTAACCCGAGTGTGAAGACGGCTTCAAGAAAATTTCCTGTCTCGGGTTGTATTTTTAAACAACAAAATGATAATTCGTATATCATTAATAAGCTTGTACATAATGTGGTATCCTTAGTAGGATAGGAAGATAAGGAAAGTTATCATTATTATTACAATGCTCATGATATGTAAGGAAATTCGTGCTTATCCCATACCCATGGAGTGCATGCAACTCTACATTCTGGTAGTAGACACTATCCTTAGGTTTATGTTCATGTCAAACTATGACAACAAACACCCTCCAGCTTCATATACCCTTGCAATGTTAATCATACCCCAGCCATGTAATCCATTGGCAAAGCCCTTTATGGAAATGTGAGCGCCTCTAATCCCACATATAACAATTGACTACTGTTAAAGCATATAATCATGTTCTATCTTAGATTTTCGTAAAAAATTATGTAAGGGCAAGTCCCTGAAGATAAGTATTAACCTAATACTTATGGTCTAAGAGTAGGTCCCAGGAGGTCCCTGAGGATCCATGGAAAAATCCTCTAGAGACTGACAAGGAGAAGGTACGGTAGGGCCTTAAAACTAGCTATCTTTCTATTGCTCTATGTCTAAAAATATAGATTAAGGGAAGAGAATGTATTAGAGTGTTTATAGATTAATTGAAAACTTTGGGTTGACCAAGGTGGAATCATCCCCATCAACACCTTGGTTGGCTAGAGTGTCAGCCTCTTTGTTGCCTTCCAAGAAAATATGTGTGAGTCTGGTTTCCTGTGTCTTGTCTATAAGATCTAACACTTCTTCAATTTTTGAGTTTGAGATCAAATTTGGGGTGCCTCTATTCCATATAGCATTGAGAATGATCTGTGAATCCCCTTCAATAATTACCTTTTGAAACTGACCCTTGATGCATAATTTTAATCCTTCGTTTAAAGCTTCTAATTCTGCTAAGTTGTTGGAGGATATACCTAGGGGTTTTGCCCTTTTGATGACCCATTCACCCCATTTATTTTGAATGAGGCACCCAAGGCCATCTTTCCTTGGATTGCCACGGGACGCTCCATCAAAATTCAATTTCATCCATCCAGGTGGTGGTGGAGATCATTTGCATAGTTTTCTTGTTGACTTATTGGCCTTGGAATGCAGGAGTGGGGGATTGATTAGATCTTTCCAGTTCTTCCTTAAATCAACATCCCAATCAGAGAAGGAGCCTTCTTCATAAAAGGTGTTTCTTAGGTTGTTATTAATGACTTCTATGATACTAGCTTCTATTTTGTTGATCAGTGATTCTCTGTTCATTTTAGTGTCAGAAAAAATACGTCTATTTCTCTCTTTCTAGATTTCCCAAACTAGGGTGGAGGGAGAAATTCTCCAAATCTTATTATAAACATTACTTCTATACTGGGGCCAGCATTGTAAAAAATTCCAAAGATTGTCATTCAAGGTCATAGACCGGTTTAGTTTACTGCATAGCCAGACCCAACAATTTTTGGAGAAGGGGCAGTCATAAAGAAGATGATTTGTTGTTTCAAAAGTTGATTTGCAAAGTATGCATCATGAAGGGCCTTCAAAACCTAGCTTAGTAAATCTATCCGATGTTAGAATTCTCTTTTGTAGAGCAGCCCATAAAAAGATTCCAGCTTTAGGAAGGCAAGTCGAATTGTAATACCCACTCATGTTTTGCTTTTAGTTGTGATGCCATACTCTTTTAGGCATTGGTTTCAGTTGATTGGCTGAATTCTTTTAGGCTACATTTCATGTGAGTTGTTATTCTTTCATTTGATGGTGATTATTATGTTATGGGTTATCATATGCATAGATAGATGTGATGATGTTTTTATGTTGATATTATATGTTGATTTCAATTTATGATATACTTACCCCATACTTGCATGTGTATGGTTGTTAATATCTTGATTGTACTTGCTGATGTGTTGTTGTGGTAGAGGACGAAGGCATAGTTACTTGCTTTGTGAGATCCACACGTCCGACCGATCCCTATCATTATTTGCGATATTATGTTGCATGTACATGTGTGTTCTTTTGATGACAGGATTGCAAGTACAGGGCATTGTCTTCGTTGAATTGGCAGGAGTGAGTGTGCCCATAAATATTCATCTCAATGGTAAAGAGGGAAGGTAACATACACATCCAAAACCCTAACCTAAGCCTAATCGTCCTAATGTTGGATGAGTTTCAGTATGACTACCCTATTCAGATTTGTCTAGGTTGACATAATTCGAATTCCCTCTCTCCTGAGTATGTGTGTTTGTTTTGCTTGATTATGCTTTCAGGTGATTTTTGGATTATTAAGTGTTTTTCCATATTTTATGATTTAATGGATTATAGTTGAATTAATTATTTAATTATATCCTAATTTTATTTTAAATAATTAATTAAATTGAAATATTTGAATATTTTGATTTAATTAAGTATTTAATTGAAAACTATAGTAAATGTGCTTATATAATTAATTAAATATTTGGTTGCATGCATTATTGTGACATAAATATTTAATCTATTTAATTAAATATTTTATTATTTACATGTGCATGAATGTGTTGAAAAAAGTATTTTCAAATTTAAATATCTCAACTTGAAATTAGGAGTCAAAGTTGAGTTGTGGCAATAAAGATATTTTAAATATTTAATTTGGATTTACTTTCAATTTTGAGTGGAGTTAATTTAGGGATTGAATGAGGAGTTGTCATGAGGGGTTGCATAATTAGGGGAAGTTGATTCTCTTTAGGAGAATTCTCCTCTCATTTCCCTCATAACAGGTTTTTGGATTTGGGGAGCTCTTGGTGATTTGAAATTTTTGAAGGATTGTGGATTGTTGTGGTTTCTTGTTGCTTTGAGGTTTTTAGGATTTTTCTTGCTTGTGTGTGTGCTCGGATCGTCATGGTTGCCAGATCTGTTGTTAAATTGGGCTTGAGAGTTTTCATATTTGCTTTCATCTTCTAAGCTACATTCTTCCGTTTCTTGCATTGGAATCAAGGTAGGTTTCATTTGCCATGTATGGTTTCAATTTCGTAGATCTGAGATTTTCAATGTTAATTTAGTGCATGTTTGTTATTTCGGCTTTTTAAATGGCTTATTTTTGTTTATACATTTTCGGGTGTTTATTAATACCCTAGATCTGAATTTCTTTCATTCTATTTTTTCTTAGCATCGTAGGGCTATGCTATTAAAATTTCGGGAAGAAATTCCCTCTAGATCTTTTAGAAAATGAAAAAATTAATCCTCTGTATAGTTTAAACTATAGAGGAAATTAAATTTATGGTTTATAATGGTTTCGATGTTTTCGGGTGTTTATTAGAAGCTTGGATCTATCATTTTCATGATTATGTATTTCTTAGCATAGTATAGTTATGCTGTCAAAATTTCGTAAATAGATCTCCTATAAATCTCCTTGAAATCAAAAAAATTAAACCCCCTCTATAGTCCTAACTACAGAAAAAATTTAAAACGAATGAGTTTCTTTAATTTCATTGAAAAAAAATTAAATTAATTGGAAAAATCCAACTCTCTGTATTTTGTATAGACTGATGTAAAAGTTTTTTTAAAAAAAAATTTACATCCCCTTTTTGAACTTTTCCGTTTTCGGATTTTTAAATAGAAAAAAAAAGGACAAAAGCATTAGATCCTATTCTAATTCCGTAATTACAAATTTTTTTTTTTTAAAAATAATAATTAAAACGCAGTGTTAAACTTGAGTTGTTTTAAAAAAAAAATTAAAAAAAACATATGGCAAAGGGGAGGTGGGACCCATCCCCACCAACCCCTCTACCCTCCATGTTGCGCGGTATTCTATGCGCATGGGGGAGGGTGAATGTGGTCCCCCCCCCACAATCCTTAAAGGACTGCGCATGGCAGGGGGTGGGAACCCGCGTGGGCCCCCCCATTGACTTTTGTGGGGTTGTTTTTATTTATTAAAATAAAAACTTTGTTTTTAAATTAGTTTGTTTTTTAATATATAGTTTTTAATTAATAAGTATTTTAATAGTTATTAATTTATATATATAGTTTTTTTTATTAATATGTATTTTAATTAATTAAATTATTTAGTTAGTTTAAAATTAATATGTTTTTTTTTTATGAATAGTGCCTTCTCTATTAAAAAATATTAAAGTTACATATCCACAAAAAAAGGGGCCGGGGGACATAGAAATCACCCCGCAGAGTTCACATGGTAGAGGCGGAAACTTTTTATATGTTATTTTATTAACTAATGTTTTTTAATTAATTTACATATATGTATTAATGTTTTTTAATTAATTTACATATATGTATTAATTAAATAATGTGGTAAATGTTCAATTTAACTATATTTAAATATATAGTTATTAATATATGGTTTACTAATATTTAAGTTATGGATTAGTTTGTATTTAGTTCATTTTTAAAATATGATTAATGTAGAATTGTAGTTAATTAATAATTGATTAATCTACATTATACTTAATTATGAGTTAGTTAAATGCATATTATAATCAATTCACTATGTGAGTTTTTCATACTATAATTGAGTTATAATATGTGTATTTGGAACGGAAAGGGAAATGTTAATTAATGGAATTTAATGAATTGTCGATTATATTCGATGTTGCATTTAATAATATTCTTAGTTGAGTTAACTGTGAATGATTACATGGATATAGTTCATCTTTCAGTCTTTTAAGACGCTTTGTTTCCCTGCATCATTATGGATCTCTTGTGCTTGTATGTGCTACTTTTGGGGACATTAGATGACCTGGGATGTATACAGAGGCCGGGGGGAGTGCTTATCATTTTTGTTATTTCATGGCGTGTGTGTTATCAGTTATTACCCTAAACTGACCATGTGACCCTTTCGATCTTGTTTTCTGTATGTGTACCTTATGTGACCGTTCTTGTTGTATGGCTACTGATTTGGGGTACACTAGGGTTGTGACCTATGCTAGACATGTTAAGATCTTTAAGCCTAGGGTAGGTTACCTAGATGTGTAGTAGGAGGTGGCTTGCAATAAGTTATGTGTCTGTAAGTGACTACTGGATTGCTTATTGTAGAGTTTCTTAATAAGTGATAACTAAAGACATACTGAGAGATTAAAATGAACTAATAAGATATGATTCTCCTCACCCATGCTTGAGTGCTAGTAAAGACTAAGATGGAGGATGAGATAATGCTTGCCCCCTTACGAGGTGCGGGTTATGGCATAGTTAGTGATCTTGTCAGTTTGAGAGGTCATTGGCTCCGTGTATGGTCACTTAGGTGCTAGAATCCATTGGGATTATCAGGGCTGAACTTAAGGGTTAGACGTACATGATGACACCTTCCTTTACACAAGCTAGATTTCCTACATTGTCAGTTGCCTCTGGATTAGTGAGTCTTACCTTTTTGTGATGATTAGTACACCGGATTAGAGAGATATCAGGGTCCCTTGCTTAGTGGTTATTCCTTATTGTTTTTGGATATCCGAGTGGGGTCTGTTGTTATCTCCTCAGCACGGTGGGGTGGAACTTTGTGGTTCCACACGGACGGGTGGTAGTGATTCTTTACCCATTGAGATTCGACATCCTTGTACCAGGTGCTTGATGGTTCTTTGCAGATGAACTCTTTATGTATCTTCATCATTTATTATGTAATTTCATTATTGTAAATCTTATATTAGAGTATCGCATGTGATACCTAATCTGGATATTGTATATTGAGTAGGTTAGAGTGATTACCACATACCCTGCGACGTGTGCAGTGGATGTGAGTTTATGGTGGTTTCATGGTTATCCATGAGGTTTGTAGTTATGGTTATGTAAGTTGTATTTGATTTATCTATTCAAATGGAATCTTTTGTTATATTGTTAGTTGTGTTTTTCTTTAAGTAATTCAACATCATGGAACCCTTGAGTCGTGTAACCTATGTGAGTGTAAGACATATGTATAAATGGTAATTGCTTCCGCATGAATGTATGTTTCTTTATGTTAACTTTAAAAAAAAAATATTCAGCACACATAGTATCATGTTCAGGTTAATCTCTCTTGGGTTCCCTGGCGGGGCGTTACACGAATCCTAGCATAAGTTAAGGGGTATGTCAGTTTTGACCCAATCTTGGGAATTGATAATAAGTTTGTAGCCTTTTTTGACACTATATTTACCATCTTTAGACATTCCTCAAATCAGTCTATCATTCCTTGCTTTATGATTCACTTTTCTCGTTTGTATAAATTCTTTATAAGTAGTTTGATCTTCCTGAGTTAAATTTGTATTTGAGGCATTTTTCCATTGCTAGCCTTCTTATGTTTCCACTATATAGTCTTTAAAATTGTTTACCCAACATTGAGTCAGTGTATTTTGGATGTTGATTGGGAGGTTTGATTTGTCTAGAGATGGGAGGCCATCCCAGGAATCTGTCTAAAAGAGAGCCTCTTGGCCATTGCCAATATCCTAGGTGAGGTTATTTGAAATTAGATCTCTGTTTTGCATCATAAAGTTCCAAATTTTAGAACCTTTGGGTGGGTTAATTGTTCGGAATAAGGTTGACGGAATCAAATTATTTAAGTATTTGTGATAAAGGATTTTTGTCCACTTACTATCGCTCTCTTGGTACATTCTCCATACTAACTTAGCACCTAAAGCTAAATTCTGCCAACTTAAATTTTTAATTCCTAAACCTCCAAACTCTTTTGGTCTACATATCTGATCCCAATTGATCATAGCCAATTTATTTTTATCTTCTATGCCTTGCCAAAAGAAATATTTTAGTTTTTTATTTAATTTTTTCCCAACACCTTTAGGGAGAGGCAAGCACGACATGTGATAAGTAGGGATGGCCGAGAGAATAGCTTTGATCATAGTGGTTCTACTCGCTTTGTTTAATAATTTCCCTTTCCAGCTATCCAATTTCATTTCTATTTTAGCTGCCATATTTTCCCATGTCCTATTGTCTTTTGTTCCTATATCCAAATGGGTACCGAGGTATTTACATGGGAAATCACCTTTTTTGAAGCCCATTAAGTTTCAAATGTTCCTCTCAAGATCAGGTTGAGTGTTGAGGAAGAAGGTTTCAGACTTATCAGCATTCACTTCCTGACCAGAGGCTTTTGAGTAAGTTTTGATAATGTCTTTGAATTGTAAGGCCTCCACTCTGGAGGATTCGCCAGGTAAAATAGTATCATTAGCGAATTGTTGGTGGGTAACATTTTCTACCGCATCAGTCACCCTAACTCCATGAATTTTTCCTTCTAATTGGGCTAATCTGATTGATCTACCAAAGGCTTCCACCATTATAATGAAAAGATAAGGTGAGATGGGATCTCCCTGCCTAATTCCTCTAGAAATGTCAAAGAATCCCTCAGGAGAGCCATTTATTAATACAGAAAACATTGGGGTAGATATACAATTGTATATTAAATTTACCCATTGATGTGAGAAGCCAAAGGCTCTTAGAGTTTTACATAAGAAGAGCCAATCAACCTTATCATAGGCTTTACATATATCTAGTTTCATCAAGATACACGGATCTTTATTCATCCAAGCCGAATGTATTAGTTCTTGTATAATGATTATGCCATTGTATATTGACCTTTTTGGAACAAAGCTTGTTTGTTCTTCAGAGATCAGTTTCTGTATTATCTTCTTAAGTCTGTTTTCCATAGCCTTGGATAGTATCTTGTATGTAGTATTACATAAAGCTATAGGTCTGAAGTCTCCTAGACACTCAGAATTTGATTTCTTTGGTATTAGGGCTAAGAAAGTATTATTGATTTCTTTTAGTATAGATCCTAAATTCCTGGTAGCTTCAATTGCTTGCCATAATTCTTCCCCAATGATATCCCAACATTTTTGGAAGAAGAAGGCTTGGAAACTGTCTGGTCCTAGGGATTTCTCAGGATTTAGTGAGAAGAGAGCCATTTTGACCTCTTCCATTGTGAATATTTTATTGAGATTTGTATTGTCCTCGTCAGTTAGAATTTTGGGGATTGAACTGAGCATCTTTTTTCTGAGCTTCGAGGTCCGAAAATTCATAATTGTTTAAAATGTCAGAGAAATAAGTTACGGAGGTTTCATAAATTTGACAAGGGTTCTCAATTTCTATTCCTTCGCTATTTTGGACTTTGGTTATTCTATTTATATTCCGCCTATTAAGTGTATTCATGTGGAAAAATTTGGTATTTCTATCTCCTGATTTTAGCTAGGTCTCTCTCGATTTCTGTTTCCAATATATTTCTTCCTTTGCTAAGATAGTTTCTTGTTTATTAAGTAATTCTTTTTCTTTATTATATTCCTCATCCTTCATGCCATTCTCTATGATTTTATTTCTTAAATTTTTAATTTCTTCCTCATTTTCTAATTTTTCCTTGAATATGTTTTTGAAACTTTCATTGATCCATTTTATTATTTTTTCTTTTAATCTTTTTAGTTTTGTTACAAAGCAAAACATTTTTGATGCATCAAAGACTTCTTCATTCCATAATTGCTTAATTTTCCCAAGGAAATTCTCATCCAAAAACCACATATTTTCACATTTAAAATGGGTCATAACCAGTTTCTGTTGTTCTTGTAATTCTAATTGAACCGGATAGTGATCTGAACCTGCAAATGGTAATATAGTTGCTTTAATAGTCTTGTTTATTGATCTTATATCTCCTTTAAAGATGAACCTATCCAGTCTCTCAGCTATATAGCAAAAACCTTTCCATCTATTATTCCATGTGTACACACCATTTGATGTGGGAATATCAAAGAAACAGTTGCTCATGAACCAATTCTTGAAGTCTATTGTTGCTTATGTTTCTGTTTGAATTCCTCCAAATTTTTCTTTAATATTTAATATAGCATTAAAATCTCCTCCAAGGATGTATACTTCTTGTGTATCTATATTCATAAAGGTACTAATTTCTATCTAGATACCTTTTTTCTCTGTTGTTGGTGTGGGTCCATAAACATTGATTATAATAAACTGAAAGTCATTTCTAAAGTTTTGAATTCTTCCTGCCATCCAGTTGTTACTTGATGTTAGTAGTTTAAAGTCCACCTTTCTAGGATCCCAAATAATACCCAACCCACCCGACACTCCCATAGATTCTGTTATTTTGCATCTCCAAAATCCCAGTTTCTTTTTAACCTTGTCTCCTTCTTCTTTGTTTAGTTTTATTTCATGTATTAGATTTATTTCAGAATCAAAGAGAGTGAGATTGCACTTTAGAGTGCACTTCTTGTCCATAATGTAACCTTCATACTTCATTTGGAAGGCACTTACTCTTCCCAATGTTTAAAAAATCATTAATTTTAATTTGATTCTTGACCAAACCAGTAGCTGATCTAAGTTCAGCGAGGCTCTTTCTCCCCCTTTTCTTTTGAATTTTTCCACAGTTGGGTTTATCTTTTCCTTCGTGGTCCTTAGAGATTCCTAGTTTGTCTTGGTAATTTTGGGCATTTGTTATCGTTGCTGCAATTTCTGCATCCTCATTTTATGTTTCCTCATTTTTTATTTCTTCTATAAGCAAGTTGCTCACTTTATGGTTAAAAGAGCCTTCCTCCAAGCTGATAATATTTTCTTTATAGTTTTGGTCTCTGCTAGGCACTTGATATAAGGCCCAAAAAGATGGATCCTGGACTCCAAATTCCTCTCGAGTGTGAAAATCATTCATTGTTTCCTGTTCTTCTTCTTCTATGTTGCCGACACCACCAGGATTGAGAATGGTGTGAACCTCAATTGGTAAATGTACTTTGTTGATATCCTTTTTTGTGTTATTAGCATGTTGATGGGATTTCGTAAAAGTATCCTCGAATAACTTTTTACCATTAGCAGGAGTTTGCCAAAATTTGTGAGCTTTTTGCTTATTGCTTGATGGAGAGTGTCCATTGATAATTATTTCCTTAGGATCTGTAGATGCATTACTAAAGTCTCTGTAGGGGTGGAGTAAATTATTTTGAGATTTAAAAGTGTCCCCTGTTGTCGGACTTGACAACCAATCTATGCTATCATTAAAATCTTTGTGATTACCCAATGCGCCCGCATTATCCAGGGAAAGGGGGATGAGATTATCTCTTAAGTTCATCAAGTTTTGAATGTCTTCTATGTTCTTGGGAAAATCTATAGAAAGGAACTGTGAAGAAACTATGGATGAAGCAACGTAGTCAGCTATACTCTGCAGGTTGAGTCTAGCAGTTCTATGCATTACCTTGACAGAGTCTGCAGGTAGATCCTGAGAATTAGTCACAACATTTGAGGCTTTGGGTGCATCCCGTGGTATGAGTAGAGTTTTATTTTCCAAATTAAGTTTGTTTGCTCCTTTGGTGCATTTTGTTCTTTGTGAATTCTCAATACCATATTGATTCTCCAATAATTTATGAGACATTATCTGCTGGGATGTACACAAATTGTTCTCTGGATTTTGTTCCCCTCTAAGAACTTCCCTATGTGTCACCTCCCAAAGAATTAAATGATCTCCAATATCATTGTGCATTAAACAGAGATCGTTAATTATCTGTGCATAATTGTCCAAGTTTTCTTTAATGTCATTTAGAGATATATTTTGATTGATACATAGATAACACTGCTGGTACCTCATTGAGGTATCGAAGGGCGAGGACCCAAGCTGATGATGGCCAATATCTCTAAACTTTGTTAGAGTTCCAAGCAGTCTTTCATCCTTAGATGCACCCATAGCAGAATGCAGAACTGTGACATTTCATGTCGAGCTCATAGAGTCAGGATATATAAGATCTACATTCTCTACAATTTCTCCTTCTTCCACATCACCAATTCTAATATTGCTTTTGCTGCTAATCTTATGGGGGTCTGTTCTAAATATTTTTGGATGTTCTACTGTATCTTTTTCCTTCAAGTTATTTGGTGTCTCTGCAACTCTCATTAAAGATGGAAATATTAGTTCTAAATTTGAGTTTTTATTAATTGACACATACTCTTTTTTATTATGATTTTTGTTTATAATAGAAATATCTTTGGTATATCCTACGATTTTTGAGAAGTACAAATCGTAAAAAGATCTATTGGTTATGATTTTGATTTTGTCAACAGGTTGGAAATCTGTTCTCAATTTAATTAGCAATCTAACTTCTTCCTTATTACTGTTATCTAAATCGATGCCTAAAAATTCACCTAAAAAGGTACCTATTCTTTCCAGAATATGAGAGTGTAGGATTTCAATAGGTAAATCTTTAAATGTTAACCAGGTGGGGAGATTAAGAGAACTAGCTATATTTTCATTGAAATCAGATCTCCAAGGAAGGAAATTAATAGGAAACCCCTCAATAAAATCAAATTGGGGAAGAAAGGAATGCAATTTTAGCTTTCTCATTGATACAATGCAAATAAACTAAGTGCGAAGAGAGAGATATTATACTTACCTGATCCCACCTGTAGGATTTCAGCCATTCACCAAATGAGGGATTTATGTTCTTAGGGCCATTCCAGAAGGAAAAAACCCCAAAATACTGGCATTCTTTCCATCTCCTTTCACTGATGTCATCGCTAATGATACAAATTTTGTTATTTTCCAAAATTTGGGGAGTCGACATGTCTTCCAGATTGGAATTAGTTCTGTCTTCGGGAGGCGAAACCCTAGGCCACAGGTCCAATTGATGATTTTTGTTGTTGATCCTAGTTTTTGTTAAAATTCTTGGAGAATTACAATTTAAGCCCATGTTCTTGGCTTTCGGAATATTGCCATTCATATTTCCACTAAGATTTCTATAAGACCCAAATTGTCCCTTTATATGATCTTGCTGGAGGTTAGAGGAAAACAAAGTTTTTTTGTGAGGGGTTAAGTATGGTGTACGTTTGGGTGAAGATATGGTTGGGTTGGCCTTCAGATGAGTGGGATTTTGTGGCAAAGCTGAAGATTGATAAGTAGCACTTACTTGGTTTAAGTTGGAGGGAACAAAAACCTAGTGTGAGCACAAGCTCGGATCTGAGAAAGGACCAGTGAGACATGATGAACTGGTTTAGAACTTAGCAGGAGAAAGGGCCTTCCATCTACGCTTCTTGTTATTTTTAACTTGGATCCATTCCTTGTGATCTGTAGGGGAAACAAGAATATGCTCAGGAGAAACTTTCATAAATAGAGGCGCTTTGTTAATGAAAGGAACATAATCTGTCGAGGGTTTGCCGGAAGAAGTGAAATTATTTGGAACGGAAGAAGCATATTTTGTTTTCTAAAAAAAAACTTGCTGATGAATTACCAAAGAGGGCACCAAGGAATCGGAGAGATCAGAGATCCCAACAGAAGGATTGTGTGCAGGGAACTTGGAGATAGGCGATTTGCTGAGCAGATCAAAACTGTTCGATAATGGGAGCGCTGAAACGATGGCATATTTTGTTTTAGAGAAATGACATGACGCAGTGCAATTCGCAATATGCAGAGCCATATTTTTATTTTTTGAGCAGTATATATCAATATTGCTACATATATTTTTATCTTTACGTATATATCAATATTTTTTATTTTTTATTTTTTGATCGGTAAAAGGTCGAGGCCGAATATTTTATTAATTTAAAATTAGTACATAAATCTCCATTCAATGAGGGCACTGTAGGAAAGAATGGAGAAGAAAACCTCTAGTCTAACTCAGGACCATAGTCCAGAATATGATAAAGTACAGAAGCAATTAAGAGGGCATACCCTCTTTTACACAAAAGATGAAGGCATACCTTCATTTACAAAATTTCAAATTATTTAGAGTAAACTTAAAACAATATATAGAAATCTTGTTCTTGGTGGTATTATGCTTGCCTTGGCCTGTGGGTATTATGTATCCCGAGAGATGGTCTTCCATAAGGTACACGATATTTGTATCCTTTTTCAATTTTGGTATTCCTGCACTATCAGAACAAGGGGAGACAAAAGGAGCAAACCTGCAATATCACTTCTAAACATGCTGGACTGGTCTTCCTTAAAAGAACCAATGAGGGTTAAGAAGGTTAGTGAAAAAAACTTTCAATTTCAAATTTTAATGAGGTTCGCTACATCATTTGGAGTCAGTGGTTAAATCAGTCTATGTACTTGAGGTTGTTTTTGAAAGAAAATATCTTTAAGTTCCTATGGGTTTGGATATTTGGGAAGTCTGATGTTGGGCATGTCTAAACATAAGTTTGTAAAGTATTAATATTAGTATGTCTAAACTTTATACCTAATTTAGCGTTCACAAGACAAAAAATTGTGATGATGTGTGTTTTTGAAAAATCTGATCATGCATATTCAGTGTTAGTGAAAGAGAAAAGGTAGGTTCAAGGAGGGAGACATGTTATCTAATGTTATAGCATCATAAATTTAATTATGATATCTAGAACAATTTTGAGTGACTGAAGGGAATGCTTTAATGCAGTATTAAAATCTGTCCCTTTGTGCAAATATCTTACTATGTTTATATATATATATATATATGTGTGTGTGTGTGTGTGTGTGTGTATACATATATATATATATATGTGTGTGTGTGTATACATATGTATATATATATATATATATATGTATACATATATATATATATACATATATATATATATACATATATACATATGTATACATATATATATATACATATATATATATA
>MU224140.1:7261655-7271970 GCA_018584345.1 Thuja plicata
GAGAGAGAGAGAGAGAGAGAGAGAGAGAGAGAGAGAGAGAGAGAGAGAGAGAGAGAGATTGGTTGGAGATAGTTACTAAAGATAAGAAACAAAAATAATTTAATAATAAAATTTGTCACTATAACACTTATACTAAAATTGTTTCTAAAAAATAATAATATAATAAAATCTAGCCCTTGTGATTAGTAATGTGATATCTTGTAATGTTTTGTATTTGTTTTCAAGTGAGGGTTTGTGAAACTTTAGAATGCTTAGGGCCTTGTGAGTATCTTGGTTCTATCTTCTAGCACATGGGGTGGAACTTCACTAATTTAACATGGTTGGGTGGCAAAAATCTTTCGAGGTCTTATTCGTGGTTCGTGACTTGGATGTGTTCAATTCTATGCATATATGAAGACCTTGCTATTATCATTCTTAATGAAAGAAAGATGTAAAGATATGTTATAATGCCTTCAGGCCATTTTTGTACTTACTATTGTAATGATATTCATTATCAGAAAAAATTAATTATAAAGCAAAGCAATATAATTCGAAGGGATAGTTTTAGGGTTTATTTTAAGGGATATTATTTGAAAGATCAAAGTTGAAATGTAAAGTGTAAATATTGAATTACTCTCTCTATCTCTCCTATGTTGAAATAAAGGGAAATGTTTATTATGCTAGGGAAAACATCAAGTACTTTCAAAAGATCCATCTCATAGGTGTAGGGAATCCTCTGGTGCACTCAGGCCACCCAAACGAGTCCTAGCTTTCTATTATGGATTCTATCATAAGACAAGTACTAAAATCACATGAGTAACATCTTATAATGCCAAAAAAAACTATGTATAAACATTCATAAAGTACAACATATAACTTTCCACGTGCATTAACACAATGTTGCATAACTTGTTCATAAATCTAGGGAACCCTCATGTGCCTGAAATTTGGCTAAGTCTGATTTTTTTTTTAAATCCCCAAAATCTAAAATTTGCATCTTAACTCCTTCGAAGCTGAAACCTATCTCAAACATCCTGAAAGGTATTTATACAAATATAACTTAAAGTATAAGAAATTAAATGTATTAGACTTATACTTTTTTCCTTGGAGTTCCAACCCAAAGGCTTGGAGGATTCAAACAGGTCTGAGACGTGTTTTCCAGCAAACCTACAAAAAAATAACATTTTTTCTTGTGTGTTCCCCGTCAGGTTTGCACGTGGTTCAATAACAATAAAATCAAACGACATGATATTGTATATCTCTCTGATAGCTATCTAACCATGTAATTTATTTTGAATTCTCATTATGTTAAGCATTTTATCTCTAATTTCTTTTCTAAGTATGTCTGATTTTTATCAAAAACCAACGTGTATTCATTTGGGCTTAGATTTTGGCCCATTCATCAAATTTTGAAAAAAAATTCCATTTTCAGAAACTAGACTCCATTATACACACTTTTAAAAAATCACACTTTTATCAAAAAATTAGTAGAAAAATCCAGGATAAACTAGGTGGTGTTAGCTAATTTCTCACCAGAGTGATTAAATTTTTTTTTTTTAAAGTTAACATTTTAGGGGGAGCACACCAGACACTATGTTATGTTTTTTCACAAAAAACAGGACCACTTTTTGTGCTCCCCCTTTTTGAGGGCCTTAATCTCCACCATTTCTAGAATAAATTAGTAGTTTAGAAGCTAGATTCGGAGTAGAACAACTCTTGTTTTTGTCACACTTTAAAATTTTGAGTGTAACTATCCTCAATTTCTCGTTGAAGTTCAGAGTTTTCTGATTTCAGAAAAAAGTGGCATCTGATACCCCCTTTTTGGTTCCCCATCTTTGTGCACTTACCTAGGTGTTGGTAGATAGTTTTGGTAATAGTTTAGTTTTTGGTAGTTTGTTTGCTAAACTCTCGACATTACCATCTTTGGTATGCTGGTTTTTTTGACAACACCTATTGTATCCGTTTATTATGGCAACATATATCCTTAATAGAAAAAAATTAAACCAGACCCATTGAAATTCAAATCATGACAAGAATCTCTCAAAATGAGTGATCTGAAGGCATAATACTGTTAGGAAAATCTTGAAGATGGCAGTTACAAAGGCCGAGGGAAAATAAGAGAATGAAGAGGAAACCAGTCACGAGAGCATAAGGAAATGCATCCAACATTTTTAATCGTCATTCCAAATTCAGCAAAGGCACCCCTTTTGTGAATAGTATTAATGAGAGAAAGATTTAATTGAAAAACTTGTTTAAAATAAACCAAAGTGCATGCCGCAACAACCATCATATTAAGAATTATATGTAGTAAGTGTGAAGAAGAAAAGATAGCAATAAACACTTCTAAGCTAAAACCCAAAACAATGTTCATCCAAATACTCAGTTAAGATTTAGTCAGACACCCCCTACAATAAATGCAATTTCCAAAACAAATTAATATTAAGCAGATACTACAGCATATGAGAGAGGGCAGCAGAGTTAATTAAGTTCATATTTAAGACATTTCAAAAAGCAAGGATGCAAATCAAATTATATGACATTTCAAAAAAGCCAGGATGACTATCAACTTATTAAAAAATGCCTGCACTACCGTATTGCAGAGCAATACTTTAATCTCAATAGACAAATTGGAGACGACCATCAAAATTCATTGTGACACGCTGAAGTGTAAGATATTTGCCAAAGTTTATATATTTTTCTCACATAATGGTTGAAAAATCAACTTAAGCTTATCTTCTTCCTTCCAGCCATAGGAATGATGTGATTGACATCTCTAAAGCACACATGCCACATATTTTTATCAACAGAAAATGAAAACATAGATTAAAAAAATCATTGATCTATTTACAAAAAAAAAATACTAAATAGAGGCAGCGTTACTGTAACTCCTTCTACGCATCCTAGAAAGTCTCAAATGCATTGTTTCTTTACTGCTAAGCTCTATTTAAATGATCAAGCTTTAATAAGCGCTACAAAATAATAAATACAACGTAAATATATCTTATAAGCACTAAAAGAATGAGAGATAGAAGATAGAAGAAGTTTAACACAAGTCAAAACTCTATGCAAAGGCGTAGAATTTTATCATGTACGAGTTGTTTAATCCTGCAAATGCATCGAAATATTCTTTATGCACGTCATTTATTTAGTTTAAGGCGTTGTCGTACCTGCAATTTTCAAATCTGCAACACAAACACCTTCAATTTAGCAAATAAAGATCAAATTTTGTTAGATTGAGGCTCCTACCCCACGGTGGGTGTCATTTTGTGTATAAGAAAATACCTTCATAGGATTAGTTTATCAATGAAATCAACTCAATTATGAAATAAAAATGATTCAATCTATTGAATTGGAAACAAGACAAGAAACATCCTATGGTTCTCTATCTAGCAAAGCTAATTAAATGCTCTTAGATTAGCATCCTCTAGTGTCAGTCCTAGAATGAGAAAATTAAGCTTTTGTATGATGCAATTCTACCTATTCTAGCTCAATTATGCTAAATTCCTCCATTATGATCACTACAATACAAATTCTTAATTGAAATGCTATGCTTAAGAATGAATTGGCTATAGTAATGATGTACTAAGATAATGGATGATTTACTTCTATTGATGCACTCTATTTAAAGGATTCCTAAAATTAGGAAGGTGAGTTAGATTGACTCATGATTAGAGGTGAGTTGAGTTAAAGATTTTAAGTGTTGGGACAAAGACACAAAATGAGTGGCCAAGATTGCAAAGCCAATTTGAATGGTTGAGATAACAAAGGTTTCCTTGATCCATGTGATCATAATACTCTCACCTCTTTGGTTGATTGAGTTTTGTCCATATGTGGTGGGTGAGAATTATTGGATTTATTAATTGATTTAATTAATTGATTTAGCCATGTCTCCCATTTGAATGGGTTGGATTAATTTTTGATTTAACTATATAATTAATTGATTAAAATTAATTGCATATTTATTTGACCCTTTTGATTTAATTTATCCTTTTGGCTTTGATTTTCAATTATTTAATACTTTGATCCTCAATCACTTGTTTTGACTTTGCTTGAGCACTTTTAGGCATATACAATATCAATGACTGAAAAGGCTAAAAAAACACTAATAAACTTTTTGAGCCTCTTGTAGACTAAGGCAAACACTAAACAATAAGGAATGACACATGGCTATATTTTAGGAAAATATTAACTCGCGAAAAATCATTAATGGAATCTTAGATCAATTATAATATGTGGAGTAACATAGTGTAACCACAATGTTTGGACAAATTTTTGTCAAATTTAAAATGTTTTAGACATGCATGGTTGGGCACTAACACTCCTCTCATTATTACAATCCCCCATGTCCTCTTTCTTGAAGTAGATGATTAATGTTCGCTCAACCAATTGAGTTCAGCCCCTTTAAGATACTTTTGCCTCATTATTATCATTTTACCTTAAAATTCACTTCTAAATTAAAAATAATAATTTATTATTATATATATATATAATGTGTCTATATCATTTTTGGGTGCCAAATATTGTCAAATGTCCACTTAAATTGGCAATAGAACTTTCTATATTTAAAAGGTATTAGATTAGATTCATCATATGGTTTCTATTTTGAATTCAATTGGTGAGAAATTGTGATCCTTGGATTAATTTACATCATTTCTTGGTTTCGTTCACTATGAAGTTGTCATGTGTTAATTTTCTCTTTTGTCGTTGTTATGTGTGGATTTTATGTTGTTAACTAAACGGGTTAAAAAATACTTTGGTATGACTAATACAATTGATTCTATGGGTTGTCTCCCTATATGTATAATGTTTCAATACCTCTAACATGTCTTAGTTTTGCCTATTTAAACTTTTCACTAGGTGCACTACAAATTAAAATTAATTTATTTGTATATTGAAAAATTATTTTGTTACAGTTAACAAGCTTTTTGTGAGGGAGGTTTGTGTAGAGAGATTTGTCATTGAGCAGCCTTTCCCACCGTATTTACCGGCAGTAAAAACATGGGAGTTGTAGAAAGGGATATGGGTTGCGTCTTAGGAACTTCCAAGCCAATGTAATTGGTAGGTGTAAAATCATAATTCCACAACCTTTACCAACATCCTCCCAGTCATGGAAGAACAGGGGCTTTCAAGCACCTATGGTTTTCAATCAAAGCAAAGCAGAAGGGGATTTTTGCCAAATATAATGGTTGGAAATGCTCGAGTTCACATGTCTGCAAAATGTGAAAGCACACGAACAGTTTGACAGAATGAACCTCCTCCTTTCATTCATTTCTCTTGCTTTCTCTCACCATTCGTCTTTCACCATAAATGTTGAAAACAGTAAATGAATTGATTTGCTTGCCCACACCGACAGTATTAGGATACTGAAAATTTATTTTATTTAATATTATGGTAGTACTTATACTTATAAATAATATTCCCTTTGCTTCTAAACAACCTTTCAAAATCTTCCCCTAGTTCATAAAGACCTATCAGATGTTTTGCAAATTCCAAATAATTTGTATTTTCAACATCTTTTGGCACAACCAAAGCAATCAAGACCTATCAAGTGTTATGCAAACTCCAAATAATTTGTATTTCTCAATATCTTTTTGCACAACCAAAGCAATCTTTGTATATTGCATTTGACATCATTGACATTTTTCTGGAAAAAAAGAATTCAAAACCGCTCAAAAATCTCCATGGAGAGGGTATAAAGGAAAAATAAAAGGTTGGACCATAATGGATTGAATGCCAACAATTGAAAAAAAAATCATACTTATCCATCCTAAATTCTCAATCATTGATGCCTAAAAAAATTCGAATGACTATCTCCACTGGCGAAGCCTCTCTTCACTGAACCTATCATTTTCTTCATGCTTAGTGAATGTCTGTGCATAAACTCCCTTCTCAACAATAGCAAAATTCATAAGGCTCCACATCAAGGAATGCAAGAGTAAAATGAGCCTCAATTTTTAACATGGGAAGTAGCTCAGGTAGACATCAACACAACTCCATATCATGGCTTTTCTATCATAGAGATAAGTGGATCTCCCAATTAAAACACACAATCATTAAGAAATAGATAGACTCTATGTTTTGAAAGCAACAAATATCTTTTGCAACTTATAACTATTTTCTCCAGTATCTGTAGTGGATAATTATTTCAATTTACACAGATTCGAAGACCATTGCTGCACAAAATGTCTATGTTGATGAGGCTATGGAGCTGTTAAGAAAACCTCCCTCCCTACATGCTTGCAAGCTGTCTAAGCAAAGATTGGGCATGTGAAATTATAGCAGAATGCTACATTTCCCTAGAAATAAACAGTTGAAAGTATATTTTTTCAAATTTTTAATCTAGAAAATTATAAAACGCCTAGCAAAAATAGGGAGAACCAATCAAGGAAAAGTCAATAACAAGGAGATAAATGAGTTTAGAAAAAAATCATTGATTATAGGACAAAACTTGTTTTCGAACATAAATTAATTGTTTAAAAGTGATATTAGGACATGGATTAATAAATCACAAATAAAGTTAAAGTTCTATTCTAAGAAGTGGGTGTTAGAGAGATTGTATTTAAGTCTTTAGGATTTGAGTATTTACAAAGAATTTAAGATAAATATTTTAAAATTTAAAAGGGAAACTATAATATATAAAATAAATTTGATAAAATAGATTTTTTATTGTAGTTTTAAAAATGAATAAAAATGCTTTTCTCTAACAATCTATTATTAAGTTTATTGTTAAATTGTTTAAAATTTAAAAAATAACTTATTTTAATATAATAAAAGAATAATTGTAATAGTTCAACTTAACATAAAATGTATACAATTTAAAATAGCGCAACATTTTCCTAATTAACATATCTTCGACCTACCTATTTTACATGCTACTGTAATGTTGTTATAGTTAATGTGTTTCTTTTGTATTTGTTGTTACGCAAATCTAAAGGTGCCGTGGTGTAGTTGGTTATCACGTCAGTCTAACACACTGAAGGTCTCCAGTTCAAACCTGGGCGGCGCCAGTTGGTAAGTTTTTAAAGTCTGCCGAATAATATGAAAATGGGCAAATAACCTTTTATCTTTTTTTATTTTGAGTACTTATTTAACGTAGTTCCAAATAAACACCAACCACTTAGACATTGTAACCATCTTTCCATCACAGATAATCTTTCTTTCTGCAGAAGAAATTCCATTATCTGCGAATGTCTAACGTGATCTTAGAGAAACACGACGAATGTACTATGGGGTGATACCAAAACAAGTTTTGAAAGGAATATTTTTTATACAGACCAAGTTGTAAAGGCTTCGGATGCAATTCAAACATAAACTGGGAAAGACATTGAATAATTTATTTATTTATTTATTTTTGTCCCTGTTCACTTCTAAATTGATTACTGGGTACATAGTTATTTAAATAATATAGCTGAAACTTATTTTACCCCTCTTGGTAAAGCTCTTAAATCATATGATAAGAGTTTAAAGACAGACAAATGGTCATAAAAAGGACTTGATGGGATGTAGAGATATGGTTCATATTATAGAGTAAGTTATATTTCTTTGTTAGTTCTTGTTTATATGGGCTGAGACTATTGTTCACTTTGTAAGTCTATGTTATATGGATGGAGACTAATGCTTTTGGTTGGCAAAATGCAATTACTCTTGTTTTGAAAACCACTTTGCTAGTCTCTATCTATATGGACAAAGACTAGGGGAGAGGACCTAATATCTGAATGCGTTCTAATGGTTGTGATAACAGTTGCTAATTTAATACTCACACTTGTGATTTAGTATCCAATATTTTTGACAACATTGTATCAGTAATTGTGACTTTAAAGGTGTTTTTGGTAATGATGACTACCCATAATTGAATGAAATGTACCCCTTATTCTAAAAAGTAAACAATCATATGATGCCACATCAACTACACAAGTATGGGGATCCCTAATGCACTACAATTGGTATCAAAAAAAATTTGGACTGTTTCGGACACCTTGAAAAAAGCATGTTGATGTGGCCCTTAAACCTTCGTTATAACCAGGGGACTTGCCAAGTAAGTTGCAATAAAAAAGGGAGTGATTTGAAATTTCCACGTAGGATTTTGAGAAGCACGAAATTAGGGTTCTCAACTATTGGGTCCTCTCCCCTAATGCTTTTAGTTGGCAAAATGCAATTAATCTCTCTCAAAAACCACTTTGTTAGTCCTTGTTTATATTGACAAAGACTAATATTTTTGGTTGGCAAAATGTAATTAATTCGTGTTTTAAAAACCACTTTGTTAGTCCCTTTCTATATAGGCAGAGACTAATATTTTTAGTTGGCAAAATGCAATTAATTTGTCTTGGAAATGCTTTGTTAGTCCCTGCCTATATAGGCAAAGACTAATGTTTTTCTTTGGCAAACTGCAATTAATTTGTGTCTTGAAAACCGTTTTGTTAGTCTCTATCTTTATGAGTAGAGACTAATGTTTTAGGTTGACAAAATGCAATTAATCTTTCTTGGTTGGTAGTTCCTAATTTGATAAGTGTAAGAACATGTGTAAAGTCCCTATGAAGTGGGACAAATGAGAGAATAACTTGTAATAAACTTTTGGTAAGTGTGAATGGTCAACATAGAAAAGGTAATTATCTAAATAAATGTATAACAAACCTATTTCCATTAATAGCCCACCTAACTACAACTTAGGAAGCATAAATCCAATGATGTTCTAGCTACTAGGATAGGTTAGGTACTTATGTACAAATTTCTCAAAAAAAAAGTAAAAGAGAAAACCTACTGGGAAATATAGCTCCTCTATAAAAGAGAAAAGATACATAAAATGTACAAGTGAAGAAGAAAGGAGGACTTATAAGAGCCTTGTATGAGGATATGCTTCATCCCAAAATTGAGATGAGAAGAGAAACCATGCAACCTCCCCTCATAATACCTCATGTACTGTAGTTAGATGCTCAATACTACACGTTGAAGATGAGCCATGATCATTGAATAATATTTCTTCCTTTGGAATGAAAGAAGATGAGCCATGATCATCGAATAATATTTCTTCCTTTGGAATGAAACAAAACCACAAATATATGTAAGATATCTCCCCATTTTGAATAAATTGTAGGAATGATGAATGTCTTTAAATTTAGTACATGATCTAAGTATAATAACATAGTCCAATATGATGTATTTGAATGTTTCTCAAAGATACCCAAACCACTGTAAAGATATAAAAACAGAAGAGGAGGACGAAGAATAGTCACATCCATAGAATATGATGGCGATATAACTCTATCAAAGTTGTCATCAAATAGAAGGTGATTTTTTCTTCAGTGGTGTGCTCTAAATATACAATGCATGAATCTACAAATAAGGATGACATGTTTGGTTAATTTTTTTGGTGGGTTTATAAAATTGATATCAATATTGTAGTGAATTACTAGTATCCTTGGATGAAGCGACATTATATTCTAAAGTAGCAGTAGTTGATGATGAGCGAGATGAGATCTCAATACGATTAATTGAACTACACTATTCATCCCCAAATGATGTTGGTGTCTCACAAGATGTTTGAGCGAGACTTATGATGATTTTGTAGGTGCTCAATTAGAAAGATTAAAGCAATACCATGATCTAGAAGAAGTTGGTCCCTTTAATCATTTATCTTTGAGTATAATATTCTTATATATTCTTTTTCTTCCCATGATAACCACATTTGATTTTCTATTTATGTATTAAGAAAACTCAAATAGAATGGATTTAATGTAAAGACTGCATTTACCCACAAAATGCCACATCATCAAGTAACATGAAAAGCGGAAAAGTCGACAAGAGAACAGGGTCAAAGATATACAAAGACCAGTCGAGCCCTTTGCATTCACATGTTAAATGAAAGAAAAACTACACACTTACGACCTTCACGTCGCAATAAGCAAGATAACTAAAGACAATTATTATACAATTAAGTCATCAAAAGTATATGCAGAATCCATCATATGATCTCCTATCAGCTATGTGCAATACAGAAGGAAGCCGACCAACATGTCGTACTTCATTAATTACAAATTACAATAAAGACATTATAAAGATGAAATTCTAGGTCATCACATGAACCACATAGCTATGATGATTACAATAAGGGAAAGTCGACCACATGTCGGACTTCCAACAATTTAAGTACAACAAAAAAAAAGATCATTTCAGTTAAGCGATACTCAGTGATTCAGATGTCGACTTGCACGACAGACATCAGCTCATCTCAGTACATAGATGAAGCAAAGATAATAATATATAAAATGGTACATATCACAATTACAAAAGAAAGTACCTCGGACCTGGGTCCATCTGTATGTCCCTGTCTCCTTAGCCA
>MU224140.1:7272457-7284569 GCA_018584345.1 Thuja plicata
AAATTACAATTTTTGGCTACTCATTTACACCATCATCAAGAACTGAAGTTTTCAGCTAGTCTTCCTGAACTATTATTATTCAGATAAAATAAAAATGCCAGGACTACAGTCGATAGGCTATTCACCACACACTCTATCAAACCTTAATGGACAGCAGTGGATTATAAAACATAGAATAAACACAGCATAGTGTTTCACAATGTTTAAAGACTAACATTTCACAGCATGGAAATAAATTAACATAAAATTTATGTATCTAACAGTTCCCAATTCTGCAGCTCCTGATTTACCCATAGAATTCCATTTTTATCAATTCAAGATAACACCCTTTTCACCGAATTTCGTTTATCAATTCAAGATAACATTTAAATTTGATTGGTGAGTTTCTCTGAATTTATTGTTTGTGAATAAGCTCTAAGGCATTAACATTTTAGTGTAACACTAATTGTGTCCTATCTACGGTTCTGCGTAACTCTGAGCCGTTGTTCTTTCTAACCACACATAATGTAATCACAGTGACCGGAAACAAACGGAGAATGGCAATCAGCTTACGGTTAAGCGGAGATGACAGTAGACAAGGGAAAACAACAGCTACTAGGCTACAGCCATAAGGATGGTTTCATTATAAATTAAATGACCAATCGAACATGATTAATTCCTGGAATATGGCGAAAAACCACTCTTAGTTGATCAATTACAACAGTGCTATCAAGATATTGATGCTCACATTTTTTAATATCTGATGTAGTCATAGTGTTAACTTCAGAGCTATTCAAATACACAAAAATATCATGATCTAACCATCGTAGCAGGCTACCTTACATTCCACAGGAAAAATGACAGACCCAGCTAGGATGAAACATAACACGACAGAAGGTAAAGGTAAAACCATGCTAGGTCTGCGTGCACAGCTACCCTACGGCTGAGTCAAGACATACGCTGGCCAGTTAAGTGCGCAGCTCAACATTCCCACAACTCAATAATGTGGAGTGAACTAACTCTAAGCTTGAATAAGCTACCTTCGCAGCGATTCTACAAGAGTATAGAAGTCCATTGGAAGAGAGGCAAGAACTCGGAAGAAGTAAGAAAAGAGCATTTCCAGCCATAATAAGGTGCGGAAGTAAGAAAGACAGCAGAACAGCGGCTGCAGCTAAGGAAAACAGAACACCAAACAAGCAGTATGCCAGAGTGACAAGAAAACCATTCAACAGCCGATCACCTAGCGGTCAAGGTCATGAACCATTAAACAACTTAAGGTGTGCATGCAATGCAGACTACTGTGTCAAAGTTTAACACAGATAAAGAAAGAACCGTCAAAACGATGAGCTTTAACCATAGTTTTCTAAAATGAACTATTGAAGTTCAGACTTTATCATAATATATGATCTTTGTTCAACAGTTTTAAAAGAGTAGTATGAACCTGGTTAGATTTGCTGTGACAGCTAGTACTTGGCCACGTTGTTTCCCAATTCCAGCGCTCCTCCGCTTTCCACACAATGATTTCCTCCTTCTCTCTGTCTGTCCTCTGCAATTCTCTTTCTTTTCTAGGAAAAAGATCCCTGCTCACCTGTGGCAGCCACTACCCAGATGGGAGACGCATGCCCGCAATTAAGGAGTATGGTCTCCTTAACTACCTTTTCCTCCTTTCCTTCTCAACCGTTTTTATTCTTCCGGATAAAACAATAACAATTAAAAACCAATGAATTTGTTTTTCCTTCCACTTTAGTAATACATTAATGTATACATTCCAAAACAAAACCCACACATACGTAAGAAAACCTATTTTTGGAAAGTAGTCATTTCTTTATATTTTCACAATATTCACATTTAAATAAAAGAAATTATTAAACAATACCCTATGTACACAACGCATCTACTATAAGTGCCCAACTGAAATTAAAATATGCTTTCTTCTTTTTGTTTTTGCATTCACTTAGACATTTGAACAATTATCTCAAAAGCAATAACACGTTAACGAAATTAAACGATAACTCTAGGTGGTGTGTGCATAAACCAGCCAACCAGACCATCCGCAAACTCCAGAACTGGAAGCTAGCCTTCTCTACCTCACCCACACTCCCGCCTTCGTCCTGCATTCAACAGACATACTCGAAACCGAAACTGTATCAGTACATGATTACCCTTAATCAAAAGTAAAACATTTCATTTACCACCATTATCCAAAATCAACACATTTCTAGTAATTACGTCATAATACATCATATATGCATGAAATCAAAACATGAACCTCTATAAAACATCGTGATATAATAACATCCTCACGATATAACTCATCATACAAGTCTAAGGTTTATAATTACCGCTAATTAAAACCAAATGAGAAAATCCACAAAAAACAAAACATAGCATCTAGAAAACAACCTAGTCGAATCAAAACGACTTGGTCAACAAGGTCAAAGTGTCGCAAGACAAGTCCGGAAAAAGATGAGTCGCAAAGGTCGAGTCGTGACATTTAATGTGAGTGACATTATTCCAAATTGAACTTATACAAAACAATAAATTAACTACTTGATCTAATCTTGATGAAACCACCCAAGCAATGACAATGATCTAGAACTTCATATTTAATACATTCACAATTACCATGCGATAGATTTATTGTACAAAGATTAAAACTATCAAAATGGAGGCATATGATGATAATATAATTTTGAAGACCATCAAGGAAAATTATTAAAACCACTACATGTTAAAACAATTAGGCAATTTTTAAAAATGGATCTTAAAAAAGAGTCTATATCTGTCTAAATTACCCCTATTAAATTCCAAAAAAAAAAAAATTGATTAAGGCCACCTTTGAAAATTTATGATTTCTTACAAATACACACTAACAAAAAAAACTTAATACACCACTACATAAAATGTGAAAAATTACCTCAATAAACATTTCCTTAAAAAGTGTTACGATTTGAATGGGTTGGTCGCAATGCAGAAACTAGCGAAAAACCAGATACCATGCAAACCAGGTCCGAACCACTCCAAACCCTAACGAAAATAGTAAATTGCACATACACAATGAAGACGCATCACTAGAAATAAACATCATCTACGAAGTTAAGGAGGACATCAAAATTATGGAAGATGGCGCCATCATTTGCAGATTTATAGGGATCAAACCTAAGCACGAAACCATTCAAAAATGGATAATGGAGCACTGCAGACCAAAGTAATCATCAATTTATTCACAGTAATATTTGCGAAGGAAGAGATAAACAATGTGACATTTGACGCTTAGATGGAAATCCGCTTTACATTCAACCGTGGCAGAGAAACTTTGATCATGTTAACCTTCAACCGTATGAAATCCAGTTTGGATCGAACTTTATAATTTGCCTATGGAATAATGGGCTGGTTATTTCTTGGAGAAGATTGGAAATTTGATGGATATCGATATGGAAATTATCGATGGCGATTTTGGAAAATATGTGAGGATACAATTAATTGTGGTTAAACCTATCCCTAAACAAATCAATCTAACTGTTAATGGGGTTCGTCGGTTGCAAGAAATTGAAATAGAAGAAGATTTGAAACTTTGCATTAGATATGGACATAAAAACCATGCCCAAAGTGAATGCAACAAAGGGAAGAACACTAAATTGGTATGGAGGAAAAAAGAGAATCCCAATTCTGTGCTACTCCCTACAGATTTGGAGGTGAGAAAATTGCCTACTAATTATTCACCCGATCCAAATAAGATATCAATGGAAACCTCCAGGAAGACAATTAATCAAGAAGACCAACAAAATAATGCTTAGGCTAGAAAAGAGGCCTGCAAGGCCCATCCACACTTTGAAGCCGAATGCAAATCGAAGGTTGGCACATAATTGATCTCGAGGGAAAAAACTATAACCACGACCCCTCACTTGCTCGTTCCCAAGGCTGTGGTGGAAAATATGTGTAATTCAAAAAATAACATTCCCAATTCATAATCTGACAAAATGATTATGCCCTTAATCCCGACTGATAAAAAATAACTATCGAGGGATAGAGTTGGATTGGGGACTCAGACGAAGCCTAAACTTGGGCTCAATTCCCTTGACTCTTTGATGGAAGCTAGGGTGGGAAGTTGCAACTCGGATATGTTGGAAAGTGATCCTTTTGATGATATGAATCACTTTTTGGTTTTCATTTATGACAACTTATACGGCATATTGATCGATTGATGAGAAGTTAAGTTTTGATGATTCAGTTCTGAAATCGACTAAGTATAGAAGCAAAAATACAGAGGCATTTTAGGTATCGAAGATCAAGATCGATGAGTTATGGTGGAGAGCTTAGAGGAAGATACTATGGGGTATGTATGACCTACATCTAAGATCGATTTGATTTTGGTAACGATTGCAGAGAGTTAGAGATATTTGAAGGCAAGCGACAACAACATAATAGAGATATAGCGCAGTTGAACTGTAGCGATGATTTGGGGAGTATGACGTGGACTCTTGGTAAGCTAAGTTGCATTACGGTTGTGGATAATCTATATTTTGATTATGTAAGAGCGCCGACTATGTATTTAATATTTTCTTTATTAAATCTATTTTGTATTGAGAGACGACTATATAATGTTTGGTTAAGAGAGCCAACTTGGTATATATATATATATATATATATATATATATATATATATATATATATATATATATATGAATACTTTTTGTAGAGCGAAGATAATGAAATGTAAGAGTGATGGTTATGTAATACAAATAGCAGAGCAGAGGATGACAAATTTATCATTACAGAACTATGACTGGAACTATCTAAGCATTGAAGATGCTTGTTTTGTTCATACTGAGAACACTTTGTAACATAAGTATTATTGTAAGAGCTGTAAGCTCAGTTGGCCCCTAACAGGGTGTTGTATACCTTTAACAAGGTTGTATTCCTCTAACAAGGAATTGTACTATGTAATATTCATCTCCTAACAGGGACATCATACTTTAGTGCATGCTTGTGGGTACCATCCCCACCAGGGTTTCCTCGACAACAAATAACAGTGTTATGAGTTCTGTGTTATTTTCTTATGTTCTTTTGATTACAGTATGCTTATGGTTTATGTGGAATTGGTTTAAAGATTATTTTAAGTCTTGTAAAACTGATTCACCCCCTCTCAGTATTACTTAATCCTAACAAATTGTATCAGAGATTTTGGCCCTTGGAGAGAAATCCTAACAACTTAAGGGAGATCAGAATGGATTCAGATAATTTGCAAGAGAACTTTGAAGCTGCACTTGAAGGCCTTTATAAAGAAAAAGAAAAAAATGGTGACTTGAGATTCAAATTAAGGAGAGATGAGGGATTCATCAAGAAACTGAAAGACCAACTTGAAATTTCCAGAAATCAGAGACAAGACCTTGTGGTTCAGATAAAAGATGATTACGATAATGATAATTCAAATCATATAAATAAACATGAACAAGATAATGACACTTTGAAGCTTGAGAATGAAGCAATGGCTAAAGAGATTCAACATGAAAAAGATGCTAAAAACAAGATTGAAGAAGCTTTGAAAAATGCAAATGTTTTGATGGAACAAATGAAGAATGAGGCTTACCATTACAAGAACAAGTATCTAGAATTGGAGAAATACAACTAGACATAAAGGGTGAAATTGTTGAGACAAAGAAACACATTGAGAAACTTCACATGAGCAGTGACTTGATCGATGAACAAAGAGACAGACAGAAACCTAAAGGAGATATGACTGGTATTGGCTTCAATGAAGCTGAATGTTCCAAGAATCGGGCAGAGAAACAAGATGCGAAGATTGATACAGAAAAACCTACTCTAGAAGAACCTAAAGAGAATATTATACCTTTCAGAGTTAGATGTTTTGGTTGTAACAAGTTTGGACACATGAAAAGAGATTGCAGAGGTAATTCCCCTTTTAAAACCTTTTCTGGTTATTGTTTTAACTGTAATGCATATATGGGCACAAGAAAGAAGAGTGCAGGAAACTCAATCAATCTGGATATCTAGACAAGATAATAGAGGAGAACCTATAGTGAAACCTACATTTTACAAATGCAATAACATTGGACACATTGTGAAGTATTGTAAGTTACAAGTAAATCAGGACATAAGACATCCTATATTTTACAAATGCAACAATCCAGGACATATATAAATTTTTTTCAGTTATAATGGAGTAAATAACAGAAGAGTACCACCTCCTATCAACACAAAGAAGAATGACAATGATACTGGTAAAAGTATTGCAGAACTAAAGACTGATTTTGACAGTTGTTTCAAGAAACCAGAAGATAACATCAGTGGTAAGATATGGAAAATCAAAGAGACAAGTGAGATATTGGTTCAGGGAGAGACATTAGATGCTACTGGATCTTCAATTGATGATAAAAAAGAAGAATCAACCTGAATGGTCGAGCATGGCCTTAGGGGGAGCATTGATGAAGATATCAGGATATATCTCACCCCTGATTTTGAGGAGTGAGCTCTAGCAAGCTTAGGTATGATATTGAACGACATCATGGAACTTATATCTAAGAGCGCAACATCAGATGATGCATATATCATGATCGCAATATTTATGAATTACTGGAAAATATTGGGTAATGTGAGTTTTTGATACTTAACGTTATATAAATCACCTAATGGTTATCTATTTCCTTACCATTTGAAGAGCAATGACCTAAGGAAATCAGAGAGTAGAGAGATTCAGACTATCCAGTGACTACTTGGTGTGATCGATCGAAGCGTATACTCAAAATTTAGTGTGTAAAAGGTATTCACATTATTTAGATCATTTACATCTACATAAACTATGGATGCATTTGTGATATATGATGTTGTGGACAGAACTAGGTACAAATTTAAGAAACATCCTTTTAAATCGTGTAAGGATGATCCCGAAGGAGCATTTTCCCAAACACCGTATGGCGTTTTGCATGTTGAAGACATTAGGGCATATATTCATTGCAAGTATGACATATTGGGTATTGATGATATTTCTACTGAAATGGAGTACATGATTGATAATGGCATAATGAGAGATGAGTTCAAACATGTAGCTGAGTTAAACATTATGAAAATTTTGGACTTATACGAATTCAACGAAGACGAATGGTTTAAGATATTATTGACCAAATTTCATGATCAATTTATTTGGATAGGTGAACAACCTGTGAAGATTTGCAGTCAACTAATACATGAGATTACTGGACTGGACAATATTGGAATCATCCCTGTAGTAGAGAAGCATGTTAAGAAGCAAGTTGAAACCCTAACACACTCGAAAGGGGATAGGCGAGCTATGACAGTGAATGACATTTCTCTACAGGATGTGAGATTAATTTTGATGATACTTGGTTACAAATTATACTATAGTAGTAGACCTAATTCAATAATTGTTGGATTCATTATGATGGCTTACAGAATGGTGAAAGAAAATGCTAAGTATAACCTATGCGAAGTGTTGGCACAACAGTTTTTGGAGAACGTAAAGTTGATAAAGAAAGACAAGTCTAAAACCTTCAGATTTGGTTCATTACTAGTTCACATGTACATTCATATTGAGCATAAGTTTCTAGGCATGCACACTAGTGGTTGGAGAAAAAGGATACCTACTAGTATTCAGATTTCATAGAGTTACAGAAGGCAAAACAACACATGGGTTAATGGAGAACTATTTGGTATGATTAAAATTCTTTAGAGGCAGATCAAAGAGAGATACATGATTCCTGATGACTTAGTTGTTATATATAAGGATACAATATGTTTTATGGTTGAGACAAACTTTGTATGTTTTGATGCAGTTGTTCCAAGGAAGAAATGGGGTTATCCTATGGGATATGAAGTGAGTTCAGAAGTCCTAACTATGCAGTTAGAACATGTTTTGGAATTTTAGGTAGATACATCTGAGGAAAGATGGGGTACTTTTGAAGAAAAATCAGCTAAAGTGAGAGAAGAAAAGACCAGAGGCATGAGGAAAATAAAAGTAGACAACATTATTCATGAATGTGGTGTAAAAGCAAGACTGACTGAGGAAGAGTTGAAGGAAGTGAAGAAGAAGTTAGCAAAACATTCTTTTGGATTAGCAAGTGCTTCTACTGCAGCCCTTCCACATCTTGAAGTTGTGATGGTTGATGATTCACCTTCTACTGTTATTAATGTTTCCACCCCTTCACCACCACCAAAGACATCACAAGTTGAGGCAGTTAAGATTGCACCTTGGAGAAGCACTAGATCCACCAAACCAGATTCACCACCTAAAGAACAAAGGAATGAGAGAGAAGAGAAGAAAGTTGAAAGTGATAAACAAGTATGGAAACCAAACTTGAAGATGATTAAGAAAAGAGATATTGGACAAGGGAAGCTAGTTACAATAAACAAGTACTATGACAGGTATGGGGAAACTGATAAACTTATGATTGAAGATATTGTAGTTAATCACCTACTTGTTTTCAAGAAAAATCTATTAGAGATAGAGGGAATTGTACCTAAAGATTTGTATGGGAGATTGGAAATAAGAAAATGGCTTGCACCTATTGAAGATGAGACTATAAGAAATCAATAAACTGATAACATGTTACCTGTGATTTCTATGCAAGAGAGAGATAGAATATTCAATGGACTAAAACCATTATTGAGGACTAAGGCAAGGTTAGTAAAGATTATGGCAAGAAAATATGAAGAATTTACTGAAGAGACTCAGAGAGCATTGGATCAGATACTAATGAATACTATTTCTGAGAAGGCTTCACCTCCTAAGAATACAATGCCTACACCCTTAGGAATGGGAGAGAGTTCCAAATCAGCTGAGGCAAGTGTTGAGAAAAGCGAAGATGATATGCAGCCATATTTCTATGTTTCTGGTGTGCTTATGACACTTGACACTTCTCATGATGAGAAGGATCCATTTGAAGGAAACATTGACAGTACATTGGCTGAAGATGAGGAACAGAAAGAGGAAGAACAGAGAGAGGAAGAACAAAAAGAAATGGAGCAGAAAGATGAAGAAGCAAAAGTTGAAGACAAAAACAAAATTGACACATCTTCTATCTTGTTGTTGGCAAGTTAAGACAAACCTATTGATGTTGATGTTGATCACATGGATTAGGATGAATTGGTGAGTCTAGCCTTCACCACACTCACTAAAGCAAAGGAGAGATATGAGCAGAAAAGTGACAAGAAAACTAAGGTAATGTTTAGAGAAATCAATACTGTGAATAAATTTCTTCTAGTACCTATTATTTTCCAAAGCAAAGATGATGTAGAGAACTTGAAGTTAGCACTTGATGAGTTTGATTGTCACTATGAGACCCTAGTGAAGATAGCAGAAGAAAAGGCAGAAAAGAGGTACTTGGAGAAGAAACTTATGGAAGTTTTCTAGTCTATTTCATGGTACTTAGACATTCTGAAATCTGTTTCAGCAAAAGCAAAGAGTTGCATTGCACATGGTAGGATACTATTTAGTTATTGCTTGAACCCTATCAGAAATGTTCAAAACATCGAAAACATTATTGCTAAGGACAGGGAAACCTTGAACAATATGATGGACAGTTGTGAGACCTCCTCACAAATGGTAATAGAAATGGATAGAGAAGTAAAAAGGATTCTGGATAAATTGAATGTATTGGATATAGAGAAAGGGAGCATCATGTCAAGATTTGGTTTGTTGAAGAGTTTGATCACTCCTTAACTATCAATTATTGAAATAAATTGATCAAATATAGAGAAAACAACAGAATCACTAAAAAAATATATGCCTACAGAGTTGAAAGCAACAAAGACTTCATCATATGCACTGAATGGACTAATTCATGTTAGTCAGCTATTGATTGAATCATGGAGCACAAAAAGTGAAGATCTTGGAAGATTTTTTCAAGATATTTTGAAAATGGTGAGCAAGCACTAGTTGTATTATTTTATGCACCTTTGTCATTGTTGTCAAAGGGGGAGAAGAGAGAAGAAAAAAATGAAAAAAATAAATGGGGAGAAGAGAGAAAATTGAGAAGAGAGAAGCAAAATAGAAGAAGAAGAGAGGAGGGACAGTTTTTGTGTTGGAACACTTAGTCATTTTTTGTTAAGTGTTTCCATCAATGCAAAAGGGAGATATTGTTGGAAAGTTATCCTTTTGATGATATGAATCACTTTTTGGTTGTCATTTATGGAAACATATCTAGCATATTGATAGATTTATTTGAAGTTAAGTTTTGATGATTCAGTTATGAAATCGACTAAGTACAAAAGCATAAATATAGAGGTATTTTAGGTATTGAAGATCGAGATCGATGAGTTATGGCGAGCAATATTAGAGGAAGATAGTATGGGGTATGTATGACCTACATCTAAGATTGATTTTATTTTGGTAATGATTACATAGAGTTAGAGAGATTTGAAGATAGGTGACAACAAAAGAATAGAGATACAAAGCAGTTGCACTGTAGCGATGATTTGGGGAGTATGACATGGACTCTTGGCAAGCTAAGTTGGATTATGGTTGTGGATAATCTATATTTTGATTATGTAAGAGCGCCGACTATGTATTTAATATTTGCTTTATTAAATCTATTTTGTATTGAGAGCCGACTATATAATACTTGGTTAAGAGAGTCGACTATATAATATTTTGTTAAGAGAGCCGACTTGGTATATATATATATATATATATATATATGAAGACTTTTTGTAGAGAGAAGATAATGAAATGTAAGAGTGATGGTTATGTAATACGAATAGCAGAGAAAAGGATGACATAGATCACTGCAGAACTATCACTGGAACTATCTAAGCATTGAAGATGCTTGTTTTGTTCATTACTGAGAACACTTTGTAACAAAAGTATTATTGTAAGAGCTGTAATCTCAGTTGGCCCCTAACAGGGTGTTGTATACCTTTAACAGGGTTGTACTCCTCTAAAAAGGAATTGTACTATATAATATTCAACTCCTAACAGGGACATTATACTTTAGTGCATGCTTGTGGGTACCATCCCCACCTGGGTTTTCCCTTGGCCAGCGTTTCCTCGACAACAAATAATGGTGTTATGAGTTATGTATTATTTTCTTATGTTCTTTTGATTATAGTATGCTTATGGTTTATGTGGAATTGGTTTAAATTTTATTTTAAGTGTTGTAATACTGATTCACCCCCCCCTCAGTATTACTTAATCCTAACATGATACCTAAATATCACGCCTGGAACTTCAGATTTTAATCAATGCAATTAAAAAAATGACAGGGCAGGATATTAGATTTACAAGCCAGGGAGGAGAAGGATTCCTCACATGAAGACTCTAAGAAGTCCTCAACATCTACGGGAGGAATCCCCTCCCTTGGAAAGTGTTGATAATCTCAAGATGGTATGTGAGGGGCTAACTGACCCCTGATATGTGTGGCCTCATCACGAGGGTGGTGCCTGCACTCTTCATTGATCGTATTTTTCTCCATCAATTTGGAATATCCAAATCCTGTATAAATGGTGGATTGGGAAATTTTTTTTGTTGTTGGGGGGGGGGGGGCACTATATTACTTCTATCTTTTTCTTCTTGCCAATTGAATCTAATATTGCATGTACAATATGTATGAATGGCCTTGCAAATTGAATTATTGATAAGGTCTGTGGCTGGTGTTTCCTCAAAATCACAAAAGCCTAATGGGCTGGGGGCTTGGGGAGGCATCCTTTGTTCTCCTTGGAAGATTGGATTGGTATTTTTTATCACACGTAATATTTCAAGGTTTCTTCTATTTGGATGACTAGATAACTAGCTTTCATTAACCAAAGCTAACGTCATACATATTTATGTGGGCTATGAAAATCTAGTTGTAAAGGAACACGATAATCAGATTAAAGCATTCTACAACTAAATAAACAAGCTACATACAAGATTGGACAGAAAAGCAAGCTTAAAAATAATAAAGATTAAGGAAGGCAAACCTCCCTAAAACCAAATCCAAGGTCGCTTTTGATCTTTAGATGTGTCCTCGATTTGGGATGTGCGCTCAATTAATATGTGCTTCAATGCTTCAAGATGGATGATTGGGTATTGAAAACTGCATGGTAACTCTGCTTCAAAGATTGGATTATCTAAGCTAAAACTGACAATATGATGTTACTTCAAAAGATGGATGAAATG
>MU224140.1:7308861-7339732 GCA_018584345.1 Thuja plicata
ATGTCACCTTGTTAGAGGATTTATACAAATGACTGTTAAGTCAACCTTGTTAAAGGATTTAACTAATACAATGGTAAGAAAGTATTCAACAGTTTGTGATCTGGTACATACAACTTACTTTGCAATTTAGATCCAATTACAGCTCTGATGTTAACTTACTAGATAGCCTGCATTGTCATTTCAATCTTCTGATTTGCTTGGAAATCTATCAAGCAATCACACATACAACACTCTGCTTTTGCCTTTTGCCTTCTCTGCTAGATCATGCCAAATAGTAAATCAGCTATGCAAACCCCTTTTGCATACACTTACATTCATCCACACTTTCCACTCGCAATGAATAACCCTTGACGTTATCATATACCTCTCTATCTAGGTCAGATAAATCTTTTGCTGCTTAAACAAGATCGTAGATCTTAGGTTAGTTCAGATCCAACAGATCATTCCATCTTTGCATTACATTTACTTCTCCAAAGTAGTCTCTAATTAAATCTTGAAACCATGTATTAATTATGGTTACCCATACATTAAATGACGTGGATCAATCTTCAATTAACATTTCATATCCCAATAAAATCAACTAAGTCGGCCAGAGATCTCAAATCTCATCAATAATCAAACTTCTGTAAGTCGGCCTTCATCACTGTTTCCTCTCAACAATAACAATGGTGCTCAACATTGAGCAACTTTTTTCTCATCACAAGAAACTTTACTCGGCACAAGCAACTTTGCTCGGCACAAGCCAAACTTGCTCAGCACAGAACAACCAGAAAAACTGTCGTTGAAAGATAAACAACTAATTACTTTTCCAGAGTGCCAACTGATCAAATACCCTTTGAATTTCCTTAACTCAACCATTCACTTGGTCTTCTTGTTAAATCTTCTTCATCAATAATAGATATGGTACTTAAACAGATAGCAATAGTCTCACCAGTAAAGGTTTGACATTAATGACAAAATAACAATTTCTTGCATTGTCACTTTCCAACACATATGGGTTATATGCCACTTAAATGACCTTAAAATACCTCATACACCTAAATAAATCATCAAAGTTTTTTTTTTGGAAAAAGAGGGTAAAACTTTATTTAACACAAATAAATATTAAAAATAAATAAGAGCCACATTCTCACCTAAGAATAACCCACAAATAACAAATATAATCACAAAGAAGAAATTAGCTACACATTCTCTTCCTTCATAACCAACTCTTTGAAAGCTTGAGAACACTTTGGAGACAAGAGTCCCCAATCACCAACATTCCACCACTTAATATGCTTAGAAGGTCATATAGTGAAATAGTCTACCACTCTATTCCACTCTCTAGGTATATGGTAAAATGAAATATATTCCAAAGAGTATCTCAAAATCAAAATCTATATAAACACCAAGGTCAATTTCCAATTAACTCCATCCAACTTTTGTCATTCAACATATCAACCACAATTGGTGAATTAGATTCACAAATCACCTTTTTTCATCCAAGGGTGCAACCTATTTCTACTTAATAAAGAATAGCCAAGGCCTCCATAAGGTTTTTACCATCCCCCCTTTATAAATAGAAGAGAAAAATATACCATCTCTAAAAATATCTCTACCAATTCCACCAATATTCCCCACATGCCTAGGATTCCCCATGGAAGATCTCCATTAGTATTTACCTTCAAAAAACCTTGAGAAGGATGATTCTGTTGGCTCTCATGATGAATATTTCTCTTGTCCAATCAAGACCTTCTCCCCTTTGAAGAGCCAAAACCACTATTAGAAATATTCAAATGCCTTATAAAAGCTAAATAACTAGGGTCCACTATAACAAAAATATTGTATTATGTATAAATAGTCTCTCAAATATTGTTGATAATATTACACCTCAATCAAACAACCACCAATTCATTATCTTGGAATATTGTGTGATTCTTTTCTAACCAAAGATTCCAAATAATGAAAGTAGGTCCAATAGCTAAGCTACTTGAAGAAAATAAGTTTTAGTTGGAGGTCTATCAAGACTTTCCTAGAACTTAACCAAAGACATGACATGAATACAATCCTAATTCCATGATCCCCAGTAGAGGTGTCGAATCTCCCTAGAGTAAGGAAATCAGAGGAAAACACATGGAGCATATTCTTCACTGGTATTACAAGGATCATAGATTAAAGGATTGTGTAAGCCTCTTTCCATAATTTCCCCTAGGTAAGGAACTTATTTTGTACCACAAGTCATAAAAGGAAACTGGATTTGGTCCAAGAAATTTTTTTCCCCACCTTCTTCCACCATGGCACTCTGACCCTTCCATACAACTTATTATCCAAACAAGTAACTCAAGGAAACCAAGAATTCACCCTTAATATTATGACCCCAAGCTAGGGTATCTTTCACTTTTAGGAAATTACACATTCTACTAGCCAAAATATTAGATAACTCTCACCGAGCCTCTTCTATACCTCTCGGTTTCCACTCCCAAGGATCCTTCCAAGAAACTATCTCCACCTAATCCAAATTATTAACAACTTAATTTTTTTTTAACCTTACTGCTATCAATTTCAAGAAAAATATTGTAGAGATGCTGTAAATGGGGGAAGATTGATATGATAGGGGGATAATAGTCCCAATAAGCATACCAAAAAGGACCTTCAAAGACCTTATTCTATATCTAGAAGAGGTCTCTTTGATAATCTTAGCTTCTCTTTTAAGAGTATTCCATATCATAGAGCCCTTCCTCAAAAGGCTAAATTAAGGCACATCAGAACTATTCACCCCATGTAGATATTTTCTAGTAAGAGTTCTATCCTAATCATATGATCCTGAATTATAGACCACTAGTAATATAATTTGGTAGCTAAATCTTGACCACTCAATCCTATAGGCTAGAGATGAAGAACTACCTCATGATTTAGCTTGCAAACATGGTCCAATTTTAACAAGGCTCCACTTAAATGAAATAAAATTTCTCACCCATAAGAATTGATAGGAGAGGGCATAAAATTCCTTAGCAAATCTCGAAGGAGATACCCACACAAAAAAATTTTAAATAGGGAGGGACTAAGACACCAACTTTAGAAGAGTCACTCTCCCAATGGATGAGATCCATATGAAAGTCCAATGGTTAACCCTCCTACAAAATTTAGCCAAAATATATTGCCAAAAATCTCTAAGCTGAGTGCCCATAGCAAGGAGAATCCCAGGATAAACTAGAGGAAGAGAACCAATTTTAAATCTAAGAATTTGGGCAAGCCTACTCTGAATAAGACAAGGAGTATTGAAAAATAAAATAGAGGAATTTTCCTCATTAATATTTTGTCCAGAGGGAGCCAAGTAAGTATCCAAAGTCCTTAAATTAACTACTTCATTGATTATGGTGGTGCCCAATAGAGAAGTATCATCTACAAACTATATATGGGAGCGAGGAGGAAATCTATTGATCCAATCCCATCCCTAAATCAAGCCTTGTCTAACATGAGACTAAATAAATCTTCCCAAACCTTTAGCCATAATAATAATAAAAGAAGGTTGAAGATGATCCTCTTATTGAAGATCCCTAGAATCTCTGAAAAAATCAAATGAATCACCATTATTAAGAACAAAGAAGGAATTAGAAGTGACACAAGTCATGATCTAATCAATCCACTTGCTACCAAATCCAAAAGATGAATTTTTTTTTTTCCAAAAAGGCCCATTTGACCCGATCATAAGCTTTTTCCATGTTTAATTTAATGAACATTGATTTTTCCTTAAAGGTTTTCATAGAATGAATAGCCTTAGTAGAAATTTCAATCCCATCTATATGATTTTGGCCAACAAAAAATCCACCATGTTCTTTGGAAATGAAAGAGTTGAGCCAAGGTTTAATCCTTTCTACTTTTAAAATTAGTAATAAGTGTATAAACCACATTAAATAGGGAAATGGGTCTAAAGTAGTCCAAACAAGTAGCTCCTTCTCTTTTAGGAATACAAGCAAGGCACGTAGAGTTGAAATCTCTTAACATCTATTCATTTCTTTTCAACTTTTGCATGACCTAAAAAAGATCCAATTTGATAATCTCCCAAAATTTTCCAAAAAACTCTATCAAAAAACCATCTCGACTAGGGGATTTTCCCTTTTCATCTAAAACACAACCTGTTCCAATTTATGCAAAGCGTTTGTGTGTATAATAGCCTCATTCATCTCATTCAAAACTAGAGAGGAAATATAGTCCAAAAAAGAATGTTCCTCATCTCTACTAGGTGAGAATCCTCAGTAAATAAAGCTGAGAAGAAATGAGAAGCTTCCCAATAAATATACCTCAATGATCTAAAAATTGTATCTCTTTTGAGGACACAACAAATGCAATGAAATTATCATTCCTTCTAGCTCTAATTTAGTTATGAAAAAACAATATTTCTATCCCTTTCTTGAAGCCAAGCAATAAGTGACTTTTTCTTCCAAAACCTTTCCTCTCGCAACTCCCATTCCTCCAGTCCTTTATAGATGCAGTTTCTTCTCTTCTTAAATCCTTAGTATGACCATAATCTTGAATTCAGTGGGTCATATCATCAAAATGAGATTGAACCATCATTTTTATTAAAATGGAGGTTTCTAAAGCACTATTTATTTGAAACATTTTTGGTTGTATTTCACAAATTGCCATCTTTAAGAAAAAGGAATACATTTATGTGCCATAAGAAGGTATCCATTTGTGCCACCACTTGAACATTAAGCCTTGAAGAGAAGGTTCAAAAATCCACATAAGTTGGATTTTAAAAGACATGTTCTTTGAAGATTTGAAAGAAACCACCAAAAAATTGATCAACCAGTGGTCTGATCCCCTATGAAATCTAAAATTTTAGAACTTTTAGTGCATATATCTGCAACCTAAAAGAACGAGACAAGAAATCTATCAAGCCTCTTCTAAAAATAAACATTTTCCTGAATTTTTCTATTGTTCCAAGTTAATATGTGAATATTTTACTTCACATCAATCAAATTTGAGAAAGTAATGTTATCTTGAAGAAACCCTACAAAAGACTCAAGCCTAATAATGTCTCCTCTGTTTTTCCTCCAAATTGGAAATATAATTAAATTCTCTAGACTCGTACAATAATCCAAGGAAGAAGAGGGATACAATACCAAACATACTTAACATGTGACTAGAATAGTGTTTTACTAATAATATCTGTGGGAACATAAACATTAGTATAAATAAATGTTTCACCAAAATCCAAACTCAAAGAAACAATATAAATAGAAGAATGACATGATAATCACCAAAGTGGAACCATATTCCTTGGGTCCTGAAGAAATACACTCCACCTAAATTACCATGAGCCACAACACATTGGCATTGGTCATGGCTCTGAATTCTATGAGCTCTATTCAACATACTATCCACCGATAATTCAGTTTCTTGAATAAAGACAATATCACGAGAATGAGTTCCAATAAAGTCTTGAATGTCATTTTATCTAGGGATACTATTCTATTCCCTCACATTCTATGATAGAAATTTTTTTTTAGATATTGGGAGAAACAAGATTCAATGGTTTTCACTAACCCAAATTCCACCAACATCTCACCAATCAATTTTACTTTCTCTTGATCCTTCTTGCAACCTACTTTTGAGGATCTCTCCATAAGACCCTTTTTGAGGGTATTTTTATGCAAACATAAAGGATGTGTAACCGCACTACCTTTACTAGGATCCAAGACCTATTTCCTTTTAGGAGGAGTTAGGTCAACCAATGTTGTATCATCACTAAAAAATATAACCCCACTTGGTTCTGGTACTTCAAATAATGAGGGGAATTTTTGTATCCATTTGAGCTTCCTATCAACCAACCAAAAATATAATTTGATTATTATTCTCTTTATCCTCTGATAAGGTCACATCTAAGGACCCAACATTAGAATACAAGCTAATTGGAATTCCCTCTTCTTGAAGGTCAAGTATTCTAAAACATCAAATCAATTGGAGATCCATCATTTTGTTTATCCCTAAGGGTTCTCTTATGACCCATTCCCTTATTGTGAGGCTTAATAGGAATAAATCCTTCCTTATTTGTGGTTCCTTTAGGCATACGGGTCTTCCATTTATCAATCTTAAGAGCAGAGTTTAACAAATCACTAGTTGTATGCTATTAACATGGTTTCAAGATGGGGGACTTTTCTTTGTAGATGTTGATACTCATGATAATATTGACATCTAAAAGGAAGAGTTTCATAGTCCAACTGTTGAATCCAAGAGGAAGATCCACTTGAAAAATTTCTATGGAGTCTAGTATAGGTTTATTCAAGTCAATTTTACATAAATTTGAGCATAAGAAATTATCTTCCTATCTAAAGTTTAGTGGGATGAACCAACTGGCTTCTCAAGTAGGAGAGAAATTATGTTCAAAATACCACTCTCCAAAAACATAGCAGGAGTCACGGGAGATGATCCTAGTACTACAATGGTGAGAAATACTAATTGCACCCTTGGTCTCATTGGTTGTTCAGTGCAGCAGTGGTTCGTGACATGGCTTAACTACCCCCTGTGTCTTCTATATGTCTAGTGGTTGTATCAGGCATTAACAATTTGATCTTTTGGTGCAACAAAAACCACTAGTTGTAACAAGTGGTATGAAAGCTTGGTCACAGGTTCGAACCCCACGCTTCTGTTGGGGGGATTATTACAATGGTGAGCAAGATTGATTGCTCCCTTGGTCTCCTTGGTTGTTCAGCATAGTGGTGGTTCATGACATGGCTTAACCGCCTCCTATGTCTTCTATATGTCTTGGTTGTATTGGGCATTAACAGGTTGATCTTTTGGTGCAACAACAACTGTTAGTTATAACACCTGGAGGTAACCTTGAAGAGAGATCCTTCATATAATTGAAATACACCTAGTAGGGTTTGATGAAGATACTTTAAATTGGTTATCAAAATAGGGCCTCCCTCAACATCCTTATTTCTATCAACCAAGCTTGAAAAACTAATTGTTTGTAGTCATCATTATCACTATATCACCTTTGGGGTTCCAAGTTTGTGGAGCCCGTGATTCCAAGACCAACAAAGAAAGATGTATCCCCATAAATTTACAAATAAGATCATGATTTATCAAATAAGTAACATCTTTCATGATAGAATCTAGTTGTATCATTGGGGTCAGACAATATTGGTTTCTCTAGACAATCATTCACTTTCCTTTCTTGAATTTGGATAAACCATTCAAAGAGGAAGAATCCTTACTAATTGATATTTTAATCAAATGCTCAATAGGTTTTGCATGCAAACAAGAAGAAGGATCCACCTTACCCATGGCTTAAAAGATCATCAAAATTGGGAATGTACGTGACTCCTCCATCCAAACCAAAAATCCAACATAAAAAGAAAAACAAATAAGCATATGGGAACAACAACTCAACCATACCCCTGAAAACACCCACAAAACCAAAGGGAAAATATGCTCCTTACACAATTGAAGAGGAACCACACAAATTACACACCATGTAGCAGGAAAGAATCCCACAAACAAAATCCCTACAACAAAAATTCCCTAAAAAAAGACTCGCATTGTAAACAAAATGTGGCCCTACCTTAACACATAAGACTCCAACCTACCCCAAGCTTCATTGGTGCATTAATAGAGGAGAGAAGAAAAAGTGCAATTAGGGTTTACCATAGCATGTGAAATTGAGCGACAAAATATGTCCCCATCTCAAAATAATTCAATCCAACATATTATAAATAAGTCATCGAAGATTTAAATATCATAAAGAAAAATTGAAAAATAATGGGAAGAAGAAAATTAATATTTTTAATAGAAAAATTGATGGTAAGGCAATATGAATATGCATTCAAAAGCTATATAAAGAAAAAAAAGGAAGATAATAGAATAATTGTTAGAGTACGAGTAAGGAGACATGAAAGATATATTAGAGGCATATGAATAAATCATAAGGAATACATAATAAGACATTCTATAAATCATTAAGTATATTAGCAAATGCTCTTTATGGATATTAATTTATATATGTATATAATTCCTTTAAATTTGGGTCTATACTCATTACATATATAAGCTCCCTTTTTATCACATCACATTGGTATGTACAACATAAAATAGAATATATAAAACCTTATACTCCAATCTAATTTTTCCCTCATCACGTTCCAAAAATTGATCATTAAGCATGTGCGTGATTTAATTTAAAAAATAAAAAATAAAAAATAATTTTTGAATGTGTGAATAATTAATCATAGAGCAATTTTTTCCAAATTGGACATGAACAAATAAAAAATATGAAAACAAATACATATGTATTTGAGGTATATGAAGGCATCACTAAAAAAATAAACACCTTAATTTTACTCAAATTATAAAAATAATTATATGGATAGGAAACTAAGAATTATCTTCATGTTTTACTCGTGGTTTCATGAAATTTTATTGTGAAACACGTAAAGATGACAAGCACGAAGTTTGAATATGTTATTTGATGCATAAAACATTGTTTTGAGAGAAAATGGAGGTCTAACCCTCTTACTTGAAAATCTAAGCCTAATTTTTTTTCTTCATAAATTTAAATTATAGCGTGCATAATACACACACATTATTTAAAGCATAAAAATATAATAGTTCAATTTGGTGTTTAAGTTTTATAATGTTTGTGATGCCTAACACATAACTTGCATATGTGATGATTCATAGTTCTTAGAAGAACAAACACGTTACAAATCAAAACATATATTTGACCAATCTTGCATCCCTCATGTCCATGTACATATTGTTGGAAATGAGTTGAGTAACTAAGAGGGGAGGGGTGAATCAGTTACCACAAAAACAAATCCAAGTCCCTTAGATGTCCTAATCAAACTTATCACTCTGCTCAGTTAATAAAAGACACTCTTCTATAACTCGGTTAACAAAGCAATCTTAAGATATTAAATGTGATTAACCTTTAGTGATTAAGTGCATAAACATAAAGCATAAAGCATAAATAAAATAATAGGTACACAGATGACACCAAGATTTAACGTGGAAACCCAATTTGGGAAAACCACCAATTGCAACTAGTTACTATTTTTCACTCTTCTGAAGTGAGATCTATTAGGAGCCAACCCTATTAAAGGTTACAAAACACACTATTAGGTGTGACCCTGTTAGAAGATTTAACCACCCTGTTAGGAGTGGCCTTTTTAGAGGTCTTCAAACACGTCAATGTAGAAATGCCACCTTGTGAGAGGATTTATGAAAGACTGTTAAGTCTACTCTGTCAAGAGATTTGGATCACTGCTACAATTGTTAGAGAGTAACAATGAGTTGACCTGATTGAAGAAACAACTGACTTTGCAGATTCAGATCTTTGTTCTGGCTTTAACTAGATCCTCACTGATCAAATATTTATTTGCAGCTTGGTCTCGATATTCTGTCCTTAATCATAATTCCTTCTTACTTCGCCTTCACTCTTCATATCAAAACTCTACCACACATTCAATCCAAACTTGACCTTGTATATATATGATAACCTTTGTCAAGTCGGCTTGAAATCCAAATAAATAATAAAACTTAAAACTGTCAGCTACTATTAACCAATTAAACATAAAGTGTAAACTATTTTTAGTCAGCCGACACTAAATGCATAACTCGGTTAACACTATAATCTTTCGATGCCTAACCATTACTCAGCTAGAACTGAACTTACTGTATTTCCCGAGTGAACTCGATTAATACTACAAATCACTTGGCTGATACACGAGTCTTCTTCAATGCCTGAGAGAGCTTGACATACACTGATTGTGCTCGGTTGGGTTTAGACATTTGTGTAACATCAATACATTTGTGTAACATCAATGACAATACACAATACACAATACACAATACACAATACACAATTGAATAATTGTCTTCAACAATCTCCCTCTTTGGCATTGATGGCAACACAACATGTCATTATACAAAGAATTTTAGATAAACAAAAACAAGAATACAAATTTTAATGTCCTTAGTTTCATTCTGATTCTCATAGAGAAAACTCCCCCTGTCTTCACAATCACTGAAATACACATTTCTCCCTCTTACATCAATCTCTATTTCTGATATACTAATTTCTTTGGCATGACATCACTAATCTCTCCCTCTTTGACATCCAATGCCAAATACTCCATCCAATGAAGTTGTAATGTACCTGATGTACTAATTCATATGTAAGAAGCTTTGACAATCTACATCAACTTGTTAGATCTTCATTATAGCTCGGTTGATGCATCACTAATCTGTGCTTTAGTGAGCCTTAGTTAGGGGAATCACCCCTACCTTTCCTCTAAGATACAATAATACATCCTTGGGTAAAGGTTTTGTGAATATGTCTGCAATTTGTTCTTTAGTATTCACATATTCCAACCTTACTTGTCCTGAACCAATTCTCTCTAGAAATGATACTTTATTGCAATATGCTTAGTCTTAGTATGCATCACAGGGTTATTTGAAATGTTAATAGCACTTGTGTTGTCATAGTAGATAATAAATGGTTCTTTGATTTCCTCATTCATACCAGACAACAACTGTTTGAACCATATGATATTTGAACAATTCACTGTGGTAGCAACATACTTTGCCTCTGCTGTAGACTAAGAGATGCAATTATGTTTCTTGCTAGTTCAAGAGACTAACCTCTTTCCAAGAAAGAGCGCTCCACCATTGGTGCTCTTTCTGTCATCAACACTTCCTGCCCAATCAACATCAGTAAAAGTCTTCAAATAAAAGTTTCCTCCTTTCTTATACCATAATCCATAATATTCAGTGCCCTTAAGATATCTCTGAATCCTTTTGATAGTCATCAAATGATTCTCTCTAGGATTAACTGAAAACCTTGCAAAACTACCAACTGCTAATGCAGTATCAAGCCTAGTGTGAACAATATATTGAATTTTACCAATCATGGATTTGTAGGTAGTCTGATTTACCTCCTTTGAATCATCATCCTTAGACAACTTATGTCCAGTAGACATAGGTGCCCCAATTGGTCTGGAATATTCCATTCCAAATTTCTTCAGTATCTCTTTGATATATTTAGACTGAGTAATGTAGATACCATCCTTCATCTGATGAACTTGTAAACCAACAAAGAATTTGATTTCTCCAAACATAGACATCTCAAATTCCTTACTCATTGCTTCAGAGAATACTTTTCATAAATCATCATGTCTAGTGAATAGTATATCATCAACAAATATCTCTGCTTATAGTATCTTGTTATGAGGTCCTTCTTTGATATACAAGCTACTATTGTCATTAGTTCTTTGAAATCCAATACTTACTAGGTAATCATGCAGTCTCTCATACCAATCTCTAGGAGTTTGCTTTATTCCATACAAAGCTTTGTGCAATTTACAAACCATATTCCTTTTGTTAGGATCAACAAAACCTTCAAGTTTCTCAATATAGACTTCCTCTTCTAGAATTCCATTCAAGAATGCAAATTTTACATCCATTTGGTATACCTTGAATCCTTTATGTGTTGCATATGCTAGAATATTTTTGACTCCTTCAAGTCTTGCAACAGGAGAAAAAGTTTCTCCATAATCAATACGCTCTTCTTGAGCATAGCCTTTAGACACTAATCTTTCCTTGTTTCTAGAAACTTCACCTTTTTGATTCAAATTTTTTCTAACAACCCACTTAGTACCAATCACATTCTTGTCTTTTGGTCTAGGCACAAGAGTCCAAGTCTTGTTCTTTTCTATCTGCTCAATCTCTTCATTCATGGCTTCTATGCAACTTTCATCATTCAAAGCATCTTTTAGGGATCTAGGTTTAATTTCACTAAGAAAACATGTACCTTTAAGTTTGTTCCTTGTCATTATACCTTCTGTCTAATCTCCAATTATTTTTTTAGGTGCATGATGCCTTCTGACATATTTGGAAAGTACAGGTTCCTTCTTTGATTCTGGGCTTGCTCCACTTGGTTCACCATGCTCAAACATTCTGTTCTGCTCTTCTGACTGAGTCTTAGTTTCCTCTGTCTGAGACTCTGTTGCCTCTATCGGAGACTTAGTTTCCTATGTCTGAGACTCGGTTTCCTCTATCTGTGACTCGGTTGCAACTGTTAGCAACTCGGGTTGGATAGGTTGTAACAAAGTTTGTGTTGATGAATTCAGTGGTTGGCATGGTTGCTATCCAATCACCATTGCTTGTGTCTTAGGTATAGTATCAGGTTCATAATACATAAATTTCCTGTAGTCCTCAGGCTCTTTGCTTCTCTGTTCTTCACTTTTCTCTACAAACTCATCAATATTTACATGTACACTTTCTATGACTTTATGAGTAGCAAGATTCAAACATTTATATGCTTTTCTTTTACAGGAGTAGCCTAGGAATATGCCTTCATCACCTTTTACATCAAATTTTTCATTTCTTGCTTCCTTCAAGATGTAACATTTACTTCCAAATACTTTGAAATAATGAACATTGGGTTTATAGCCATACCATAATTCAAAGGGGTCTGATCAACACCTTTCTTTAGTTGAACTCTATTTAGGGTGTGAACTGTAGTGCTTATAGCTTCCTTCCAATATTTGGTTGCAACATTATTTTCAATCATCAAGGTCCTTGCATAATCCATAATAGATATCTTTCTTCTTTCTGCTATTCCATTTTGCTGTGGTGTACCTGGGGTAGATACTTGTCTCTTGATTCCTCTTTCATTTTAGAATTCATTGAACTCATTAGAAATGAATTCACCTCCTCTATCAGATCTTAGGCACTTTAGTTTCTTTCCTGTTTACTTCTCAACTCTGGCAAGGTACCACTTAAACTTCTGAAAAGCTTCTAATTTTTCCTTGAGAAACACAATAATCATCATTCTGGAATGATCATCAACAAATAAAAATGAAGTACTTCTCTCTAGTGTAACTTGTTGTTCCAATTGGTCCACATAGATCAGTATGTACTAACTCCAAGACTTCTTCAGTATTGTAATTCTTGCTCTTGAAACTAGTTTTTCCCATCTTCCCAATTTGACATTGTTTGCATATTGCCAACTTAGGTTTCTTCGAAATAGGAATACCTCTTATTCTTATGTTCTTGCTTATGTTGACCAGGTTATCAAAATTCACATGACACAATATTTTATGCCATAACCACCTTTCTTCTACTTGTGCAATAAAACATGAACTTTCAGTGAGATCAAGATAGAATAGATTACCTTTTGTTTGCTTGCCAGTTCCAAGTAGGTTTCCCTTACCATCCAGGAGCTTGGCCTTACCATTCATGAATTCTACCTTGAAACCAATGTTATTCAGCTGTGCCACACTCAGTAGATTACACCTTAGTCCTTCAACCCAATAAGCATTATCACATTTGATTCCTTCAGTTAGAGAAATACAACCTTTACCTTCACATATCAAGGTTCATTATTCCCAAATCTAACACTCCCACCATCATAGTGCTCAAGATGTTCAAATTTGGTTTTATCACTAGTCATGTGGTGAGAACAACCACTATCAATTATCCAAGTGTCATTAACATGAGAGAAAAGTGCAGTCTTTTCATTTTCTTCATTATCTGACTCATCCTTAATAACAATGTAAACCATTTCATCTTCATCTTCATCACTATTAGAATCTTTTGCAATATAACAAGAATTATTACCTTTGTCCTTGTAGCTTTTGAAATCTTTCTTGCCTTTGTACTTGTTGAATTTTATCTCATCTTTGTCTTCTTTGTTTGGACACTTAGCAGCAATGTGGCCAACCTCATCACATGAAAAGCAAATCCATGGTATTCTTCCTTTGTACTTCACTTTTCCTTTGGAAACTCTCTTTGCAAGTAGTGCTTTAATGATTTCTAGATCTTCATCATCAGATTCATCATCACTATCATTTTCAATCTGTTTTCCTTTTGAGTTTCTATTCATCTTACCAAGGCTTAATTTAGCTTTGAATGCATACTCATAATTGCTAGGATTAGGAGAATAATTGTCAAAATTGTCCAACTCAAAAGTTGTTAGCCTTCCAACCAATGCATCTAGAGTTATATCATTACTACACCCCATCTCTTGAATATATGAAACTCTAATTGCATAGATAGGAAGTAAAGTTCTCAATACCTTACTAACCAATTTTTTGTCTTCAATTTTTCCACCAACAGCTTTGATGGCACTGACACTTTTCTTGATTTTGTCACTGTATTTTGTAATGTCTTCTCCTTCTTTCATTTTCATCTAATCAAACTGACCTCTGAGACTCTCTACTTTGGCTCTCTTTACATTGTCATCTCCTCCATGGATTTAATGCAGTTTCTTCCACATATCATAGGCAGTAGGGTAGTCTTTGACTTCGTCAAATTCTGAATAGCTAAGTTAAGAAGCTATATAAATCATCATTATGTTATGATTCTTCATGTCCACCATCTAATCCACAGACATAGGTCTAGGTGGTTCCACATACTTGTGGTCCAAGAATTTCAAACCAGTATCTCCAATAGTAGATAGATGTAGCCTCATCAACCCTTGCCATGTAGGAAAGTTGTCTTTGTAAAGCTTGGGGATCTCCCTTCTGTAAGACATCTTTGATCTTTAGCTTAGGCCATGAAACCTTCCTTGAAAGAACCACAACTCTGATACCAATTTTTGGAAATGAGTTGAGTAACTAAGAGGGGAGGGGTGAATCAATTACCACAAAAACAAATTCAAGTCCCTTAGATGTCTTAATCAAACTTATCACTCTGCTCGGTTAATAAAAGATACTCTGTTGTAACTTGGCTAACAAAGCAATCTTAAGATATTAAATGTGATTAAACTTTAGTGATTAAGTGTAGAAACATAAAGCATAAATAAAATTCATGGGTACACATATGACACCGATATTTAACGTGGAAACCCAATTTGGGAAAACCACCAATTGAAACTAGTTACTATTTTTCACTCTTCTGAAGTGAGCCTTGTTAGGAGCCAAACCTGTTAAAGGTTACAAAACACACTATTAAGTGTGACCCTGTTAGAGGATTTAATCACCCTGTTAGGAGTGGCCTTGTTATAGGTCTTCAAACACTTCAATGTAGAAATGCCACCTTGTGAGAGGATTTATGGAAGACTGTTAAGTCTACTCTGTCAAGAGATTTGGATCACTGCTACAATTATTAGAGAGTAACAATGAGTTGACCTGATTGAAGAAACAACTGACTTTGTAGATTCAAATCTTTGTTCTGGCTTTAACTAGATCCTCAGTGATCAAATATTCTTTTGCAGCTTGGTCTGGATATTCAGTCCTTAATCAGAATTCCTTCTTACTTCACCTTCACTCTTCATATCAAAAATCTACCACACATTCAATCCAAACTTGATCTTATATATATAAGATAACCTTTGTCAAGTCGGATTGAATACCCTTCCAAATAAACAATAAAACTTAAAACTGTCAGCTGCTATTAACCAATTAAACATAAAGTGTAAACTGTTGTTAGTCGGCTGACACTAAATGCATAACTTGGTTAACACTGTAATCCTTCGATGACCGGCCATTATTCGGCTGAAACTGAACTTACTGTATTGCCTGAGTGAACTCGGTTAATACTGCAAATCACTTGGATGATATTGGAGTCTTCTTCAATGCCCGAGAGAGCTTGACATACACTGACTATGCTCGGTTGGGTTTAAACATTTGTGTAAAATCACTACATTTGTGTAACATCAATAACAATACACAATTGAATAATTGTCTTCAACACATACTCCATAAAGAGTTCTATGAGAGTGGAGCCAATCCTAATAGGATACTAATATTATGACAATTGATCTTGAATTTTCATCTTCCACTCTCATAGAACATCACATTTATAATAAGATAAATTTAAATTTATAGGATCAATATAATACAACATTGAATAAGATGAACAAATGTTTGATATTTTTGGGTTGACAGGAGAAGGTGTGTTACACCTTAATACTTTAATTTGTGCACTAAAAAACATAAAGAAAATTTATATATTGTGTAAATGATAAATAATTGATGTCGTGTGTAATTATACAACAAATAGAGAGAAATGAATATATAACATGCCCTAAAATAATTAGGTCCACATGAAAAATTATGAATATCTGTATGCCTTGCATTATCCCCAAATACTTTAGAGAGGAGGAATTGTGAATTGTACAAAGAAGAATGAGCTAAATAAAACATGAAAGGATAAAGTATAGTTGATCCCGTCATGTGTTATCATTTAACCAAAAGTATCGTACATTTTTTTCTACAATGTATGAAAAACATAAGTATGAATACAAAAACAATAAATAATGTAGATTCATCAATGATATGATAAACACATCTCTAGTCTAATGTTTGATAAAATCATCATCATCATCATCTAAGAGACACAAAAGATTTTTATGGCTATATATTACTATTAGGTTATTTTGACTATCTTAAAGTTCATTGAATGCGTCTAGTTGACCCATATTTGATAATTTATCCTGAAATAAAATTGTTTCAAGTTATAAATTTTAATTCTTTAAACATATATTATCACATTGTATATAAAACATTGGGCCCTAATCTCCCTATTTCAACATGAGTTAATTTTTGTTTCATATATTTACCCAATTCTAAATCTTTATTTAAAAATTATATATTGATAGAAAATTTAAGTATTTAATCCCCATAAAATTTTTACCTTCTACACTCACCTTGGGATCTCAATAGTTTGTTTATGCTATGAGGAGTCAAGTCTATACAAATTTTAGGGTTAAATTTGTGCTCACAAAAATACTATGCCCATGGAAATTATCTAGAGAAGCATACAATCTTGACTTCTATTGTTATTGATTTGCCTCTAATTTTTCTATGATTTTTTTTGCTACTTAAGATTAATAATATTATAAAATGCCTTTAGAGGATTGCCAACATATTAGAAAGATACATGTCCTCTTATTTTAGCCCCTAGAAATCTTAGGTGAATTATTGAAGACACCAAATCTTAATAATACAATTTCTCTAGAATGAATGTACATATCTATATTCATTTTATTTCATTAATGGAAGTATTCCTAGTGCGTTTCTTTAATGTAAACATGATTGGATATGAAAGGATGTGAAAATGAATGCCTTTAAACAACAATATATCCATAGATAATGTGAAATATGTGTTTGGTCAACCTTGCATGGAAAAAATGGATATAAGTTGGCCAATTTTTTAATTTTAAAATAGAAATTTCAAGGATCAAGTTTGTAGTTGTGGGGTCAAGTTTACACTCAGAGAAATAATCAAGACATGAAAAGGCTTATATTACTGTAGATAATGTGTGTATAGGATAGATGGATGATTATGTATAATAAATATGTAATATGAGTATATACATCAAGATATGCATGTGTATGGATAAGAGATGAAAAAATGCATGAGGATGTATGTGGGTAATTCAAGGCTAGGGGAATGTGTCCAACTTCATGCAAGATAATGTCATTTGTTGATATATAAACTTATTAATCCATTATCTAAAAATATTCATAAAACTAAATGTGAAATATAACGAGCATACAAGTTTCACCATTACAAGTATATAGATTGTAATTTGATTTGTCTCCCAAAATTCTTATTATACAGATAGTTAAAAGGAGGTAGTTTGGTACCCTTTGTTAGTATAGTGTAATATTTAATTGTAATCCTAGCATATTATTTTTATGCATCTCCAACAATCTTGGAATGGGTACTTGGACACCCATGTTATTGATAGATTTTTATTTTCTTAGTATTCTCTTTGTTGAATTGTAATATCAGTTGTAATGATATTTATGAAGGTGGAGCCAATAGTTACAATTGCAAAGCTAATTTTAGTAGATTCCTTGACTTGGGCATTGTAATTAAGTAGTGGAGATTATTGCATTACTAGTGGGGTCTACATACATTCATGGAAGTGAATTTGGATTCCTACCTTGTCATGTGTGCTATTATGGAGGAGTTAAAAGTCAAACATGTTTTCTATTATTGGTATGAAGAATTCTTTTTCTATTCATGGATCATTTGGAATTATTTTTACATTTTTTTTGAAAGATTCCTTTTATTTTTGATGTGGGAGATTTTGTATTTTGCTATGGCTTGATGACCTACATTGTGTAGATAAATTATTTGTGATATTCCTCTCCCATTTTCATAAATTGAAGGCATGAGATCATAGTTTTTAAGATCATTTTACAAGTATATAAGTGCTACTAGAATGCTATCAAATTGAAGGAAATTGGAGCGTTGCATACATATTCTATTTTTGAAGATCAATACATTCTTGAGCATCTAATTGATAATGGATTTTTTTCTTATTGAAAAGGTTTCTCCATATAAATATGATGTTTTTTCTTATTATGACTTTTTGATTTTCTTATTATTGATTTTACACACCCACTTAGAATTTTATAAATAATTCAATGTTATATAACTAAAATTCAAACTTGTATACTTTGGGAAAAAAATCATGACAAACTTTCTTCATGTTGATTTAACAACATCCACCTTAAACATGTGTTGTGGGAATGCATTTAAGGCTTTTATCAATGGAGCACTTTTATTATTATTTTTTAAATGGACTACTTTTTGAGAGGGGCGTGTGTGCGTACATATGCTTAAAAAAGAAACACATTATGCTTTACTCACTTTGACATCATATAAAAATGTGTAATTCCATAAGCTAAGACATATTATTATGCTTTAATTACTTTTCACACACACACACACACACACACACACACACACACACACACACACACACACATACACACACATGTTATTTATATTTAATTTTTTAATTATCATAAATCTAAATTTATTCTATTTTAAACATATACTTAAAAATATAAGTACTATCACAATACACTAGAAATAAGAATCTTACACTCCAAAATTTTTATTGGCATCTCATGTTTATTATTTCTTTTGTTGGATGCCATTCAAAAATGGTTACAAAGAGCTAAATAAAATTGTCCATAAATTCTTGTGGACCAATTGGGATGGTAATCCAGGTTTTAAAACTTCATCTTGGATTCATTGTATACAACCCAAAAATAAGGGTGGGCTAGGCTTATTGGATCCTAAGACTCAAGGCTCTTATTTATCAACAAAATAGATTAAAAGAGTGGTTACTGGTGATGAACCTTGGAAATTTTTGGTTCATCATCGTATTTCAGTAGCTGCAGTTTACAACAAACGGAAAGCTATAGATGTTGGTTGTCGTTGCACCAAAAGATCAACCTATTAATGCCTGATACAACTACTAGACTTATAGAACACAATATTTTTTTTAAGCCACATCATGAACTTAAGTGTCACGCTGCAAATCACAAGGATGCCAAGGGTGCAGACCTTGCAACAATCCACCAGCAAGTGCGAGGTTCAAACCCTTGACCTAGGCTTTGATATCAACTATTGGTTGATGTTGCACCAAAAGATGGACCTATTAATGCTTTGTACAACCATTAGACTTATAGAATATGAGAGGCGATTAAGTCATTTCGTGAACCCAAGCACCATGTTGCACATCACAAGGAGACCCAAGGGTGCACACCTTGGAAAAATAGGATGGATTGATAAGATTTAGATTCTTTCGTTTAAGGGCTTCTTTCCCTTTACAATTAATCTGGAAAGCCCAAAACACGTTTGCAATTTTCTAGAGTAGAAAAATTCTCTTCAACATGGGTTTAGCTTCTATACTTTTATTTGGTGGAACAAACTAGTGAATTATCATGGAAGTCCCCTTGCAGTAATCTTTCCCAAACAAGCCTTATATTTCTTCAAGAAAGGTGTGCAACCATTTAGTAATATTTGGAATTTCAATTCTCTTGATTGGGTTGAGTGGAAAAACATTAAATATTCCTCCAGACTAAATAACAAGTCTAAAGGCTTCCTTGCATTTATTAAATTATTAGTACTGATAGATTTTGTCTTGAAACCATGCATTCCTCTTCAATGCAATGTCTTTAAAGATTGGTTTTGTTTTGGGAAAATCCCCTTTTTTTAATTTCCCCTTGAAGAATATTTAGTCCACTCTTCTTCCATATATGAAGCTAAATCCAAGGTTCAACATCAAATAGGGCTGCAAGCTTAAAGAACAAAAATGGAGGAAACTCAATGCTCAGATCTAGAAGACCAAAGTTGAAACTAATGCTCACTAACTTGGAAAATCTTGCATCATAAATTGCCTTTAGGGGATAAATTAATATATTTAAAGACTGTTACAACTAAATACCCTTTTTTCCAACACTTTGAAAGTGTTAAACATATTTTTTTGGATTGTTTCCAGGCTAAGATGAAATGAAATGCAATTTGATCATTTCTCTACTATTTTTTACCATGTATTGGGATAGAAGGAAGCTGTTTTAAGTATTGAAGTGTCTAAGAATATTGTTGTTGATTCAATGTGACAAAATATCTTGTTTCATATTAGAAAAATAGATGTTTAGTTTATGATCATATTACTTATCAGGGAGTAGAAATGGTACATTTTTACTGTAATGTCATACTTTTTTTTTATTAGTAAATCACTTTTGATTGAAGCCTTGATCCAATGGGATCATATTCGAGGGATCCCATCCCCATGGTAATGATTTCAAAGGCATTAATGCCTCCTGAATTTTTTATTCTCTATTTATATCATCTCTAATCTCTCCTTATCTCTCATTTTCCTTCGTCGTCTATGCTCCTTATCACTCCACACCTTATGTCTCCCTATTTCTTCAGTCTCTCCACTTCTCCTTATATCCCTCATCAATTGTCCATTCCAACCACATAATCTTCCTGTCATCAACGCCCATCCTCTCCTACCACCCTTATCTCTCCATTGTTGAACCGTGGGGCTAATGTGGATCATCATCTTCCACAACTGTCAAGTGTGTGTACAATCCTCCATCAACGTATCTGTACACGTAATTTTTCTTTTTTCATTTATCATTCTATGTAGTATGCACAAGTTATGTGCTGGTTGGATTGAACACTAGACCACCCCATTAATAGGTTTCAAAACTACTGTCGTGTTGCGGGTTTAACCCCTATTGTGACGGTATGTTACAACTAGTTTTTTTTGGTTCTTGGCTGAAGAAGAAGACCAGCTACAAAAAGCTTTTGGAAGAGATCAAATATTAGTTCGTTCACATGCAAGCAAAAGATGTTCAAAGTTCTAGACAACTCCAAAATCTATTGACATTTCATATATAATTCTGAAACATTTGTTTATTGTACCCTCTAGTAGCAATATGTTACTGTATATGTATTATTGATGATCAATTTTAGATAAATAAGATTTTCTTTCTTTTTCACTGTAACTCCTCATAAATAGCTTATTTTTTAGTTTATTGTAACTTACTTTGTTCAATTATAAAAAAATATTTAAAAGCAAAATATTAAAAAAACTATCACTACTAATATCTTGATTTTATTATTCATCTTGCTTCATAGGAACATTATATTTGCCATAATGATTATAGCTTATGATGCATGGAAAGGACTCTACTTAAATACTTCCAAATATTTGTCAACAACCCAAAATGATGAAGTAAATAAATTCGTTGCCATGATTATGTAGCTCATATCTTTTATTAGTCTTCCATGAAAACACAATTGAATATTATCTCTAAGTTTTTAAAAGCTAGTTTTTTTTTTCAATTGAAAAAACTTGAAGTATTATTGTATATCATTTATATTTTTTAAAATAGAGATTTTTATGTCAAACACAAATACATTCGATTTTATATGTTATATGTCTCTAGCTTAATTTTGAAGTTTTTTATATTATTTTAAATTTTTTTATCAATAAGGGGCTGAAGCCAAAATGTATTAATATTAATAGAACATAGAACATAGAACATATATAATAAAAGTAGAAAAAGTAGGGAGAGTGTCTAGTGAGTGATATATCAATGTTCATCCCACGCAGGGGAACCATTTGTTGGAAATGAGTTGAGTAACTAAGAGGGGAGGGGTGAATCAGTTACCACAAAAACAAATCCAAGTCCCTTAGATGTCTTAATCAAACTTATCATTGTTACTCGGTTAACATAGATATTTTGCTTTCACTTGGTTAACAAAGTAAACCTTTAAGATATTAGTTGTTATTATCCTTTAGTGATTAAGTGTAGAAACAAAAAGCATAAAGTAAATGACATATACACATATGACACCAAGATTTAATGTGGAAACTCAATTTGGGAAAAACCACCAATTGCAACTAGTTACTATTTTTCACTCTTCTGAAGTGAGCCTTGTTAGGAGCCAACCTTGTTAAAGGTGACAATGCACACTGTTAGGTATGACCCTGTTAGAGGATTTAATCACCCTGTACGGAGTGGCCTTGTTAGAGGTCTTCAAACACTTCAATGTAGAAATGTCACCTTGTGAGAGGATTTACAAAATATTGTTAAGTCTACTCTGTAAAGATATTTTGATCACTACTACAATTGTTAGAGAGTAACAATGGATTGACCTGTTTGACGAAGAAACTGTCTTTGTTGATTTAGATCTCTATGTCTCGCTTTAGACTGGATCCTCACTGATCAAATATTCTATTGCAGCTCTGTATATTCCATCCTTAATCAGAATCCCATCTGATTTCGTCTCCACACTTCATATCACAACTTTTCTACTTTTTACATCTTACACTCATTCAATCCAAACTTGATCTTATATATATATATGATAAGCCTTGTCAAGTCAGCTTGAATAACCTTCCAAATAAATAATAAAACTTAAGTCTGTCAGCTGCATATAACCAATTGACCATAAAATGTAAATTGATGTTAGTCGACTGCCACTAAAAGCATAACTCAGTTAACACTGTAATCCTTCAATGCTCAACCGTTACTGTAATGCCTGAGTGAACTCAGATAGAACTGACAATCACTTTGGTCTTCTTCAATGCCTGAGAGAACATGGTATACACTGACTGTGCTCGGTTTAGGTATAGACATTTGTGTAACATCACTAAATTTGTGTAAACATCAATGACAATACACAATTGAATAATTGTCATCAACAATCTCCCTCTTTGGCATTGGTGGCAACACAAAATGTCATAATACAAATAATTATAGAGTAACAGTAACAAGGATAAAATTTTATTAATGTCCTTAGCTTCATTCTAATCCTCATCCAGAAAACTCCCCCTGTCTTCACAATCACTGAAATACAAATTTCTCCCTCTTACATCAATCTCTATTTCTGATAAAATTTCTTTCACTGTCACCAATAATCTCTCCCTTAATAATCTTTCCTTTAATAATTTCTTTGGCATGACATCAATAATCTCTCCCTGTTTGACAACCAATGCCAAAGATGCTATCCAATGAATTGTAGTGTACGTGATGTACTGATTCATATGCAATAAGCTCTGACAATCTTCATCAACTTGTTAAATTTTTTTTGTAGCTCGGTTGATGCATCACTAATCTATCTATTAGTGAGCCTCAGTTAGGGGAATCACCCCTATCTTTCCTCTAAGATACAAGAATGCATCCTTAGGTAACGGTTTTGTGAATATTTCTATAATTTGTTCTTTAGTATTCACATATTCTAACCTTACTTCCTTGTCTTGAACCAATTCCCTCAAGAAATGATACTTTATTGCTATATGCTTAGTCTTAGTATGCATCACAGGGTTCTTTGAGATGTTAATAACACCAGTGTTGTCATAGTAGATAATAAATGGATCTTTGATTTCCTCCTTCATACCTGACAACAACTATTTGAACCATATGATATTTGAACAATTTACTGCTGCAGCAACATACTTTGCCTCCGCTATAGACTGAGAGATGCAATTCTGTTTCTTGCTACATGAGACTAGCCTCCTACCAAGGAATAATGCTCCACCACTTGTTCTCTTTCTGTCATCAACACTTCCTGCCCAATTAGCATCAGTAAAAGTCTTCAAATCAAAGTTTCCTCCTTTCTTGTACCATAATCCATACTCTTCAGTGCCCTTAAGATATCTCAGAATCCTTTTGATAGTCATCAAGTGATTCTATCTAGGATTAGCTAAAAACCTTGCAACAATACTAGCTGCCAATGCAATATCAGGTCTAGTGTGAACAACATATTGAAGTTTACCAATCATGGATCCGTAGGTAGTCTGATTTACTTCTTTTGAGTCATCATCCTTAGATGACTTATTTTCGGTAGACATAGGTGTCCCAACTGGTCTGGACTCTTCCATTCCAAATTTCTTCAGTATCTCTTTGATGTATTTAGACTGAGTAATGTAGATACCATCCTTCATCTGATAAAATTGTAAACCAACAAAGAATTTGATTTCACCAAACATAGACATCTCAAATTCGTTACTCATAGCTTTGGAGAATACTTTGCATAAATCATCATATCTAGTAAACAATATACCATAAACAAATATCTCTTCTAATATTATATTTTTCTGAGGTCCTTCTTTGATATATAAGCTACTATTGTCATTAGTTCTCTGAAATCCAATACTTACCAAGTAACCATAAAATATTTCATACCAGGCTCTAGGAGCTTGCTTCAGCCCATACAATGTTTTGTACAGTTTTCAAACCATATTTCTTTTGTTAGGATCAAAAAAACCTTCAGGTTGATCAATATAGACTTCCTCTTCAAGAATTCCATTCAAGAATGTAGATTTTACATCCATTTGGTATACTTTGAATCCTTTATGTGCAGCATATGCCAGAAGAGTTGACTCCTTCAAGTCTTGCAATAAGAGAAAAAGTTTCTCCATAATCAATACCCTCTTCTTGAGCATATCCTTTACACACTAATATTGCTTTGTTTCTGGAAACTTCACCTTTTCATTCATCTTGTTTCTGAAAACCCACTTAGTACCAATCACATTCTTGTGTTTTGGTCTAGGTACAAGAGTTCACATTTTTTTCTTTTCTATCTGCTCAATATCTTCATTCATGGCTTCTATCCAGCTTTCATCATTCAATGCATATTTAATATATCAAGGTTCAATTTCACTAAGCAAACATGTACCTTTAATTTTTTTCCTGATCATTACACCTTCTGTCTGATCTCCAATTACTTCTCAGGTGCATGATGCCTTCTGACATATTTTTCTAGTACAAGTTCCTTCCTCTTTGATTCTGGGCTTGATCCACTTGGTTCACCATGTTCAAACATTTTGTTCTACTCTTCCAACTGGTACTCAGGTTCCACTGTCTGAGACTCAGGCGCCTCTGTCTGAGCCTCGGGTGCCTATGTTTGTGACTCGGTTCCCTCTGTCTGTGACTCAGTTTCCTCAGTCTGAGACTTGGTTTCTTCAGTTAGCAGCTCAGGTTGCTTAGGTTGCAACAAGGTCTGTTATGATGAATTCAGTGGTTGACATGGTTATTGTCTAATCACCATTGCTTGTGTCTTAGGTATAGTATCAAGTTCATAATACACAAAGTTCATGTAGTCCTCACGCTCTTTACTGCTCTATTCTTCACTTTTCTCTACAAAATCATCAATCTTTACATGTACACTTTCTATGACTTTATGAGTAGTAAGATTCAAACATTTATATGATTTCGTTTTACAGGAGTAGCCTAGGAATATACCTTCATCACCTTTTACATCAAATTTTCCATTTCTTGCTTCCTTCAAGATGTAACATTTACTTCCAAATACTTTGAAATAACGAACAATGGGTTTATAACCATACCATAATTCAAAAGGTGTCTTCTCAGTACCTTTCTTCAGTTGAACTCTGTTCAAGGTGTGAATTGCAGTGTTGATGACTTCCTTCTAGTATTTGGTTGCAACATTCTTTTCAATCATCAAGGTTCTTGCACAATCCATAATAGATCTATTTCTTCTTTCTGCTATCCCATTTTGTTGTGGTGTACCTGGGGCTGATACTTGTCTCTTGATTCCTCTTTCACTACAAAATTTATTGAACTCATTAGAAATTAATTCACCTCCTCTATCAGATCTTAGGCATTTAAGTTTATTTCCTGTTTCCTTCTCAACTCTGGAAAGATACCACTTAAACTTCTGAAAAGCTTCTAATTTTTCTTTGAGAAACATAATAGTCATCATTCTGGAATGGTCATTAACAAATAAAATGAAATAATTCTCTCCCATGTAAATTGTTGTTCCAATTGTTTCACACAGATCAATATGCACTAAATCCAAGACTTCTTTTGTATTGTAATTCTTGCTCCTGAAACTAGTTTTGCCCATCTTCCCAATTTGACATTGTTTGCATATTGCCAATTCAGGTTTCTTCAAAATAGGAATACCTCTTACTCTTTTGTTCTTGCTTATGTTGACAAGGTTATCAAAATTCACATGACACAAACTTTTATGCCATAACCAACTTTCTTCTACCTGTGCAATAAAACATGAACTTTTAGTGAGATCAAGATAGAATAGATTACCTTTTGTTTGCCTGCCAGTTCCAACTAGGTTTCCCTTACCATCTAGAAGCTTGGCCTTACCATTCATGAATTCTACCTCGAAACCTATGTTATTCAGCTGTGCCACACTTAGTAGATTACGCCTTAGTCCTTCAACCCAATAAGCATTATCACATTTTATTCCTTCTGTTAGAACAATACAACCTTTACCTTTCACATAGCAAGGTTCATCATTCCCAAAACTAACACTTCCACCATCATAGTGCTCAAGATGTTCAAATTTAGGTTTATCACCAGTCATGTGGTGAGCACAACCACTATCAATTATCCAAGTGTCATTCTTGCTAATATGAGAGTAAAGTGCAGTCTTTTCATTATCTTCATTGTCTGACTCATCCTTAATAGCAATGTAAACCATTTCATCTCCATCTTCATCACTATCAGAATCTTTTGCAATATAAAAATATTTCTTACCTTTATCCTTGTAGCTTTTGTAACTTTTGAAATCTTTCTTTCCTTTGTACTTGTTGAACTTTCTCTCATCTTTGTCTTCTTTGTTTGGATACTTAGAAACAATGTGACCAACCTCATTACATGAAAATTAAATGAAAGGTATTCTTTCTTTGTACTTTCCTTTGGTACCTCTCTTTGCAAGTAAAGCTTCAATGATTTCCAGATCTTCATCATCAGAATCATTATCACTATCACTGTCATTCTATTTTCCTTTTGAGTTTCTATCCATCTTACCAAGATTTAATTTAGCTTTGAATGCAGACTCAAAATTTCTAGGATTAGGAGAATAATTGTCAAAATTATCCAACTCAAAAGTTGTTAGCCTTCCAACCAATGCATCTAGAGTTATATCATTACTGCACGTCATCTCTTGAATAACTAAAACTCTAATAGTATAGCTAGGAATTAAAGTTCTCAATACCTTACTAACCACTATTTTGTCTTCAATTGTTCCACCGGTAGCTCTAATGGCACTGACACTTTTCTTGATTCTTTCACTGTGTTTTTTAATGTCTTCTCCTTCTTTCATTTTCATCTGATCAAACTGACCTCTGAGACTTTCTGCTTTGGCTCTCTTTACATTGTCATTTCCTCCATGTATATCATATAGTTTCTTCCACATATCATAGGCAGTAGGGCAGTCCTTGACTTCATCAAATTTGAAATAGCTGAGTGAAGAAGCTATATCAATCATCATTATGTTATGATTCTTCATGTCCATCATCTGATCTACATACATAGGTCTCGGTGGTTCCACATACTTGTGATCTAAGAATTGGAAACCAGTGTCTCCAATAGTAGATAGATGTAGACTCATCAAAGCTTGCCATGCAGTGAAGTTGTCTTTGTTAAGCTTGGGGATCTCCCTTCTGTAAGACATCTCTGATCTTTAGCTTAGGCCTTGAAACCTTCCTTAAAAGAACCAAATGCTCTGATACCAATTGTTGTAAATGAGTTGTGTAACTAAGAGGAGAGGGGTGAATCAGTTACCACAAAAACAAATTGAAGTCCCTTAGATATCTTAATCAAACTTATCACTCTTACTCGGTTAACATAGATATTGTGTTGTCACTCGGTTAAAAAAGTAAACCGTTAAGATATTAGTTGTTATTAAAGTGTAGAAAAATAAAGCATAAAGTAAATAACATATACACATATCACACCAAGATTTAACATGGAAACCCAATTTGGGAAAAACCACCAATTGCAACTAGTAATTATTTATCACTCTTCTGAAGTGAGCCATGTTAGGAGCCAACCCTATTAAAGGTTACAATGCACACTGCTAGGTGTGACCCTGTTAGAGGATTTAATCACCCTGTAAGGAGTGGCCTTGTTAGAGGTCTTCAAACATTTCAATGTAGAAATGTCACCTTGTGAAAGGATTTACAAAAGACTATTAAGTCTACTCTGTAAAGAGATTTTGATCACTGCTACAATTGTTAGAGAGTAACAATGGATTGACCTGTTTGACAAAGAAACTGTCTTTGCTGATTCAGATCTCTGTGTCTAGCTTTAAACTGGACCCTCACTGATCAAATATTCTATTGCATCTCTGTATATTCTGTCCTTAATCAGAATCCCATCAGATTTTGCATCCACACTTCATATCACAAAGTTTTCTACTTTTTACATCTTACACTCATTCAATCCAAACTTGACCTTATATATATATGATAAGCCTTGTCAAGTCGGCTTGAATAAAATTCCAAATAAATAATAAAACTTAAGTTTGTCGGCTACATATAACCAATTAACCATAAAATGTAAACTGCTGTTAGTTGAATGACACTAAAAGCATAACTCGGTTAACACTGTAATCCTTCAATGCCCGACCGTTATTGTAATGCCCGAGTGAACTTGGTTAGAACTAAAAATCACTTTGGTCTTCTTCAATTCCTAAGAGAACATGGCGTACATTGACTATGCTCAGTTTAGGTATAGACATTTGTGTAACATCACTATATTTGTGGAAACATCAATGACAATACACAATTGAATAATTGTCATCAATACCATCACTGAATTTTGACTATTCTAAATTAAAATAGTTTATAGGAGATAAATCCACACCAAAACTAACAAAGAAAATTGTTCAACTAAAAAAAATAAACTCCAAAAACTAAATATAAGTGCTGGAAGCTTTCTACTTATTTGGCAGAGATCAACTCTTCCTCCTGACATTGCTTCGAGGCTTTTCTTCCTTTTTCCTTCGCCGCATAGATCTATCAATTCCAAGATCTGAATGGCACTCCTTTTTACTTCTCGTAGACCTTCTCAAGCCCACATTGCTCATAAGGCCCTCCTACGACAACACTTCTCTCTCCGTCTTCCTTAAACTAGTATCTATGGAAAAAAAATCAGCACACTGGTGGTAACCTTCCTCTTGTTCTCCCTTTATTTCCTCCTCCATGAGGACATAACCTTCACTCAACATGTATTTTCTTAGCTAGTCTGGGTCGGCCGCCACCCTAAGTCCATACCACATTAGAAGGAAATTTATATTTTTGAGGATTAAAGGAGGACGAGTCTCAAAAGCTTTCCTGTTTCTTACTGTCAATATGGGCCTTTTAGAAATGCCTTCCTCAAGAACCTCTTTATCAAAATCCACTGGGTAAGGGATTTGAAGGTTGTAGTTCACATTCCTAACCATCCTATCCATGTCACCTAAAAGGTTTTTCTTGAAGACAACTCTACAAAGTGACATTGGTTCAATTTTTAATACCCCCATCTCTAAAAGCACAACTAGGAACGTAGCTGGGATGTCAAGTTGTTAACCCTCGAAGCATGTTCTAATTCTAAGAAGTACTCCCCAAGAATAACTTGAACCGCCCTAACGAAAATATCTCTACGTCATTTAATACTCTACTCCATTTATCTGGCATAATTTCCCCTAGAAAAGCCATATGTCTGGAGTTATTGATAGGCCTAAGACAAATGATAGACTCCATAGAAGCTCTTCGCTGGCTAGGAAGCAGAACAGAGAGGATGACGAATAAAGAAAGATTTTGAAAAGATAACTAGAAAAAGTAATTCCCAAGGCTATTTACAAATATCGTACTACTTTTATAGCATTTATGTAGAAGACAAAGATTTATGTTCAATTGTAATCTTAGGTACAATCAAGCCATGATCACACCACACCTCATATTTATGGGGAATGATATATTATGACACCTCAAATCTTGAGAAGAGGCACAAATGAGATTACTTCTTTGAAAAGATGTGATTATTGTTTTTTTTTTTAAAGATTCCCGTTGTCCCTATTGGAGGAGGGTAATATGTCATATCACCTTAAATACCACCTATGTTGCACGATACTCAAAACTGTGTTGACATGTGATTTGGGTCTTCGTCATTACCAACCCATCATAAGCTTGGACTAGTTGTTCTTTCGATTGTCCTTATGGGAGCTTGGTTTTGAGTCCTATCACCATAAATGCCACCTGCACTACTAAATTCTTACAAGTAGATGTCGTGTATTACAATCCTTCAACAACGTAACATCCATAACTTATTAACTTGTAATGATTTATCTTCTTGCGTGCTAGAATAACACTATCTGTCCTAAATCTTGCTACTTGAATCTAATCCTTCAAATTTTAAGTTGATGATCAAAATAATGTTGTTGTCTTTTCAATGATTTTTCACTTGAGAGTCACTTATGAATTGGTGTTATTTCACTCATCCTGTTGAAAGACTAAGTGTAGACACCCTAAAATGGACAGGCTTGCGACTTTACATTAAAAACACTAATTTTCATGTATTAATTAATGGTTTTTTAATCATTAATTAATCATCTATTTTCTTCTAAATTCATTCCCCAAATCATCTAATCAAATTCCTAAAATTAATTAAATAATTAATTTTATTTAAATAATTAGCTTTAATTGAATAATTACCACTAATTAATTAATTAAACTCAATTTCCTATAGTTTAAATTTAAATATTTAAACTTACTAATTAAATTCTTCCAATTAAATTAATTTAATTTCATCAAATAAAGCAATTCTTAATAAAAAAGAATTCAATTATCTCACATGTTGAAAATAAT
>MU224140.1:7339908-7354421 GCA_018584345.1 Thuja plicata
TTTTAATCTCAACCATTCATCTCCCTATCTCTGGGATTGATCTCAACCGTTCATATCATCACCAATTCCTATATAATAAACCCTTCATAACCATTTGAAGGATCCAAGATTTCAAGCTCTCGTGCGCTATTACTCCATCAGTTTGGTTCTAGCATTCAAGCCATCTTGCGATCACACACCCGTTTCAATTAGCAACTTCTTGACACTTCTCAAGTCATAGACGCTGCCCCGCCAATACTGAGCATCAATAACAATGTTTCAGAAGGAGTAGAGAGAAACAATAGAAGCTTCAAGCATCGTGGGGTTTGCATTTATTTGTTTTCCTTTCTCTTGGTTGTACATTTTATTGATTACATTTCATTGTTATTCATTTTAGTGGTATTATGTATTTGATTTGTATCAATTGTGAAACCTTTGCTACTGACCCTTGCCTTTGGAAAGCTTGGGAAATCCACAGATCATGAGAAAGAGAGGCGTACATTTTGGTGAACCCGACGTGAATAAACAACCCAAATATCTCTTGCAGATGAAGAAACGGATTGATTAACCATGGTTGTACGGTCGTAAATTTAAAAATCTGACTTTTCTTCGACATTTGTATTATTTCGCAGTTGCTGGTATTTTATCGCAATTGACGAAACTATGCCGCAATCGACTGGTTTAATACCGCAATTGATTGCAGGCTTTCGGAGTATTATTTTGTCTTTTTCTGTCTTCTTTCTTTGGGTACTTTTCCGCAATCGTCTGATCCGTGCTGCAATTGAAGGAATTTTACCGCAGTTGCCCGATTTGTGCCGCAATAGAAAGCATTTAGCCATAGTTTCCCATGCTTTACTACAATCAACATAAATTTACCGCACTTGCCAGTACTTTACCGTAATCGCAGAAAAAATTGCATATAAGATCCAAATCTTTTTTCCATCTGTTTCTAAATTGACATTTTTGGTTTTCTGTGCAGGATTTGACCAAATCACCGAGGACAGAGAAGGTTAAGTTTTGGTAAGCGTCATTTGTTATTTCAAAGTTTCATATACTCTCATTTTTTGCAACTAATCCTTTTTGGTACTAACCTGTTTAAACAAAGCAAACTAAAAGAAACTCATTTGTCGATTTGGGTTTAAAAAGAACAGTGCTTGCAAAACATATCACATCTCATATTTTGGATTTGGGCTTAAAATTGACACGAGGATTAAAACTGAACAAAGGCAAAAAAATCTCTCAATTTGGTGCATTAAAATTGAACAAGCAATCAACACCTACTTTTGGGCTTAAAATTGAACATTGGTGCTTGTATGGTGGTGTAGCTTAGTTCACACTTTAAACTTTGGAGCTTAATCGATTTACCTTGTGTCTTGAGTTTTGGGTGCACTTGTACAAACTGTTAGATTACAACCTTTATATTTTTAGAAAGGCCTGTCCGGGGAATGCGCTTCTTCCTCAGAGGACGACCTTAAATTGGTAATCCTTCTGATCGATATATAAACAAGGTGCGAACCAAAGTTATGTCTTATCTAGGCAAGCTCGGGCAAGGCATGTTGATAATAGTCTAGATCGGGTGAATATCCCTAAGGATCCAGCGTGGTCAACTAGGCTCTTAAGTGAGTCATGAACGTACAAACCGATTGGAGAGACGCCATGGACCCTTACTACAACCTTGATTAATTAGAGGCCCACCCGTTTTACCTCCAAACATATACCTTATTATAGTGCAAGGGGTTGCAGAATTTCCCCCCAAGATTCCCAACATATGTGTCCCACGGTATTTGTGTAGTGAAAGAGATCTTCACTCCACGGCAACAATACCTGGAAACGGCAAAAACACGAGCACCTACATCGTGGACCTTCGTGTCCTTGTAGCATGACAATTGCTGTGTGAGCTAACAGGCATTCAAGCATTAGGCCTATAACATTGTATTCTGAAGCCATTTGACCTAGATTAATCTGACTGTTCATTGTTAAGACCTCGTGATAACCTTGCAACTTGAAAAAGTTGTAGAACATACACAATTTCAGTCTTCTTTTTTTCAAAACACAGTGTCTATTGTGCTTGTTCCTTTGATCAATTTCTGAAAATGAAAAACAAAACATCCAAACTGTAAAATGAGTCAAACATGTTAAAGTCTAGGGTTGTCAACGTCAACTGTCTTGCAAATCAAAAGCATTGTTCCAGAAAATTCAAAATTATCAAGCAGTGATACTTATCCTCTAGTGTTTTTTTAGACTGTTCCTCCTTTACCACAATTGCCCGCATTGTGCCGCAATTGAAGGAAGTTTCCCGTAGTTGACTTGTTTATTGCCGCAATAGTCGTGTTTATTACCACTATCGGTGATAAACTACCTCAATCGACCAGTTATTTTACCGCAATCAGTGAAATTATACCGTAATTGACCAGATATACTATATTCCTATTTTGACCTAAAACCTTGAAAGAATTCTTGATTTGGTGTCCAAAACTTATATCTATCCCAGGAAAATGTGAAGAACATCATGTGAATCTCTAAACATTAAAGATTACCCTTTCTCTGTAAAAGCATGATTATTGTTAAAAGCATTGTTAGTTCAAAAGTTTAGACTCAAAATACCTTGATCTCATCATATCAAACATCATCATCTTTATCAAAGTGGCTTTGTCCAAGACAAAGGTCGGAAAATCTTATCTTTTTTTATCACCACTTTGAGATCAAGTTATATCAAAATCTGTCCTTCGAATTACCTTTGTCCAAAACATAACTCGAACTTCCTCAGAAAAGATGTTTTTCCTTGTTTGCTTTATATCACTTGTTTTAGTTACAAAACCTGGACCTCACTATGTCTCAAACACCTCATGGAGGACCTTACACAAGGTCTAAGGCTAGAAATCAACCTGATGAGTCATATATCAACCGCTTCCCCGCTTGGGAAATAGAGCAAGAGAATGATCCCTTCATGAACACCAGTTCTGCTCTATTCATTGAACAACCCCGTGGGGCAGCTTTTTTCCAAGATATCACAGAAGAAGAAATTGAAGATGTGGAGCAAGATGCTTACTCCACCAAAGCAGTTGATGTTGTTGTAGAGAGGAACCCTGAACGTTACTTGGCCATGTTAATAAAGAAGGGAGTCAAACTCCCCGCTGAATTTAGTGTATCGACTATATGGCCTGAAAACCCTCTCGTAGGTCAAAACACTACTCAAAATCCTCACATACTACTTGTTGTGTCTCAAATCTTTCCACCATTGGTTTTACCCACACTGACACAGATTGTATCCAATCAAACCAATGACCCAACCCAGGCTAGCACATCTTCTACGCAAAGCATGACGGGCTCGCAACTAAGTGCACCTATGGTCACTAGTATACCTCCACCTTTGGTCTCATGGCCAAGAAAATCAAGCTCTCATGCTATGCCTTCCATCCCACCAAACACCAACTATTCTGAAACTATGCCACTGCTGCAGTCAATTCACACTAGCCTTGGGATCAACACCACATGCCCGCAGGGATCCATCTCTGCAGGAATGACTTACAGTCAAGGCCCGCCCAAGGCTACACCTTTGCCCATTTTGACACTAATCCAACCTCCGCAACAACAACCCCAGCTTTAGTTGCCTCAAATCCAACCTCCGCAATAGGAACCCCAGCTTCAGTTGCCTCAAATCCAACCCCCGCAATAGCAACCCCAGCTTCATTTGCCTCAGTTCCAACCCCCACAACAACAACTCCAGCTTCAGTTGCCTCAAATCCAACCTCAGCAACAACAACCCCAGTTTCAAACCCAACCCCAACCAAAGCAATACCAACCCTAGCAGTATCAACCCCAGTTTCAATCACAACAGCAAACGCATCAAAACCCACCATGGGCTACTCATGTCCCTCCATTTACAAATCACTCGGTGGGGAATCAATATCAAGTCCCTAGGATGAAATCCTATGTTCCTTTTCAAGGGACACAGAGGCGCAGCCTCATACCCACCACAACACAAAGGAATGTCCACACGCACTAGCCTCAATATCAAATGAACATGCTAATGCAACAAATGCAAACCCTTCAAACCCAAATGATGGATATGCAATATTAGGGGAAAACTAAATCTTATACCGCAGAGGATTTATACCCATACCCCTTTGACCATTCTCTTCACATGTCTCTGTTCCTAAATCACTTCTCAGTACTGAAATTTGACAAATATAGGGGCAATACCAACCGTATTGAACATATTTGAGAGTTTTTTTCTAGTTGCGTCGAAGTCTCTCATGATGAGACATATCTAATGCGACTGTTCCCACAAAGCTTGGTCAGACCGGCAATGGAATGGTTCTCACATCTACCTCATGGCATTCAGTCTTGGGGAGAATTGGCTGAAAATTTCATAGCTCACTTCCATCATAACATCGAGTGCAAGGTCAGCATCAAGGACCTTTGCGACATTAAGCATAAGGATGGAGAGTCTTTTGTGAAATTCCTACAGAGATGGAGGAATACGACAAACTACATAATGTATGATGTGCCCGAACAAGACTTAATAGTCATGTTTGTTGACAATCTAATTCCAGACATGTCATTCACAACAGAGTTACAGTTAGCTGCGAACTTCACACAACTCATCGAAAGAGGAGTTCGTTGTGAGCACAACTTAGTCAAATGAGGAATCCTTGCAGATCCCACACAAATGAATACAAATAAGAATGCAACAAAAGAAGCTAAGTGGTGGAACAAAAACAAAAATGTCACTAGCGATGGTGTCATTGATGTAAAGACAATCAACTATGCACAACCCAAGGTGTTACTGCAAGGCGCACCTGTGGCAAACCAAAAACCCACAGGACCCACTCAACAAGCATACACCCAAAACCAACCTCCCCCTGTAAAAGTGGTTGCTGTGTCAAACAGTTAACAACAGAATAAATGAAAACCACGGTTTCAATTCTAGCAACGAGATTTCACACCATTAGGAGAGCCGATAGAATTAGCTTTACGCAAGTTGATAAAATCAAACACTATCACTCTCCCAGAAATCAAAGACTTTGAACAAGATGAAAACAAATCGAGGTGATATAATGACAAAGATTTATGCGAGTTTCATCAGGTGAAAGGGCACAAAATAGCTAACTGTTATCGATTGAAACACGCTATCCAAGATCTGATTGACACAGGGATCATCGATGTGATGAATAATCAAACCAAAGGCACAACTGATCACACTATATTCAAAAATACCTTTCATGATCACAACAAGGGAAAAGCCTTTGGGTCTGGTGGACAAACAAAACAAGTTAAATATACATATGCCAACAATGATAATGTTATCAATTGCCTCAATCCTTCAGATAGCCATGTGGCTACAATCACTATCAAAGACCAAGGTAACAATTGTGCTGTAACAACGCGTCGCGCTAGAGTCATCTTGCAAGGAGTACCATCCTCAACTACTACATCAGCCAATCCTATAGCAAACTCGGATCCACAAACAAGCATAGTGGACCAACTAAAGTGCACACCTACCTAGATCTCCATGTTTGACCTATTGCGCATATCTCCGCAACATAAACTGGCACTTGACCAAGCACTTTAGAATGCAGCTGTCCCAATGGACATAACACCCGAGAGCTTCCAAACGTGGTCAACCATATAGCAGCTAACAAACATGCCACATTCACAGACCGTGATGTGCCGCTGTATAAACCCCTACATAATGATCCTCTGCACTTACTTGTCCAGGTCCACAAAAGCGCTATCCGTAGGGTCCTTGTTGATGGTGGAGCTGGGTTAAATATTTATACTCTAAAGTTAATCAAGCAACTGGGCTATTCAGAATCAAGCATTGATTTCACAAGGAGGATAAATATCAGAGCTTATGATGAAGAGGAAAGGTCCTCTAAGGGTATTATCATTCTACTTGTTCGCATTGGTCCTGTGGTAAAAAACACACCCTTCCAAATCTTAGACCTTGAGTTGGGATACAAAATGTTACTAGGGAGACCTTGGATACATGAAATGCAAGCTATACCTTTGACATTCCATCAATGCATCAAGTTCCCACATTAGGGAGAGGAGATCATCAATGAGGGAGATCCCAATCCCTTCCAATATTGTAATGCAGTCCAAATCAACACTAATAACCAGGTACCATCAAACCAAGATGCAAGCATCCCATCCTCTTCAGATTCGAATCCCAAGGATGTCACACGGGCAACAGGAAAGTTAGTTATTAAACAAGATGCAAGCATCTCATCCTCTTCAGATTCAAATCTTAAAGATATCACACAGAAAGCAGGCAAGATATCCATCACAGATAAGGGCTATGGTGAATACAGATATGAAGAAGCTTTTACCATCACGCACATGCCTCAAAGCCCAAGAACTCATGGCATGCCACAACCTATTATTGCAATAGAAACTTCGCAGCCTATTCTATTCAGATGTCCACCCACAACCTTTGTTCGATGGGGAGACATAGTGGAAGAAAATCCTTTTGAACAAGACATCAATACCTGGTTATACCAAGATTCCCCCGAGACAATCTGACCACCATTACCCTTGTCGAACTTTGGTAATGGTTACACAATGATACAAAGATTTGGGTATGATGGTACAACTAGGCTAAGGGAAAGACAACAAGGTATATATGAATTGCCTCTCCCACCAACCCAGAGAAACATGAGAGGTTTGGGCTATGGACAAAAAAGCACTAGTCTTGTGATCCAAGACATTCAAGTCAATCAAGAGCAAATAGCAGAGATGCACCGGGGGCACAACACAAAGCATATCCTAATAAGCAACATATTAGCACAGTTGTTTCCCGCCAAAGAGGGAACCACACAATCCCAAATTAACCTACACATAGTAATCGATGATAACCAAGGAAGCGAGACATCAGAAGAATGTTCTATTGAGACTGACTCCCATGAGTATGAGTGGAGATCCCTTCACGACTCTGAACCGTCAATCCCATAATTTTCCCCTCGGGCTGACATTAGCATAAGTCTTGCAGACCTATTTGACCAACTGACCATTATTGAACAACCCTGCATAGACAAACATGTTATTTATCAAACCTCAAGTGGTGCGTCCACATCATAGTCCAATTTTGTAGGAACCATATCAACGGTCCCTTTCATTCAACCAAAGCCAAACAGTTGTGAAAGTGTCTATCTTGTACACCCTGAGCTTATAGTGTGGGATCAACAAGGACCACCTGATCTAGATGTCTTCAAGAATGACGAGGTGATAGCTCATTTCATGGGACTGAGGGAAGACATTCCGTCAGGAGATCACAATGTAGGCTTCTGCATTAACCTAGATAGAGAAGCATGTTTCGGGGAAGAAGCTCCTCTTTCCAGTCCACAAAAGAAAAAAGAACAAAAGAATAAAAAGCTAAAAGAAGACGTATCTTCTGGCGAAAACCTCACTGAGGCACTAGAAGATGGAAAGAAAGAACTCCTCCCCTTAACAAAGGAGAAATCAGCATTATTAGCAAAAGAAACAGAGGAAATCAACTTGGGGGATGACAAGAACCCAAAGAACATATACTTGGCGAAATCACTCACCCATGAGGAGAGAGAACAGTTCATCAGTTTCTTCAAGGCAAGAATGATCAATTTCGCATGGTCCTACTCGGATATGCTAGGATTAGATCCAGAGCTAGTGCTACACCATCTCCCATTTCTACCCAATGCCAAACCTATCAAGCAAAAGCTGAGAAAGATGCATCCCCACGTTGCATTGCTAGTCAAAGCCGAATTGAAAAAGCTCTTGGATGCTAAGTTCATCAGACCTATACCATATGCGGACTGGATATCTAATTTGGTACCAGTTACAAAGCACAGTGGTCAGATACGAATTTGCACAGACTCTAGGGATCTCAACATAGCATGTCCCAAGGATGACTTTCCTTTACCAAACATTGATATGATAGTATACCTAACTGCCAGACATCAAATGCTATCACTCATGGATGGATTTTCAGGCAATCAAATAAGGATCATGCTAGAGGACCAACACAAAACAACTTTCACATGTCCTTGGGGAACATATTGTTGGAATGCCATGTCGTTTGGTCTAAATAATGCCAGAGTGACATATCAAAGGGCTATGACGACTATATTTCATGATCTCATCCACAAGACAATGGAAGACTATGTGGATGACATACTAGCCAAATCAATACTTCGAAAGGATCATCTATAGGTTTTGGGATCCATCTTTGATAGAATGCAGGAATTCAAAGTTTGTCTAAACCCAAAAAAGTGTGCATTTGGTGTCACAACGAGAAAATTACTGGGGTTCATAGTATCACACAGAGGAATCGAAGTGGATCCAACAAAGGTCAAAGCAATATTGGACATTCCTCCACCATCAAACCTAAGACAACTAAGAGGGTTACAAGGAAGGCTTCAATCGATCAGACACTTCATCGCTCGACTAGCAGACAAGTGCCACCCATTCCAACATCTATTGCATAAAGACATCAAATTCGTATGGATAGAGCAATGCGAACAGGCATTTTAGATATTCAAAAAACTACCTTCTTAAGTCTCCTATATTGGTACCACCAGTATAAGGTAGGCCATTGCTTCTATATATCTCAGCGATGGAATTAACATTAGGTGTACTCTTGGCACAACATGATGATGCAGGAAAAGAGAGGGCCATTTACTATCTAAGCAAGACTTTGGTTGGATATGAGCTAAACTATAAACCAATTGAGAAGTCATGCCTGGCAATTTTTTTCACTTCCCAGAAGCTAAGACACTATATGTTGAGTCACCAAATGAAATTGGTCACACATATTGATCCTCTCAAGTACCTCCTAAGAAAAGCAGCACTCACTGGATGACTGGCAAAGTGGGTAATGATCTTAAGTGAGTTTGACATTGAGTACATAGACAAAAAGGCCATCAAAGGAGGAGTGATAGCAGATCAACTAGCAGAGGCACCAATTCAAGACCACCAACCTATTATCTCTGACTTTCCTGACGAATCTATCATGACACTACAACCGGCAATCGAGGTATGGCAACTTTATTTTGATGGATCGTGTACGGACCATGGTGTGGGGGCAGGGATAGTTCTTATCACTCCAGATCATGATACAATTCCAAAGTCTTTCAGACTTAACTTCCAATGCACCAACAACATAGCAGAATATGAAGCACTAGTCATCGATCTATAGATAGAAATTCAATGGAGAATCAAGAACCTTAGTCTTTGGCGATTCATAGTTGGTCATCAGTCAAGTCAACAATGATTATATGACAAAAGATGAGAAACTTATACCATACAGAGCACAGATGGAACAACTGCTCACCAAGTTCCATTACATTCTCTTCGAGCAAGTCCCACGAGCACAAAACAAAGCTGCAGATGCAATGGCTACCATAGTATCACTGATTGATATGCCAGGTAACGAAACAAAATTCCAGTTTCTAGTGGAGAAACTCTTGGTGCCATCACATCAGGCATCTATCACAGAAACAATGTGTGTCCTTGTTGGTCCTGAATCCCCATGGTAGCAAGATGTCTATAACTATCTCCAAAACAATGTCTTACCTCCAAACTTGTCTAGGAACCAGAGAAAATGCCTCATCCACCAAGCCTCTAGGTATACCATCCTCTCAACTACTGTATACAAACGAAGTCTAGATGGAATGTTACTACGATGTCTCACTTCCATGGAATCCCAGAAAGCTTTGTAAGAGGTACATGAAGGAATTTGTGGAACCCACGGAGGTGGCAACAACTTAGCTAAGAAGATCATCCGCATGGGATACTATTGGCCCAAAATAGAGACAGATGCACACAAGCATGTTCAAAGGTGTAGACAGTGTCAAGTTCTTGGAGACCTCATCCATGCACCAGCCCAGGAACTAAATCCCATCACATCACCATTACCATTTTCAATGTGGGGATTTGACCTAGTGGGCAAAATTACACCTTCTTCAGCAAATGGACACAAGTACATCATAGCAGCAACGCAGTACTTCACCAAGTGGGTGGAAGCAATTCCCCTCACATCACTGGAAAGCAAATAGTGATGTTCATACTTAACCACATCATCTGTCGATACGAGATTCCCCAAAAAATCCTGACAGATCATGGTACACCTTTCCAGAACAAGGATGTTGAAGACCAATGTGAATAGTTCCACATCAAACAAGGGTTCTCCTCATTTTAATACCCTCAAGGGAATGGCCAAGCTGAAGCTACAAACAAAACAATCTTGAAAATCCTGAAGAAAACAGTGAACGAATCAGGGAGAGACTGGCATTTACATCTTAGTCTCGCACTATGGGCATACAGAGCTAGTGTGAGAACACCTACAGGAGCCACTCCTTTCTCCCTAGTCTATGGATTAGAGGTGGTATTACCTCTCGAAGTGGAAATCCCATCCCTAAGGATATCATTGAAGAACCTGGTTTCAGATGAAGACTACAAAGTAGCAAGGTTCAGTGAACTAGAGTTACTAGATGAAAGAAGGCAGCATGCCTTCGACCACTTACAAGACTATCAGAATCACCTTAGAAGGAACTATCATAAGAAGGTGAAGCCATGAACATTTGAGGTAGGAGACCTTGTCCTCATGGAAAATCAGAAGAATCAAGCAGAGCGAGTCAAACCTAGAAAGTTCGAGCCTAACTGGCTAGGACCATTTGTTATTATCAGCTCTACTCAGAGTGGGGCATTCATACTAACAACAGCAGAAGGAGATCAGCTCCCCGACTACATCAAAAACATGCATCTGAAGAGGTTCTACCCTTAAAGGTCTCTATGGTTAAGGCATTTATCTACATATCCATAAAATACCAAAAAAATAAAAAAAATACAAAAGTTACCTTGGTGAAAACCTGGCAATCAGGCGCCTTGGCGACAACAAAAAAAAAAGAAAAAAAAGTAACGAGAAAACAAAATTGCTCTCTCAGTGAAAACCTGGCAATCAGGCGCTATTGAGTAGGTACCTTGGTGAAAACTTGGCAAACAAGCGCCAAGTGTTCAAATCCAGCTTCACCATCAATGAGCTCCAAAAAGCTTGAGCACACTTCAAAATGCAAGATTGACTATCCCAAGCTATATCTAGAAGCACAAATCCCCTATGAGCACCAAGCACTTACCCATGGTTACATACTGGTCCACCAGACTAGGGGGCGATTCCAAATGTCCTGAAAAATCCTAAAAATCAGAAAACTCATCAAAATCCTAAAAAGATTAAAAAATCAAGAGAAAATCAATCTTCATAAAAAACATTCAAAAAATTGCAAAAATCCCAAAGCAATAAAACCAACTCGGTTATCAAGAGAGCAAGGGGAAAGCACGCCCAGTCAATCTAATGTCACAATCATGAGCTTTGCGAATCAGCATTGGGCTCATCTGACACAGCTTTATCAATCTATCAATTCAATCAGCAAGCAACATGCGACCAAGCTAACCTATCAATTGTCACAATCATGAGCTTTGCAAACAAGCATTAGGCACATCTGACACAGCTTGATCAGCTGCCAACACAATCAGAGCCATCAAATCACTCCATACTGTCACAATCATGAGCTTTGCGAACAAGCATTGGGCACATCTAACACAGCTTGATCATATGCCAACACGATCAAAGCATCAAGCCAATCAAGCCTATCCAAAGAGTTGAGCCAATCAAGAGAATCCAATTGCATTGAGGAACCATCCAAAAATGTTGACTAAGTCAGTCAAGTCGGTCAGATGTCAGTCTATATTTCGTGGTTATGTTCTTACACTACTTTAGGAACCACCATGTGAGGAGAGTAGCTATGATAGATCATGACTTATTTTCTTTGATTGCTGTCTGTTGAATGTTCACTTCGATTTCAGGGCCATGATGATTAAGGATAAATGCGGTAGGCACTGTCACTTATCTGGCAGCCGTGCAGTTCCACGATTTGAGCTTAACCCTTGGAAAGAATTGGACATTTCTTCTCTTTTATTTTGCTTGTTTGTTTTATAGAATCAAGAGCTCGCAACACTATTTAGATGGATTCTGAGTTACTTTGGAGTTCTATCATGGTTTCTATGGTCTTTCCCTTTATGTTGCAAACAAGAGCTCATGATGTCATTCAGATAGACTCTAGGGGCATAGGAGTTCTATCTTGTTTGTTTGGCTTTCCCTTTCATAAATCAAGAGCTCACAGTGCTATCCAGATGGACTCTGGATGCATAGGAGTTCTATCTTGGTTTCTTTGTTTTAGATTAATTCAGAGGACAAGCGGTATCCAGATGGTCAATATCTGGGTGCTTTTGGCTCTCTTTCTTTTCAAATAGGGAACATAGTTGAACCCAGATGGTCAATATTTAGGTGCACTAGGTTCTCTTTCTATTCAATCTCTCTACTCCTTCCGCTATCAAGAGGTTGTGGCGGTATCTAGGTGGTATGTGATCTGGATCTTTCGACGCTCTTCGGAATTTTAGAAAAAAAAAAAAGATGCAATGATGACAATTATTGGAAACAGGGGCAGCGACTTGGGACATTCATCCTTTCTATTAGATCATATCTATCCAAAAATGAAAAAAAGAACATCTTCTCTATTAGATCAATCTCAGAGAACATCTATCAAACTAACTTCTTTCTAACTAAACACATGCATTACTCAGATATTTTGCGCATAATAGTTTGCATTCATGCCATTTAAAGTACTACAGAAAAAGAAAAAAAACATGGTAGTTTCATACATGATAAATCATAAAAACACATGCATCCATAAGCATCTCATATAAACATACATTTCATATCTACCATCCTGCATGAACATGTCAGTAACAAAGGAAAAGTAAATCATTCATATACGAGTCTGCATAATAGAATCATATTGCATATAATCTCATCATATAAACCACCAAACCATATAGAATCATACATATAACAAAGTAAACCATTGCACATCACATCAAAACACTAGCTGCATCTCATATAAATCAAAATATCTGAGTACAATGAAGGGTCGCAAGTCTGATCAAAGAAGGTAATCAACATGTTTATCAATAAATATCAGTGTGTCGGGATACAAAAATGGTACTCCTCAGAGTATATACAATGGAATCACTGCAAAAATGGTACATGATACATATGTCAATAGGAGCTATCCCCACCCTCGCCAGGACGTGGACGAGGGGGTGGTATGTCAAAATCTGTCCTACGAGAGGAACCAGGAGCTCTAACACCACTACTCTGAGAACGTTGGGGCCTGCTGGATCTCTGCGAAGTTGTGTAGCTAGGCACCCTCTGAGCTGCAGGAACGACGCCCTCATAATGGCGTCTCCAATAATCAATCTCTCTCTGAGAGTCTCGCCTAGATCTGTAATACCTGTCCAGAACCTCACAATGTGAGACATCCTGTACATTGTCTATGAATGAGCGAACCTCAGCTCGAGCTTGTCGCTCTCGGGACTAAGCTGCTGTAACCCAAGCCTCTAAGGAAGTAGCACGTTCATCAGATAAGGCAAGTTGGGCCTGAAGGTGCTGAACCTGCTGGGTGAGGCACTCCACCTTTGAGGGATCATCATCCATGCCACCCATAGCCACATCCATGTCCCCCTCCTCCGCCCTATCTCCCAGTCCCTCATCTCCTTTCCGCCTAAGAACCAAAGAATCATCAACACTCTTCGAACTCTCCCCTGTGCTGCCACTATCCCAAGATGAACCTGTCTCTACACTCTGCTCATCTAGAGCCTCCATGTCTATATCAGCAATCTCCACGTCAACATCCTCAATAATAACTCTATCCTCATGTCTAGGAGCCAAAACTGTAGTTGTCCGCCTACGTACTCTCTGAACCAACTGAGGTGCCTTCTCCTCTATGGCCTCCTCATCCTCCAGAATAGCACCCAACCCAACTCTAGGAGCACTAGTTTGACCCCCACTCTGGCCACCTCTAGTCCGAACCCCACCACCAGCACCCCCGGGACCAGGATCGTCACCTCCATCATCACCCCTACCCCATCTTTCGTCTCTCCCACCATCCCTCCCACCCTGTCCTCTGTCTCTCCCACCATCACTACCTCCCCTACCACCACCTCTCCCTCCATCATGACCTCCCCTACCACGCTGTACCCGTCGGGCCCTCCTCATAACAGTCTTGGGAATAGGACACGAGACATCTGTCAGTGCAATTGGCCGATGCTGCAAGCAATGGGCATCATACTATGGTGTAGTGCCTGCAAAAGACAAATTCAACTATCAGTACCAGAGAAGATAAAAACATAAGTATCAAAATGGGATATGAGAAAGAATCAAGAGCAGAAAGGAAGTACATAAGCAATCAGAAACATGACAAACCTGGGTCTACAGTGGCAGAGCGCCAGGTCCATGCCATAGGAAGTAAACCTAAAAACTCAGTGCAAGTAGCATTAAGTGATACTACAGCACCCCAAACAGTAGCATCCCTCGACCTCCGAGCAAAGTATGCATATGAATCAGATACATCCTGCTGCTCCCCAAACTGGCGCAACACCCTGTCGGTGTTGTGAAAATCTATCATATGAACATGATCGGTCACGCGACCAATCAAGTATCT
>MU224140.1:7356806-7367175 GCA_018584345.1 Thuja plicata
TTTACTGATGGCTTCTCCAGTTCCTTTTAATCTCAACCATTCATCTCCCTATCTCTGGGATTGATCTCAACCGTTCATATCATCACCAATTCCTATATAATAAACCCTTCATAACCATTTGAAGGATTCAGGATTTCAAGTTCTCGTGCGCCATTACTCCGTCAGTTTGGTTCTAGCATTCAAGCCATCTTGCGATCACACACCCGTTTCAATTAGCAACTTCTCGACACTTCTCAAGTCATAGACGCTGCCCCGCCAATACTGAGCATCAATAACATCGTTTCAAAAGGAGTATAGAGAAACAATAGAAGCTTCAAGCATCGTGGGGTTTGCATTTATTTGTTTTCCTTTCCCTTGCTTGTACATTTTATTGATTACGTTTCATTGTTATTAGTTTTAGTGGTATTGTGTATTTGATTTGTATCAATTGTGAAACCTTTGCTACTGACCCTTGCCTTTGGAAAGCTTGGGAAATCCACGGATCATGAGAAAGAGAGGCGTACACTAAGATTCAATAAAGCATTGAAATTCTCTTGTAAAATCCTGCTAGGAATTCCAAAATTCTATACAGAATTATATGCTTGAAAATTGCCTAATTTAATAAACACTGATTATACTAAGAATCTAGAAGAATTTTGACATTTTTAGTGCCAAAAGGAGGTAATTTTCCTTTGATCTGGATCATCCCTATCCTCTTTCCTGTGCGTCGAGGAAGATTTCCTCCCTCTCCTCTTCCTCTTAATTCCTCCACAATCTGATTTAGATAGTCCATCTTGCGATAGTCAGAGGCCAAGTGATATTTTTCTTTGTCTGATGCATTCCCCGAGTCAGAAGTTAGAATGGGAAGTTTATCCAATTCTAATTCATCTAGACTTGAATCCAAAATTTCCTCTAAGTACAATTGCTTGAATTCAAGATCTTCCAGCTCTTGTATTGTGTCTTGATCCGTAAGTCCAAACAAACCATACACTACTTCTAATTCCTTTGGCAACCTTTCATGCTACTCAGAAATCTTGGATAAATTTTTGAATTATCAATTGATTTGTTTCCTTTTTTACCTCCCTTCCCTTTAGAACATTTCATGTTACTAGGTTTTCACGGTACAAGACCTCCACAAATCTCTTTCTGTTCTAAATTCTTTGGTTCTATCTTATTCCTTTTAATTTCCTGTAGCATTGCAGATAATGGTTCTTCTTTTGGCTCTGATATTTTTATCTTCAACGAGTCCACCACAAAATCCTTAAATCTAGAACCAATCGGGGACTTGGATCCATCTTTGCCAATCCTTTCTTTAATTCTCAATGATTTTCTTTTTCCTGAGTTTGAAAAATCCAAAGCAGTCTCCAATGTTTCCAACTTACCTTCCACACAAAAACTCCTCTCACCCTTTTTCCCTGGCAGACAACCCCTGCCTTTCTTTGGTAAATCAGATGGAGATACAAAGATCAAAGAACTAACCTATACCTCCATGGCAACAACATCCGTTGTTACTTATGGACAAAAGAGGTCTTTCCCTAGTTCACATTCCTTTGTAAATCCCTCTGATACCCTTTGTGGTAAATTTGAACAATTCCTCACTTCCTCTGTAAAATTACTCAGCTAAATAACTCTGTCTAAATCCCTCAATCTAGTTTGAGAAGTCTTTGTCACATATTATGATTCAAGACTAAATAATATTGTTCTAATTCCACGAGGTTGTCTTCCTAAGAAGCCTTTACTACCTTCTCCTTATCTTGTTCTAAAGTATCAGTGACATGTGTTTGGTCTGTAAATACTACTCTATTTATAGCTAGCTCTTGACCAACAATTTCTCCATTTATAGGTAGTTCTTGATCTGCAATTTCTTCTATTATTCTCAACTGAGTTTCCAGCCAACATTGTCACATTATTATTTTAGATTTTATTATTATTTCAATTTTAAATTTATTTTATCAAGGGGAAGAATAAGGCAAATCTATATATACATATAAAATTTAATGTAACTTCACACAATTTATAAAAAAAAACAATTTATTTTAGATTATTTTCTTTCTTAATCTTTTTAAATTTCAATTGACTAGACAAAGATTTCATAACAAACAAATTTACAATGCCAAATCTATCAAGGTCAGTGTTAATATAAGTTTTTATCCTTTATCTTGAAACATTCTTCATTTTGAAAAGTTATTAGTGAATTTGATGATTTGGGTCCCCATAGCTTCTTAGCCAAATGTGATTTCTAGTTTAGATATATACATCCTCAAATTATTGTTAGATAAAGATAGAGATGCCAACATCTATATATTCCTGATTTGTTTCTTTTAAAAAATATTCAACTTGATATAAACTTGCACCAATTATAAAAGAACTAAATAACAATTTATAAATTCAAAATTTTCTCAATAAATTCTCAAAATCCATATAAAGAAAAAAATTCTGACTTTAATGTTTTATATTGAAACTATTATTTCTTATTTTCACATAAAAAATACCTCAGACCATTCAAAAAAAATAATGCACTATTTACCTTGCGAACTACAACCATACTTTTCTTACATAGACTAAGGAGTTATCAATTCAATCTTTCTTCAAAATAAATCCCAAATCCTACTTGGAGATAGCAATGAGGATATTCATTGCAGTCCATTATAATCTATTATTCAGTAGATCAATTGTTGAACGTGTGAATTTTAGTGTATAAGATACCATTCAAATGAGATATCCATTCAAATCACATGCATGTGGATTCATGTTAGTGGAATATTGTTAAGATAAGTGTAAATTTAAATAATTAAAAAGTAGTTTATCAGAGATCAAGATTTGTTGAGCACATAATCTTTATATCAGAAAAGATGAGATAAAGACTGTGTATTGGATGACTTAGCAGAATGATTAACTTTCTGTCATCAACTCTCAGTTGAAGAGATGAAGCTGAGATTGTATTTTTGGCAACTTTGGTGGAATGGATACTTTCAATCTGATTTTCAGCCAAAGAGATTTCAATCTAAGATTCATACTTCATACTTCTATACTAGACAACTAAATAATTTTAAACGTTTATTGTAAAACCCTCCAACATGAATTATAAATTAAAAAAACTTAATCAAACAAAAAAAAATTCAAACATTAAATGTCTTTTATCAGATCAGATTTTTACTCTATAAATATAATATTTATAGACTCTTCTTGTGTGTATATTCATTCGAAGATAAAATAATATAAGAGACAGTAATTGGGGAATAACATTCACTGGGCATTCCTGACCAGTAAGATTTGTAAGGGTCAAACATGCAAATTCTGAAATACATACATCTCTGATCCATTAATCCCTGGATAATATTTAATGTATTGAGTAAGCACATAATGTACTCTGGAAATCCCCTTATCCATGGTGATCTGTGCAGCAACAAATGGATATAAGGCAATGCTAGAAGGAAAGTTAATGTGACAATTCTCAATATTTATTTCTACAGAATTGTGAAGAAAAAGACGGTGAAGATTATGGTAATCAAACACAATTTGATTAGGCAAACACATTTGTATTAAATTATTTTTTTAATCCTTTCCAGTATGTGTGATTTCATCATGCATATCAATAATTTGACACTAGAAAACAACTCTTTTTTTAGTGTATAAATAACTGCTCTGTTTTAAGGAAAGTAAACCTGTTAAATCTTAATCTTTGCACAGAGGAAGTCCATCCTAATGCATGAAAAGAAGAAGTAAAATACTTGGTTTAATCCGATAACCATAAGTATTTTTCATAGGACTTGAATATTGACTAACACAATTGATAATAACAGAACTCTTTTCTTTGACCGTGAATAATTTGAGATTGTAATTAAGTCATGAATCATGATCAGATTAAACCACAGTCTTATCATGTTCAGAGGGGGACAGGATAACAGAAATATAGAATTAATTTGCATAAATGTTATCTAGTAACATAATTTGATTCAGAATATCCAGAATCAAATGGTGAAGGCGGAAGAGTTTGTTAAGCTGCTGGACTGATCCTAGTGCTGGGAGGTTTTTTGACCCCGTTTTGTTGGTAGTTTTTTGGGGGCTTCTGTTTTTTGTTCCCGTGTTTCTCTCTGGTTTTTGGGTTTTTCCCCTTTTGGGCTTCTGTCAGATGTTTTGACAGTTTGTTGTCTGTTTGAGCTTTTAATGTTTTCATCTTTCAGCTATGTTAAAGGGTTTTGGGGTCCCTTCAAAACCTGAAATTACAGTAATCAAAAACCAAAGTAGGTCAGAGAATATTATGGAAATTTGATCTTTGGAAATATCTTGCTTAGCACGTTTCTGTAAGTGTAAAATAAATAAAAAAACTAAATAGCAGAAAAGAAATAGATACTAAACTGTCCATTGTGTGTTTGCCCTACTTTCTGCAAAAATAATGAGTTACCACATGAGGTCAAAATCCAAGGGGTACAAAATTGGAAAAATGTAATCATATAATCCCAAGATTCCCCAAAGGGCATTTTACTGGCCCTTATACTTGTTTTGATTAAGGTAAACACAGGAAGAGTCCGGACCCACCCATATACAGAGAACAGCTCTGATGCCTGTTGATCAGGCCATATGTTTTATCATTCATGCATCTGAATCAAAATTTTAAGATATTAAAAAAAGACCTTTCAAAAGAAGTAAACAAGACATATATCCACAATGTTCATGCCTCCTTTGTTAACATCAAGACTAAAAAAAAAACACAGTTTACAATGCCTGACATAAATATTGCGGGATAAGAAGAAACTAGGAAGAAGAGACACCATCTATATGGTATTTGTTCCATGTTATACATTGCTCCATCATCATCCCATCAAATACAGAAACCTGAGACTTGTGTAAAGAAGTTATAATATATCTCATCCATTACCATCCTGCCATTTTGACTTTAGGTACCAATCTTATGACTCATTCAAGAGATATCAAAATATCTCCACATAATATATATCATTGACAGTTTACAACTCACAAATCATTCTGCTCAATTAATCAGTATATCCTTTGAAGCCTAATGCATCATAACCCCTATAATCTGACTACTTGGAGAAGAGGAAACAAAAAAAAGAAATGATCTTTATCGATTGGGTTCCATGGCTGATTTGCCAAATGGAAGTTTCTAGTTAAATTCCTACAGTCATTGTGCAACCCTAATCTGCTAGAGGGATATACCCAACCACCGAATGAGGTTCCTTCAACACTTGTTCTAAAACATGGTCGAGGCTATGTCTACTATCATTAACCAGCCACAGTATAATTGAACAATTCCCCAAAATAATTGTCTTCACTCAAAACTTTCCACAGTGATTCCCACTAACAAAGTCATCAGGACAACTATGCTTTAACTTTGACATGTTTACAATAATTTCTGACCCTAAACAGTCCTATTAATGTATCTAGGGCTTCTCCCCTTCTATACAAATGCAAATTAGATTACCTCCTACTGCAAATGTCCAGCAGCTTCTTCCTGCCATCAACAATTTCATCAAAGAAATCATCTAGCTGGCTATCAATGTTCTCCAGCCCTGATTTCAGCAATCCAAAATAGTGCTTCAACTGCTGAATTTTCTCAATCAGGGTATCAGGGTCTTCTTGGGAATTGCTGTGGGAAGAACTTCTGCACCTAAGGTCCAGTTGGGTCCACAGATCCCCCATCAGGGACTGTGCCTTTCCAAACTCATGTAAGAACATTGAAGGTCTGCTATACATGGAAGACTTGATTGAGGATCTCACCTTGTTGATCTCTGCATCAACTCTTTGTTGCAGGCGAGATGAGGCAGCAAAGAAGGAAGAAGACCTCAAAGAGAAATTCTCAACTGCACTCAAGCTTTCACTGGAGCAATACACCAAACCCCAGAGAAGCACCATGAGCAGCAATGAGCTTGTGTTCTTCATTGCATACATCACTCCTCTGAAACCACTGAATCCATTCCACTTTGCAAAATTGGCCTCAATGAGCTTGTCATCCAATTGCAAGAACAGCTTATTACCCCCCTCTGCTTCAATCTTGGTCTCAATCAATACCTTGTTTTCTTCTTCCAGGCTGATAGCCTCCCTCCAACACCCCGAGATGTTCCTCATCACCTGCCTGCACTGCACAACTGTAGGGCTGTCATTGTCAACCAATGCCACTGTGACTGTCTCCACTGCATTCTGGTATTGCTCTAGCCCTGTAATCCCACCTTTCACCACATGACACACATCCCAAAGCTTTGAGCTCTCATCCATGTAATCATCAAGCCACTTATCACCAACAGGAAGCTGTAGTTTCTGCACCAGATGGATGATTTCAGTGTGCAGTGACCTCAACAACTGAACAATCTGTTGAAGCCAATCTGTTGACATAAAACTATGTGAGGAAATACCCTGCTCCAGATTGTCCAGACCCTGAGTCAAGGTGCTGTAAAACCCATTAACATCCCTAAAGATTGAATTCCCTGATGAATAATCCATAGCTTGCCAAGAGGTCATCAGTTGCATCATTCTTCAACAAAAACCATGAAGACCAGCAAAAACTCAAGATATTAGACACACCCACTAGGGTATTTGGAATTCTCAACCCTTAATTCTCTCAATTATACTAATCCCACAAGTACCCTCATGAGGAAACACGCCATTTTGCTGATTTCTTACATACCCACATTAGCAAGACAAGAAAACACCACAGTTTCATCTCCTTTCCGCCATGTTTATGTACCGTGTACCTTCTACACACCATTCACCTACCTTATATGATTTGAAAAGAGGAAAAAAATATTGCAACAAGGGAATTATCTATAATTTAGTCTACCCAAAATCTAGCCTACCTTGAGAGCTTTGAATCCGCCCTTGCACAGTATTCAACTTAGAACAGTAGCTAGGGAACATCATCCCTTTCTAGATCTTTTCTCCATCAAAATATTCATAATTTGGTTTTGAAAATTAACAAGGCTCAAGGCTCAAAAACGCAAGGATCATTGTTCCCTATTACATGTACAACCACGAGATCTCAAGCCAAGATTTTGATTTGTAAGTAGACACACATATTCTCATACCGTGTAACCTAAGGCCTATGCTCCATGGATCCTTATAATACATGAATATATTCATGCACATGCACAACTTTTCACATAGAACCAACAAAACAATCAAAAGAAGACTCCAATACCTTGTAAAAATTGATTGACAGCCCAACAATGTAAGACTTGTGAGCAAATGTGTAAAAAGACTCAAAACAAGGACCCACAAGAAACCCAAAGGAGGAACACATAGCCACTAGGAAATGAATAAACAATTGTGGGCATGTTAAAGAATGGGATACAAAGAAGGGATATACAAGGAATTTCAGGGGCCCAAATGGACAACTGAAAAAGGGTGTAAACAAATTTAAACGGCAATGAAAAGTCATTGAGCACCTATTCAAACTCATACTCCATTAAAGGCAATTTTTTCTATTCTATTAAGGATTGAGGCCCAAGAAAAGTTGTTGGAACAATGATGTGTGTCTCCCCTAGAAAGAACATGAAGATAATTGAGAATCTCTTTTAAGCACAATCTAAACTTCTAATGTTACTTTTTTATAATGCCATTGTTTAATCATGATGGGTGATGATTTGATTTGATGCCAACGGTGGAAGTTTGAAGAAGAAAAAGAAAAGGCCATAATAGAAGGTTGTTATATAGAGAAGCCACACTCAAAGGCTGATATCTGTACATCACATCCATAGTTGGCATGAATGAATCAAGTGTACACATTCATAGCTGGCATCATATTCTGAATCTATAGTCCATTGAGCTATTGTTTATACTACATGTGAAAGATGACCTCAACAATATTTGTTTACTCTTATACTATTGCATTTAATTATTTTTAAAGGGAATGTCCTTGTTCATTATTACCCCATTTATATTCACTTTTTTTTTTATCATAAATTAAATGATGAAAATTGTCACATCCAATTTTAGGCGGGGCATATTTTAATGGAGAAAATTATTATTATATTATATTTAATTTTGAGTTTGGTACATATTAATAGACAAAATTATTGCCTTTGATTAAGGACGTGGTATGTTTTATGAAATAAAATGACCCCATCCAAGTTTGTGTGGAGAGTATTTTAATGAGAAAAAATATCACATCTAATCTTTTATGTTGCATATTTTAATGAGTTAAATTGATGTATTTAATTTTATGTGAGTGAGTATAAGCATATGTTTTTTAACATTTTGATTATAACATTTAAGTTGATATTCGCGGTCTGTATATGGTTTATAGATCACTTATAGTAATCTAGGGCTACAGAGCATGCTAGCTGTGAGAAAATATTAGTGTTTGTGGCATGCCTTTTTGTTGTATACTAGGGAGCCCACGTGACCCGTAGGGCCTATTACCTTTCTTTCAAGATTGCAAGTTGTCCACTACTAGGCCAACTCAAGTTATACCAATTATGTATTCATAAGTAAAAATAAATAAATTAAAATCTAATCAATTATAGTTGATGAGCTTTAGAATATAATGAAGTGGAAAGATGTGATCCTCTTAACACCATTCCTTACGACCTAGTCATATAATTAAGGTCTTGCCATAACATTAAATGATATATCTGTGTTCTATTGTATTTAAGGACATTCCTAAATCATTTGCAAATCGCTAATGAATCATTAAAAATGAATTATACGAGAATACCATAGCAACATTATAGATCATCATCGTAGGTGTATTGCATGCTTGAATGTTGTCTGACCTTAGTTCATTATTATTGAATTTCTCCACTAAAGCCTTGATAATGGAGAAAATGATCCTCATTGAGCAAGTTCCCAAATGATGTCTATAAACACTACCTCATTTTAAACACACAAAGAGTTCAATAAAATTTGCTATAATTATTAACTCTTTGCCAATTCAAATCCATGACTTACAATTTAGACGTATTCTAACCTACATTAGATCTAGAGTTAAGTATACTTGATCTATTTCTTTAATTTCTACCTTAATTACAAGTATTCATTGCATTATCTATCAATCCTAGTTTTATGATTCTAAGATTTATTCTTATTTAATTATTTACTCTATAAATTATAATGAAAGCTTTATTTTCATTTTTAATAATAAAGTAATAATGAGAATAAATCATAATATTATATTTATTTTTATAACTTTAGATTTATTTAAATTATTGAAACAATGTTGAAAATGACATAAAATTTTAGATAAATGTAAACAACAAAATAGTTAAAATATTTATATATTTAATAATAAAAATAATAATATTTTTTCCAATCTATACATAAATAAAACCAAACCTAAACTTTCAATAACATTTAAAATATTTGTTTTATATTTACTTAAAATAACTTTATGTACTCTTTCATTATATATATATATATTGGTTTGATAATGAAATCAATAAAAAAAAACTAATAAAGATTATAAAAGACCCCGCAATAAATGCATGATGGAATAAACTACCCACTATTAGCTTAGGTAAACATGGAAGTGGGGTTAATGGAAAAGAAAGTAAGCTTCACAAGTCTTGAAGAAGAGTGAAAGCATTCACCAACCATTTTTTAAGTACATAGTGGTGTTGTAGTGGATGAATGTAACCCTCACAACTTACAAGTTAGGAGGATATTTGATTATGAAATATTTGATTTGATGTGTTCATTTTATTTTTCTAGAAACTTTGCTTCTTTTCTTTTTCTCCAAGCTTCCATATTATAATACTTCATTAGGATTGATTGCTTCTTTTAATGAACAAACTAGATTGGAATCTCCTTCAAGTCATTTTTAATTTTTTAATGTAAAGAATGCTTATGTATGGACTTAAATAGTAATGTACTAAAAATAAGGGTCATTTTCATTTCAAGCCTTTTCAAAAGAGGAAGGCTATAAGAAGTGCTTTATGACAAATAAATAAACATAGTAAGAACAATATTGTTCAGGGTTGTACTATTATTAGTTGATATTATAGCATTCATTGCAATGCTACTGTTTTTATTAATTGTCCAATTAGAACATTGTATTTTTCAACACCTTTTTCATTGATATAGTTTTAATATATTTTGACTTTTGTATATTGTAATAGAAATTATTTATTTCTATTTTTATTGGTTGAATGTGACTACAGTCGTATGTGAGGCTTTTGCCTTTTTGTAAGAGATATTTTCATTTTAGTTGTCCAATCATAACATTTTATTTTGGACAACTTTTTACATTTGTATAGTTCTAATATATTTTGAATATTCTTTTTTTTTTTTTTGCTACTATTGTTTATAATATGTTTATTGCAACTAATTAATTATATTATATATTAATATTAAATTAATAGTATAATATTAATATAATTTTTTATATATTATATTGATATAATATATTATTAGATTCATAACAGTGCACAAAAAATAC
>MU224140.1:7398362-7417453 GCA_018584345.1 Thuja plicata
ACTCCAATTTCTAGATTAATTGCATTGATCATCATGTCTTAGATTATCTCATATCTCTCATTTCTTAGCATAATATTGCATTGTATTGCATCTATCATGATAAATCCTTCATTCCTAGATTGGTCCATGGTTGTGAGACTCTTGTCCTAAGAGCAATTTCAAAAACCCCGTCTGGATAGAAGGCAACAGGTCAAATCATGCAGGCAGATAAGATGAATAATCTCATATTCAGTCTTGTGTATACCTGGTGAAGAAGGACTATGTTGAAGTCTATGGTGAATTAACAAGGCCAAATTTACCGCATACAATTCTTATAATAAAAATAAAATAGAAAAGCACTTCGAATTTCTTAAAACATTTTCATATATTTTTTGTAAACATACATTATTACAATTTACATCATTGCAAAAACCCTGGTAAGCTGCTACCACCAGAGGGAGACACAATAGAGACTAGGATAGGGACAGGGACATAGTCAGGGACTATCCGGCTGAGGCTCCCTTCCTTCTGTATGGAACTTTGAAGAGAGGATAATCTCAGAGAATTCTTCTAGCCATCAATAGTCCTCGGTATCCTCTAGGTTGTGCCACTTCCAGAGGAAATCCCTCCTTCTGTTCCCACTTCTGATGACGCGTGAGATGCTCAACATCAAGGTTTAGTAGAAATGGTTTCCTGGGCACAATTTCTCCTAGTTGTAGAATCCTTGGAAAATCATTTGCCCAAGGAATACCAAACCCAATTTCTACAAATAAGACAACATTCACATCATCGTCGAGGTACTCTTTTCTTAAAAATTTCCTTAGAAGCATGAGAATTTCCACCTTTTCCCCACCCAGGTCCAACAAAGATGCCATGAACCGAGATGAAATGTCGGTGTTAACTCTATACCTATTTTCATTCTCCAGAAGTTCATGTCCCAGCACCATCCTTATAGCTTCCTTGGTGAAGGCTCCCAACTCCATAGCTACAGACACAGGGATTGGGTTTGTGACCAGGCCCAAAAAGGCCTTCTGATCCTCCAAGGCAGTGCATCTTAAATGAATTGGAGTGTCCATTGAAAATCAAACTGATTAGTATTCTACTTTTTGACAAAAAAATAAAGAGAACCGAGCAGTCGCAGACTATTCCCCCAAATCTACTTTGACAATCGTAATTTAACGAGCGTATATCACCTATTTATAAGCCCTGATTGAAATTCTTTCTCTGCCCTAAAGATCTAATTAATTCATAAATAAAATGGTAACTGTCCTTCAACAATCTCCAAATCTTTCATATTTAATGCAACGATGGGTGAAATTAGAAACAACACTTATGATAAGACATTTGCTTTCTTTGGAATAATGAAGGCCGAACGTCACGCAGGTGGACATAACAATTCTTTACTATAAAAAAACTTTTCCATTGATGTAAGATCATCGAACGGTCAGAAAACAATGTCCTTAAATGACATGATGTTTTCATTTAAGTCTTAACTTTAAGGCATTATTCTATCAAGGTAAATTGGTAATGAATAGATAATGATGTCACAGTTCACACTTATCTATCATTGTTACTTTACTTGATGTCATATCTACTCATCACCATTAATTAAATTTACTTTATGTCATATCTACTCATCACCATTAATTGTCATTACTTTACTTGATGTCATAACTATGACAGTTGTTTATAATTTTTAAATTAATTAATAAATCTTGTCACAAGTCACAAGTCACAGATTCACAGTCTCACACGTCCGTTGGATTACAACATATCAATGGCCAAAGATTAATTTTGGGCCTATTGATGGTCTTCATAATCTGTACGGAAAACTCTCTGCGGAATCATGACACGTGGTATGATTGATCGTGGACTTATTGGTACGATCAATCATACCATGTGTCATGATTCCGCCGAGAGTTTGCCGTAAACATTATGAAGACCAACAATACGCCCAAAATTCACCTTTGGTCATTGATATGTTGTAATCCAATGGACATGTGAGTCTATGATGTCATAGTGGTGGGACCCGATGCAACTTCAACATCAAATCAGAACCATTGGATTAAGAGAGATGAACGATGGAAGGTGCATTTCAGAAAAAATGTGGTGACATAACTCCTTTATTGAAAACCCTCTCCAGAAACATCACATGTGTCATCCTTTGAGAATGAAAACTTAGGAGAATGAAACTTTAATAGTTATTTCCAATTATTAAATCGCCATACCAACTATACAACTATTCTCTTAAATTGCCAAGTTTATATATGTATTTTTGAAATATATTCGCCATGACAAATAATTAATTAGAATATTTGGAAAATTATTTTGCCATAATTTATCAGTAAAATTTTCTAGCTTCGCCAATTATATTAATAATTTTCCTATTAAAATCATTTGTTGTTGCCATATTTTTATAAAAATTGTATATGGTATTAAGAAATTCACCACCAAATATCCATAATTTGAACCATAATTTGCCATCAATATTAAAAATTTTCCCTCCAAAAAAAATGTGATTCGCCACAATTTTATACTTTTTGGGAGGGGGGGTTTCTTAAAGTTATCCCTGGCGATAACCGGTATCTAGAATCCTGAGTAAGTGTAAGGATATTCTAGTAAACAAAGGCATCATTTACCTTGCAAAAATTTGGGAAACTGAATTCCCACTGGATCTGGGGATAATGATCCCATGGCGTCAACTGGCCTGACCCATTCTCGAGAACATCCACTGCCTGTAAACCCAGAAAAGCCTGTCTTTGTTGGGCCAGGGCCCATAGTACATAAGATGTCATGTGGAACTTCAAATTCTAGAGAACACCTTTCAACTGCGAGTCCACATGGTTGGCTATGATAGCCACCCAATTGAAGGTCTGGTTGCAGGTGGTGATGCAGTAGAGAAAGTAGTACATCCATGCTGAGAAATCTTGGGCATGGGGCTCTTCGAAGATCTGGCATAGAAAAATAATGCTCGCTTGAATGGGCTCTTTAAAATCCCTGCGGGGAATCTCCAGCTTCATCTTTTTATAGTCCCTTTTCAAGGACTTCAGCCACTGAGAGTTGAGATGTTGCCAGGAAAGGAGGGAAGCTCCCTCAAACTCCTCTAATGACTTGGATTGGGTGATAAAAATAGATCCCTTGAATTGAGGGATCCCCAGCCCTGAAGCAAAAGTTGTTGCGTCCAGATTAACGATGGTCGCTGGATAGTGTAACGGTCAGGGATTGGTGAGAAAAATAGTCAGAGTAGGGGAATTGTAGAGCGTCGCTAGTTGGATTATCAGCTACGGTGCCTGCACCGAGCAAGGGAAATTTTCAGCCTTAATAATTTTGGAGGCGGCCAAGTGGATGGCCATATTATCTCCGTTGACCTTCAGTTTGTATATGTCTTGAATCAAGCCTTGCATTTCAGCCCAAAGTCTGGGTTCTGTGTCTGTTATCTCTTGCACCTTGGAGTCCACTTTGGACCCTACGAGAATGCCCTCCCTTAGGTATTTGGCAGCCAGTGGCAGCTTGGCCAACATATTTTTGGCCTTAGTCTTTGTAGCCACCTGAGTGGAGGTAGTAGGTAGCTCCGGGCTATCAGGAGGAGTGATCACTTCAGACATTTTGATCTAACTATCTGCAACCCACGAGACCAAAGGATCATCAATACATGATATAATTAAAATAACTTTACAGATTCTGTGGGAATTCATCACCATTTTGCACCTGTCCCAAAAAATGTTAGCATACATCAAGATCCCAGAGTATTATGGCAAACATGAGTTGGATTTTGGTAAACACCCGCGGGCTTCGAGGTGTTTGACTAAGTGAAAAAATGGAACAAAGACCCAGGGGCCTCTCAGCACCCAGAGTCCAAAAGATTTAGACGTTGTCGACGTGACTGGAGGGAAGCTATACTTGGCTGACATGGGTCATCATGTGGCCACGTGACAGGCAGTGTAATGACATTAATGGTGATAAGTGGGCTGATGCGAGGGGAAGTAAATGCTAGATGGGATGGAATTTGAATGTTCACTCATGGGAAACTGATCCTTCCATTAAGATGACATGACAAAGGAGAGAGAAATTTGTCGTGATTTGAACCAGCGAGGTGCCAAGTTTGAACCATGGTGACTACCTCTTTGACAAACTTGACAGAGTGGTTAAGACATGATGGAGCATGGCGAGCTCGATAGAATGGAGGGATACACAAAAAATATACACCTTAATGTACAAAGGGTTGAAGTGATGAGAGGGCCGAAATTCCACTCGCAGGATGACCACAAAACTGTGACATATATACACTATAAACAGGGAATTTACACAGCTTATAGAATGTACAAAAGTACCTACACTATCATACAAAACCTAGGAACATATACATTACATTACAACTGCATAGAGGGTGGACAACCTTTTGGAAGAGCCAACCTACCAACGGGAGGCAACAACAGGCCAATGCAAAGGCGCGACGTAATGAGAACAAACAAAAGCACAAACAGGGAATCATAAAACCAGAGGAGAGAGAGAGCTGAAGGCCTACCTGGAAACATGGAGAATGTGGGAAAGATGAGCATGGGAGGCGCTCTATAACAAGTCTAGCTGGAGATGACCACAAAAAAGCACTGCAAATTACTGTTTAATTAACTACTAAGAACAGGAGAAAAATGTTGTTTAATCGCCTTAATCACCTTTGAAATCACTCTGGGTGCTCTAAGTGTTTTAATTGCGGTAAATGTGAAAATGATAGGTAACCTCTATTTATACCGCTAGGGTAAAAATAGGTTGCATTCTTTCCACAAACTCTAGGTCAAGCAAACCTCTGGACTCCGGGCCCGGGGATTCCATGCAACCACATCTTCTTGCTAAAGAAGACATGATGGCAGAGAATCTTGGAGTCCGGGATCCGGCTCTCAAAAGAACAAATGAGACTCTGGGACTGGGTCCTAGAGACACAAGAGGACAAAAAGAAAAAGAAGGAAAAATCTCGTGGAAGCAAAGCCCAGAGGAAAAACAAAGAAAAACAAGAAACCAAAGGAAAGGCAAAAGAAAAAAAAGGGGGGACCCAACATTTTGCCTACAAAATGTAGGGATGGGTATGCAAAGCATAAAAAATGATGACTATCTAGGACATATGCCTTAGCACATTTGAGAACTTCAGAATCTCTAATTAGCAAAACCAGAATTAATCTTCACCTGGAGCATTCTGCTTGTAAAGTGCGAGGTGTCTGGGAAAATCAAGCTCATCACTGATTCAATCTTTTGGTCTTTCTTTAGTTGTGAAGTGTGTGCTTTGGAAGAAAACCAAGCCAATGAATTCTGAGAGAAGCAGAGTAGAGGCACTAAAAAAATCAAACCAAAGTCATCATATCTTGCACCTTTCCCCTGGATACCGGAATTCTCCATTCTTTAGTTTTTTCTCTTTTCTTTTCTTTGTTGGATGGGAAGGTGGTACTTCTTTCATCGTGAACCTTAAGCTTTGATAATTTTAATGATGGTACTTCTTTCACCTTGCCACCCACCTTTTAAATAACCAAGTAGGAGAGAAAGTTCTAGACTTGAGATATTTTTAATGATTTTCAAACTTGGTCAACATCCAGTGCAATAGATTTTCCCTCAGGGTGTCCGATTACTTGCTTCTTAGATTTTTTGTTAACTGATGCTTGGACTATCAAGATGTGAACTTGATGAAGATTACCCACAACCCCTTTTACCATACCTACAAAATAGCTCTGAAGCGCAGAAAAATTCCACCATGCTAACAATAGATTCTAAATTAGCCGAAATACACAGGGCACCGTTCCAAAGACTAGATGTTATGTAAAGCATACCTGTCTACAAGAGGAAGGAAACATGCTGGGAACCCAAAAAACAAAAAGAAACCAAAAATAAATGAAAACACCAAGAAAATGCAACCCGGAGGGTGGCCAACAAGAACTATTTACAAGGTACTCCAAACGGAGCACCGGGAAAGATATTTACAAGCAAGAAATATACATATAGTACAACTTCGGGAAAACTCACCACCTACCTAATTCAATGTAGTGCTTGAGAAACTGCCCATTGATAGGCAATAGGATGGCTTCTTTGGTCATAGTGTTGAGGTGATAAGTATTTTCCCCATAGATCTCAGATATTAGGTATGGTCCAAGCCAGAGCCGTTGAAACTTAGTGTGCTTTCCCTTCTTTTCCTGGCCCTTGTCCCACAAGAGAACCAAGTTTGAAATCTGAAAGGCCTTTTATTAGGCTCTTCAGTAAAAACATCATTTTACTACTGCTTGATGACGCACAAAATTTTCAAGGTCTGTGTCTCTTTGTTCCTCCATTAACATCAAGTTCAGAAGCTGAACCTCCACAATGTTGTCCTGGTTGCTGAATTCCTACATGAACTGTAAAATCAAAATCTGTAAGTTGATGGGGAATACTGGATTCTGGCCATAAACCAGATGGAATAGGTATATCCCTAGGGCTGCCTTTATTTGGATGTGATATGCCCAGAGAGTGAATCTAGGATTTTGGTGCCAGTCCCGGGGGTTCTGTTCTAACAGATGTTTGATCACCCCAAGTAGATTTTTGTTGGTTGATTCAATAACACCATTACCCTGGGGGTAGTAGTTGCTGGAGAACTTCAGAGTGATCCTTTTATCATAGGTCCATTCAACTAATTGCACCGAAGAAAATGCTAGACCATTGTCACATATGATAGTAAAGGGCATTCCAAATCTTGTGACGATGTTTTCTTCTAGGAATCTTATAACTACATCTGCCGTGTTGTTTTTACAAGGAATCACCTCAGACCACCGGGTGCAATAATCAGTAGCAGTCAAAATGTATCGGTGGTTGGCAGACAAGTTGGGTTTGATTTCTTTGATAAATTTAAACACCTATTGGGAAAAGGGTCTAGCTTCGAAGACCAGCTGCAAAGGCATGGCTGGGTTCTACTCATGATGTGTCGCTATTTGGCAAGTGTGACATTTCCTAATGTGAGTGTAGACATATTTAAAGATACATGGCCAATAGTATCCATCCTGGAGGATCTGATGGGTAGTGGCATTAGCTGAGCCATGCCCGGTCCCAAACTGCCCATGGAATTCTTCGATCATTTTTTCAACTTGGTCCTTGTCTATGCACTGGAGGTATACCCCTTCATAGTTCCTGCGAAAAAGCATTCCATTTTTGATCATGAAGTGTGTGCTCTTCAGCCATAGGGCACGCCATTTGTTTGGGGGTAGCCCCTCTAGGAATCTATTGTTCAACAATAAGTATACCAGGTCGGTATACCATGGATCTTGAGTGATAGACTCCACTGTATATGTCTGGCATTCAATGTTGGGAGTCTCTTCTGCCATCACTCTACATAGTCCCTGGCCTCCGACTATCTTCATGGGTTGCATTTCCAAATCACACTCTTGGAGGATGGCCATCCATTTCCCCTGTCATTCACCCAATTCACTCTACAGGAGTAGAGACTTAACAGCTTGGTCCGAGATGATAGCGTGCACTTTGCTCCAGAGAATGTAGTGCTAGAATTTCTTCATAGCGTGGATGAGAGAAAAGGCCTGCTTTTCCAAAGGTGAATACCAAACTTTGGTGTTCTTAAAGGGGGAACTCATAAAAGCTATTGGTTGTTCTTCCCCTTCGACCTTCTAGGTCGGAACTACCATGGCCGAATGTGGTGAAGCAAAGGAATATATATGAAAAGGGAGGGAATAGTCTAGACTAGCCAAGACTGGTGCCTACATGATTCTCTATTTGATCTGGGTGAATGCCCGCTTTACCTCAGGACTCCACTCAATCTTTGTATCTTTCTTCATCATCTCATTAAGTGGCTTCACTATCTCAGCGAATCCAGTGATGAATCGCTAGAAAAAATTTATCTTTCTAAAGAAAGATCTCATTTCCTTCTTGTTGCTAGGCATCTATAGATTTAGCAGTGCTTTAACTCTCTCAGGGTCGATGGATATACCCTTCTTAGAGATAATATACCCGAGCAGTTTCCCTTCAGTGACCCCAAATATACATTTCTTAGGGTTGAGGGATATTCTATACCGGCAACATCTCTCCCAAATTTGGGCGAGGTGGGAAGAGTGATCACGCTTGTCCAAGGAAAATGTGGTTAAGTCATCCATGTAGATGATTATGCACCGGTTTACTAGGCCTTCGAACACGATGTCCATAGCCTTCTGAAATATGGCCCTTGCATTGATCAGGCCAAAGGGAATATTCCTCTGATATGCAAATGTTCCCCACTTGGTGGTGAAAACTGTTTTGTCTCTATCTTCGTACTTAACCATGACCTGGTTATTCCCAGAGTACCCATCTAGGAAGGACATCATTTGTGATCCATTCTCGATTTGTAATACCTCATCCAAAAAGGGGAGAGGGTGATTATCATTCTTAGATGCCTTGTTTAAATTTCAAAAAATCTACACAAAGGTGGATCTCGCTGCTTTTCTTCCTTATAGGGATGAGGTTCGCAACCCACATAGTGTGCCAGATTGGAAAGATAATCCAGGATGACAACAATTTTTGAACCTCCTGATGAATTAGAGGCTCGATCAGTGGGTTTATCGATCTTTGCTTTTGCCAGAAGGGCTTAGTGTTAGGTTTTAGTGGGATGGTATGGGTCATGATGGATGTGTCACAGGTCTTCAAATCCTCATACCCCCATGAAATTATATCAATGTAATCTCAGAGAACCGCAAGAATTTTCTCCTTCTCCTTAGGGGAGCAGGAGGTGCCAATGTGTACCAATTTTTCTTCACCGGCCTGGCCGATGTTTACTTTCTCAAATTTTCCTCCCTTTGAGGAGGATGATATCTTCTCCTAGCCTTGAGGGTCCAAGTCAAAGATTCATTCTAGTTCTACCATCCCCTTAGGGATGGTGTTGGTTAGTAAGTCTATGATCCTGTCATCTTCTTCACCCTGTCCAGTATCATCGTGATCTCTCTCCTCTACTATCTGGTCCTCGAAAACACCAACATTGGCCATGAAGGCTAGGATATCTTGATCATCCTCAAATACCTAAAAGTGGGTGATGTTATCTGGGATTGACAGAGTGGGGACCATCTCAACAAAGAATTCCAGAGCTAGCAGCCAGCCATTGGCTCAAGGGTGCTGGCAGATACAACAAGGGCATCCGGAACATAGTTTCTTTTCTGGGGAATGAGTTCAATGCTAAAGGCATCAAAATATTCAATGAGGCTCCATGCCTAGTTGTGATAGGTGAATAACCTTTTATCATGACAAGTGTATTGTCTCTGGACCTACTTTACGATCGACTCTGAATCATCTAGTGCCCGAAGGCGAGTGATTCTCTTTCTTCATGCAAATAGGAGTCCAAGGACCAAGGCCTCGTACTCTGTGACATTGTTCATGTAGTTGAACTACATCCTGTAAGACATGAGGAAGGACATCCCCTGTGGGTTGATCAATTCCACTCTGGCCCCACAACCTTGTTTAGACCGGGACCCATCAAACTTAAGGATCCACAAGTCATTGTTTGCTGTCTGGGGCTGGGAAGGAAAAGTGGCCTTTGGATTATTCTTGGGAAGGTTGGGAGGATTTTCCTCTGGCTCTGATAGCACATGGGTGAGGTTTTCTTTCAGAGAAGCATGTGGCTGAGATTCTTGGACTGGCGACACCATGAGGATGCCGCTAGAATGATTGCTGGGTCCAGGCATATCCAATTTGTATTTCTTCTCCCAGAGGTCATTGATGTGATGGGTAGCAGTGGAAATACAAGGCTCACATTCTAGTTCTAAATGTTTTTGATAATGCACCCGGCACCAGGCGCCAGACAAGAGTGTAGCAGGGGTCACTGCGGTACCTTGTGAGTTAACCTCACCCCTTAGTTTTTTGCCTAGGTCCTGCATCCTGTGAGAAACAATGGGGTCCTCCCCGGGGGTGAAATCAAATGTCAAGATTTCAAGGGGTCGATATACCCTGGGGGAAGTCTCAGAGAAGAGGACTTCATTTACCCTCCCAACTTTGGTGAGGGCCTGCTTCATCCTAGGCTCACTTTCTACCTGGATCTGGTTAGATTCTCCCTCCCAAGGGAGCCACAAGTTGGAAAAGTTGGTGGAAAAATAACCATTAAGGGACTTGGACTAATTGCGACTTAGTAACATCCCATAGGTCTCCAGGATGTCCACCACTTGGATGTCAATTACGCTTGCTATCCTAGGGTCTTGGATGAGCTGAATCCAGACGTTCTTTAGCTCACCTACCATTTTTATAGTAGTTTTGTCTAGCTGGACTACTACGCCTTTGGATGGAGTAGGATGCAGTCCGAGCTTCTGGCATATGGATAAAGGCATGAAATTGCCCGAAGCACCAGAATCTACCAAGCAATTGTGTAGGTTCTTCCCTTGTATGTTTAAGCCTAGTAAGAAGGGAGGATCCTCAATGTTTCCCTAGAAGACAGCCGCGTTGGCATCATCAAAAGTGACAGTCTTGGGTGGGAGACTGACAACTTCTGGGTTTCCCAAGAGCTTGAGAAGAGACTTCCTCTGCTTGGGATAGTTTAGCAAAACATCCTTCAAAGTCATGGAGGTGGTAGTTCATTCTAACTCCTTCATGATGTCAAACCTCCCCTCGGGGAATTATTCGCTTCCCTTGGCTGAGTCCTTAGCTTGGTTAGAGCTAGATCCTTTCAGTGGGAAGGAGTGATTAGTTGTGTTTTCTCAGGGATGCATGTCTTTGGGAGGTATGGGCATGTAAACTGGTCCTTTACTAGCCTGACTCTGGGTGTTGTAAGGAGTCCATGGGTTGGTGAAGGCATTGGCCTCAAAGGATGGAATAGATTCGTCAAAGAACCCCTATAATTTAGGTTCTTCTTCATCCTCTTTTTCTTCTCCAAAGAAGATGATCTCACAGGTGAAGGCACCATGAGTGGGCTCTTGTATGGGAGGTTTTAGGGGATTAGGATCAATAGTTTATTGTCTGTCCAGCTGGGAGATCATGATGAACTTCTCTAGCATGGCACAATTCACCTCAGAATGAGAGCCTGTATCATGCAATCTACACCAGTTAGTTAGGGGATGGAGTTCTGTGATTGGTGTGAAATGAGAAGGTCCAGCACCACCCTGATTGGTGTTTTGGTTCAGAGGAGGACCTCCTATGTTAGCATTGTTGTTCCATTGTTGTTGGTTGGGCCGGGGCCCGTTGTAATTTTTTCCTCCGGCATGGTATTTCGTTGGCCGAAGAAGACATTCCCTCTCTGGGAATTGGTGTTGTGGGGCACAAGAGACCCTGCCTTCAGCTGTCCTATGTCCACAGTCATTAAGGACAATAGTCGCCAGAGGGATTCAACCTTGACAAATAGCTGGGTGTTCGTGTCACAATGTGATGGTTGTTGTTGGTTCTCGAGGAAGGCAACAGTAGCTACCAGAGTCAAGGGTAGAAATCCTCTAGCCACGGATGACTAGAAGAAAGGAACTCTAGGAGGTTGTGTTTGTGGTTGTTACATTTGCTGTGACTCATTCCACGGGACAAATTCCAAACCCTGTATTGTTTGTGCTTGTGATGGATATACGTACTGGGCCTGCTGGTCTATTGGAAGTGGTGGGGGATTCATGGCCATCGTAGGGGCACCCATTTCTTGATTGGGGTTGTATCCCCCACGTAAGAAGTTCTACCGGGTATCATATTGAAAGGCATGCTCTACCCAATCCCGCCCAGAGATTTGTTCAAACCGCGGGACAACTCCAAGGCTAGGTTGTAAACCTTTTCCAGAGTATCCTGGTTAATGGGGGCGATAGTTCTCCATAAGAGAGTGATAACAAAAGGGTCCATTGTGTTCAGGTATGTTTGGATAGTCACTTCCAGGGATGGGATGAAAGGACTCGTACATCACTTCAAGGCGTGTTGGAACAGATGGTTGAATGTTGCAAGGGGTTAGTTTGGTTCCTTCCTAATGGAGATGAACTAGCTATGGGACCATGTGTACATGGAAGGAAACTAAGAAGGAATCCTCCATGTCCTACCAACTATTGATGGATTTGGCAGAAATGTTAAGGTACCAGTTCAGATCATTTTTTCCTAAGGACAGAGGGAACATCTGGGTCACAACGTCTTGATGTTTGATCTGGTGTTAGTTCATGGCATGTTTGTATGCATGCAGATGTTCTTCTATGGTTTGTGAGCCTAAGTGCTCATATCAGGGGCATATATTTTCTAGGTGTGTAGGAAGATCGTTGGTTGCACTCAAAAACTATCCCATCAGGGACCCAGTGTTACTGAAGTACGCAGCCATCGGGGGTGTTGGATTTTGGCTAGACTAAGTGTTAATCCCAGGGGTTGTCTGGGAGACTTGGGTATTCTGAGATATGGTAGATCCCCAGACAATGTTGGTTGACTTGGCTTCCAGGGTCCGTTTCTTTTGAGCAAGAGGCTCGAGTTCAATAAATCTTTCAGGATTGGGGGATGATCTAAGGACTCTTTTGAATCAGGTAGGCGAAAATGATCCAATCCCACTAAAGGTTTGCTTCCTAAAATGATGGCTTGGGGAACCCTTGAGAGGCATAAAATCTAAATCCTTAGAAGGGGACAGGCTCATGCCCTCCTTCTCGTGCCACTTTTTGTTGATAAGACCTTGTGACCGGGTCCGCCAACAGATGTAAGTTGCCACCGGGTACTGGGGTACTGGCCAACTTTTCTTGTAAAGGTTGTCAGGAGAAATGAGATTCTCTAGGCCTTCAAGCATGTGAGAGTTGGGTCTCGATGGTGCACGAGCTTAGTTGGGAGTGTGACTATTTTGTTCAGGGGGATAGCTGGTTATCTCGGCTTTTCTTCTCTGGGGATTTAGGTAAATGGGGTTTCTTGCAAGCATTCTTTGGTTAAATAAAATTCAAAAGATAGGCCAAGGTTAGAAGTATTCCATCTATCTATAGTCATGAAAATATATTTAAAACATCAACGATGCTCTAACATGCTACACTAAAATACTGAATACACACAGAACCATCAGTTCATATATATTCAATAGCGAGGGAAAAGGAGGTCATTAATCTAATTAAAACATTAGAGAAGGGGACATAAGAAACATACAACACAAAAGAGTACTAACTCAGAGATCAAGAGACCATCAATAACATTGCAAGAATCCTTCCTTCTTCATTGATGGTTTTCCAGCATCACTGGTGAGTACATAACAATGGCTCCAAGGGAGCATCTACCTACTGAGAACTTCTAAGAAATAAGGAGAATTGAGATCTACAACTGCTAGGAATGAAAATACTGAAATGCTATAGCTATGGACTACAAAATCATCAATTCTAATGACCTTTGGAATGAGGTTGGACTTGTTATTTATATATAGATTTTCCCTAAAATTAACCTAACTTATCTTTACACTCAATCAATAAAATATGATTTCCAGTGGCTGGTACTACCTGCACCACGTTACAATAACCTCGAGAAGAATGAAGGTCTGACATGTCAGAAGAATGAGACAAGAAAGGAGGTATGGAATAATCAACCTTGAGAAGAGAGCCATAGGAGGAATAGAAGAAATCTGAGCCCCCGAGGATCGAGGCTACATGCCTCATTAATGAAAAAGTGGCTCACTGTCTCCGATGCCCCAGGTGTTATACTGGAGTGGCACCTTGGGAAGACCACCTGTTTGAGCCATCCCTCAAGCTGACATGCCTTGTTGGGGTCACCTACTTCTTGACACCCTTATTAACTATTTGAAAATGACCAGTTGACTTTGGGGAACTTGGACGCAGGTCAGAAAAAAAATACAAAACTGTGGATCTAGAACTTCAGGATCCGGGAGCTTACGCTCAAAGAGTAATAAATAAAAAATATACTCGACTGATGAAAATCTCTAGATCTCAGAGGACCTTATTTCTCTTTAGTGTTTTTAAATGCTTCCAAAACTTGGCTTACGCCATCTTCATCTATGTCTTTGATGTTTTCCCATCGGCCACGAAAAACCTCTAGCTTCTCTTCGACTTCTCCGGACCCATTCTGGAATTCATCCACCATCTTCATGACATCATGTGTCTGGATCATCATCTTGGATAATATTGATAACCTTCCCTTGTCAAAGTCCTTGACAGACTGATAGAGGGACTTCATCCGCTCATCGTATTTACTGAGGACATAGTCCTCCAGGGTGCATGTCCTGGTGGTGAAGGGGTCGACTTGTGACAACTCTACCACAAATGCCTGAAATAGGACCAAAGGATATTAGGCCATGGTCACCTTCTCTTTTAGAGCCTTAACCAGCTCCTCGCATACCTTGATTTTGAAGCTAAGTTTGGAGTACTGGGCCTGGAGAGAATCAGATGATTCGTCTCCCAAAATTCTTGCCTCTGTGATAGCTTCTTCTCCGGCGTTGAAAACTTCATCCAACCTGGCCTTCCACTTTTTGTACTTCTCTAAGTCCTTCTCCCACACAATGGTGGATGCATTTGCTTGGTTGAGAAGAATGTTGATCTGATAGAGATCTGGGATCGACACCACCAAAAATTGCCTTACAATGGCTATCTATTCGGTGACCTACCCATCCATAGCCTAGGCCTTCTTCTTCATGGCCCTTAAAGAATCTACATCACCCTATGCAAGTGGTAATCTAGAGGTAGAAGCTTCTGAGCAGACCTTGGCTAGGGGCTGCGTAAGTTTTTCCAGAAGTGTGAGGAGATTTTCATTGGTCTCCTTTTCCTCCTTCAACTTATGGCTCTATTTATTGTATCGGGCCTCCACTACCTTGGTGGCCTCCCTCAGCAATTCCAATTCACCCTGCTTGTCTCTCCTTCACAGTGCCACTTTTGTAATAGTGTAATCTTTAGGCCTTATAGCTGCTGCATCTATATTTGGGGGAGGTTTTGTGATTGTCACAACTGTACTTCCTACTGGACTGGCCTAGAGGGTATGGACTGTCCGTGCCTTTTTAGAGTTTTTGGCTTCTGCATTTCGGGCCATCATTTCTGCCAAAGAGAGTGGAACACCTATTGCTACTGCTAGGGCCTTTATCTTCCTTGATTCCACCAGCCATTGGGGTAGCTGGGGCAACTTTTCTATTAGGACCTAGGCATCGAGATTCCCTTAGGAATCTAGCGGTGCATTCCCGACATCAACATTGTCATTGAGTTCTTTCTCTTTTTCTTGTTCTTGTTTCTTCTCCTGTTCTCCGGAGGCCTCAATTTTCTCTGCCATGTTGGAATCCTCTTCCATGATATCTAGGATCTCTCCACTGCCAGTATCAATATCACCTCTATTCTTGTGGATTTCCCCATCCTTCTCAGCATCAGTCGATCCAACATTTATATCTTCAGGGATTACCCTGTCATTCTACTACTATTGTTCTTCGGCCTCATTCACCGGAACATCTTCCATTGCTGGACAATCTTGTGTGGGTGGGTGAGGTACCTAGACAAAGTTCATCAATGCAACTGCTTTTACTACCTCACCAAATGTACTATGGGGCAACTGGTCATCTGGAGTAACCAAAGGTGTTTGGAGCGTGATGATTGGGGGTATAGTTAATCCTGTGGGTTCGGTTTCCCCAGTCATCAAATACTCATCTACTATTTTCCTTGGTTCATCCTCGGCCTCTTGGACCGATGTTTTCTCCCACTCAGGTTCCTTTTCTGATTCCTCATGGACTTCCTTCTCTGTGGCAGCCTCTTGTTCTGAGACTTCCTTTTGAGCAGGGATCTCTTCTCTTTCTTGGGAAGCGATATCCTCTACCGCATGATCTATATCCTCATGAAGGTTCATGAGTTCATCTGCCCTGAAGATATCATCAAAATCATCATGTGGGAGAGAGGAATCTAAAATGTTCTCAAGTTCAGGGGAATCTAAACTGAAATCAACTGGGGGCATGTTAGGCATATCAAGGCCTTTGTCTGCGCTTGGGGTGGGGTTCACCTTCTACTTCTTCTTCCTTTGTAGTGGGAACCTGATATCCAAACTACTTGTAGACTCCGCATTTGCAAAAGTTTGCCTGCTCATCATTACAGCCAATGATAGGGATCCTATCGGGCGAGTAGATGCTACTGGAGTTGCGAGGAGGCCCTGCGAAAGTTGTGCGCTTATTTTCTATATTTCCAGCCTCAATGCCTCCATTTTCTCTTGTAGCTACGCCATTATCTGGATAGGGACCTGGGGAGGTACCTTGGATGGGGTATCTTCTTTCTCTTTCCCCTTTCTCATGCTAGGTCCGGCGGCAGTAGCGGACCTTCAAACAATTGGTCCTTTTTGGGTGCTCTTGGGACACACCCGGGCTAAATAATTATGACTATTTCCAAGAATGGGGTGACATACCCCCTCAATTGTCAAATATTTCAGCGTGGCCCAATCTAGCGGAGGGAGATCCTACTTTTCTAACCCCTTCTCTTTATACAATGGGTCCTCAAGGGGCCTATCATCTGAAAAACCCTTTGGGAAACCCTGAATTTCAAGTACTTTCATCAGTCCTTTGGACATCCACAAATGTTGGCAGGCCTGGAGATCAAAATAGTCTTGGAAATCTACCTAAACATCTTCAATATCCACTATATGTGGTGGGGAGGCCCGGGGAAGTGCCAAAGCTATCTTTCCTAGTGGATCAAAACTATTTCTGGTGTGGTGGAATTCCACCAATCCTAGACTCTTTAGTTCATGGTCTGCCTCCTTTTCTATGGTGAGGCTACAAGTATAGTTCCCACAAGAGATTGGGAATGAGACGTTGGTGACCTTCTTCACCGTGAAGAGGGCGTGCAACTCCAAAATCTTCCAGGAGATTTCTAAAAGAATGATCTATCCCCGCAATATTGAGGAAGAAGATAGGGTTTCCCGGAGAATCCGGTCACTCGAATATATATGCTGCTGGAATTGAAGAAAGTAATTCCTATAGGTGCTCACCAGGTTCATCGCCTCTTGCGATAATCGGTATCCAGAATCCTGAGTAACTGTAAGGATATTTTGGTAAATGAAGGCATCATTTACTCTACAAAAATTTGGGAAACTGAGTTCCCACTAGATCTGGGGATAATGATCCCATGGTGTCAAATGGCCCAGCCCTTTCCTGATAATGCCCACTACCTGTAAACCCAAAAAAGCCACTCTTTGTTGGGCTAGGTCCCATAGTACATAAGATGTCATGTGGAACTTTGAATCCTGGAGAATGCCTTTCAACTGCGAGTCTACATGGTTGGATATGATAGCCACCCAATTGAAGGTCTGGTTGCGGGTGGTGATGCAATAGAGAAAGTAGTACATCCATGCTGAGAAATATTAGGCATGGGGCTCTCCAAAGATCCAGCATAGAAATATAATTCCCACTTGAATGGACTCTTTAAAATCCCCGCGGGGAATCTCCAGCTTCATCTTTTTATAGTCCCTTTTTGGGGACTTCAGCCACTGAGAGTTGAGATGTTGCAGGGAAAGGAGGGAAGCTCCCTCAAACTCCTCTAATGACTTTGACCAGGTGAAAACAATAGATCCCTTAAATTGAGGGATCCCCAATTGTGAAGCATAAGTTGCTGTGTCCAGATTAACGATGGTCGCGGGATAGTGTAACGGATGGGGATTGACGAGAAAAATAGTCTGAGTAGGGGCATTGTAGAGCATCGCTAGTTGGAGTATCAGCTTTGGTTCCTTCACCAAGCAAGGGAAATTTGCAGCCTTAATAATTCCAGAGGCAGCCAAGTGGATGGCCATATTATCTCCGTCGGCCTTCAGTTTGTATATGGCTTCAACCAAGCCTTGCATTTCAGCCCAAAGTCTGGGCTCTATGTCTGTTATCTCTTGGACCTTGGAGTCCACTTTGGACCCTACAAGGACGCCCTCCATTTGGTATTTGGCAGTCAGTGGTAGCTTGGCCATCATCTTTTTGACCTTAGTCTTTGTAGCCACCCGAGTGGAGGTAGTAGGTAGCTCTGGGCTATTAGGAGGAGTGATCACTTCAGAAATTTTGATCTAACTATCAGCTACCTACAAGACCAGAGGACCGTAAATACATGATATAATAAAAATAACATGAGTCAGATTTTGGAAAACATGAGTCAGATTCTAGTAAACACTCGGGGGCTCTGGGGTGTTAGACTAAGTGACAAAAATGGAATGAAGACCCAGGGGCATCTCAGCACCCGGAGTCTGGAAGAGTTAGCTGTTGTCGGCCTAATCGGCAGGAAGCTGTACTTGGATGACATGGGTCATCACGTGGCCACGTGATAGGAAGTGTAATGACATTAATGTCAACAAGTGGGCTGACACAAGGGGAAGTAAATGCTAGATGGGATGGAATTTGAATGTTTTCTAGTGGGAAACTGATCCCACCATTAAGATGACATGATAGAGGAGAGAGAAAGACACCATGATTCGAACCAGCGAGGTGCCAAGATCAAACCATGATGAATACCTCTTTGATGAGCTCAACAGAGTTGTTAAGACATGACAGAGTGCGGAGAGCTTGATAGAATGGAGGGATACATAGAAAATATACACCTAAATATATAGAGGGTTGAAACAATGCGAGGGCCAAAATGCCACTTGTAGGCTGACCACAAAACTGTGACATATATACACTATAAATAGGGAATCTAAACAACTTACAGGATGTACAAAAGTACCTACACTATCATACAGAACCTATTGGAATTATGATATATTTGTCATCAGTGAAAACACTTATTCGATTCTGAATGCTTACCGAGCTCATCACTCAGTCCACAGCCTATACCAAGCATTCAATGGTTAAACAGTTCATACCGAGCAAAACAGTGGTCACCGAGCATATGAACAGATCAGTAGTGTTTACCGAGAAGAGTAACATTTACCGAGCAGACGGTAGTCACCGAGCTTCACCGTAACTACCGAGTCATCAGTTGAAGCCAACCGAGAAGTCAGTTATCACCGAGTCACCAGCGGTTACCGAGTGACACTATATCTACCGAGTCACCGCAGCTACCATGTTCCAAGCTACACTTCGGGACTAGTATGGACCGAGCTTCTACTCTTACCGAGAGCATGACAATGCTGAGTATTGTAGTGGATGCCGAGTATCAGAAGCTCACCGAGCCAGCTTGAGGAACCGAGCTTCTACCGACTCAGTAATATTTTGTTTACTTATGTAAGGCCGACTTAAGAATAAGATTATGTTATTAATTTGTATGAGGCCGACTTTGTGAAATATGGAT
>MU224140.1:7424479-7438592 GCA_018584345.1 Thuja plicata
ATGCTTGCAGTAGATTAGATGAATGGTTAAAGAATATAAAAGTGCAGAAATGTTTTAAAAGTTTTAAGTGTTACTGATTCACCCCTCCCCTCTCAGTAACTTGGTTAGTCCTGAATATTTCCAACAGAACCTACAAACATATACATTGCATTACAACTACATAGAGGGTGGAAAACCTTCTGGTAGAGCCAACCTACCAACTGGAGGCAACAACAGGCCGACGCAAAGGTGTGGTGAAATGAGAACAAAAAAAAGCACAAATAGGGAACCAGAAAACTAGAGGAGAGAGAGAGAGCCAAAGGCCTACTTTGAAATGCAGAGAATACAGAAAAGATGAGCATGCGAGGAAATCTGAAAAAAGTCCAGCTGGAGATGACCGCAAACAAGCACTACAAATCATTGTTTAATCAACTACTAAGCACAGGAGAAAAATGCTTTTTAATCACCTTAATCGCCTTTGAAATTGCTATGGGTGCTCTAAGTGTTTTAATCATGGTAAATGTGAAAATGATAGGTAACTTCTATTTATAGTGCTAAGGTAAAAAATAGGTTGCATTCTTTGTGCAAAATCTGGGTCAAGCAAACCTCCGGACTCTGGGCCCGGGGATTCCATGCAACCACATCTTCTTGCAAAAGAAGACATGATGGCAGAGAATCCTGGAGTCTGAGATCCGACTTTCAAAAGAAAAAATGAGACTCCAGGACCGGATCTCAAAGACACAAGAGGACAAAAATAAAAAGAAGGATAACCCTCGCAGAAGCAAAGCCTAGAGGGAAAACAAATAAAAACAAGAAAACAAAGGAAAGGCAAAAGCGAAAAAAGGGGGGACGCAACATTTTGCCTACAAAATGTAGGGACCGGTATGCAAGGCATAACAGTTGCATATTTTGAAATCCAACGTTCACAACCACCTTTTTCTGTTGGAACTATTTGGAGATTGTATAAAAAGGTTGGAAAACCTTACTCCAGAGGTTGGAGTGAATCCATTGTAAAGTTTTATCTTAAATCAATAAAGATCAACTATTTTTCTAGTAATTCTGACTGTAATCAGAGTTGTATAGATCTGTATGGATCCCAATGCACCATTGTAGGATATTGAAAGTTATCCCTTAGTCTTATGAGAAGTTTTCAAGTGTTCTGAAGGCTTGAAGTGGCGTGGATCAAAAGTTAAGCCATTTTGATTAGCCACTGGTTGTAGGGAGGCCCTAACTAGGGTTTTGAGAAGAAATTCCTCTTTCCCAAAGACTCCACCATCGGAAAAATCTAAGCCTTGGTGGAAATAAAGGGAGGAGGATGTAATTTAATATTTTTGGGGTCTCAACTCAAGAGGCAGTCGATGGAGAGAGAAAACATTAAACCCTCTGGACAGGCATAAAGATGTGACTGTCCTAATTGTGGTTTTTGAAGCACAAATTGACCCAGGGGTGGAATGAAGAACTAAATACTTGGATTTAGTAGTTTTATATGATCATAAACATGTTACAATTGGATTTATTGGAAATTGAATCAAATTTGAGGCAATTTCTTTGGAAAAGAGACCTAATTGCTCAATTAGGCCTAGGAGGAAATTGTGAACAAAAGGAGTTAGGATATTGGTCAAGAGTCATAACTTGGAGGGTGTTTTTAGTGAGTGGAATGAAGCATCTAAGGGTGGTCAAGACTTAACTTGGTGGACTTTCATGTTAGTTTCCCTCATAAATCCATTTTTATTCCTTGTAGCCCTATGTAGGCTTTGGTGTCAAAGTGATGTCTCAGAATTGTTAGGTTGTGGGATTTGTCTTGTATTGCATCTAAGTAAGATGTCTAACCTTGGTAGAAACAATTTTCCATCCCTAAATTGATTGGTTCTAGTTGTGACTTAAGAGTACCTTAAGGTTATTAAATACTAGGGATTGAATCTAGCCTTGTATGTGTGGGTTTTGGGAACTCCAACAGAGCCCTAGATTGTATGGTGAGTAGAAGGTGTTGTGAACCTTTGAGTGATTGTTTGATATAGTTTGGGGCTCTTCTCCAAGTGGTATTAGAGAAACTAGTAGATATTTAGAGGAAGACAAGTTGAAACCATGTTAGATGGTCGAGAAGAAAATGAGCTTCCAAATAGGATGACCAATGCAAAAATCCTAAGAGTGGTGAAAGAACATGATGTAGAAAGGAAGTGGATGAGGCAGGAGATGGAAATGATTAAGGAATAAGTCAAGAAATGGAGTAGTGGGAACTCTTGAGTTGAAGAGGAGGGGAGTGAAGAAGAAAATTCTTGGCAGGAGGATTAAGAAGAAAACTCTTGGTAGGAGGATGAAGAAGAAATCTCTGCAGAATAGAGGATACTCATGAAGACTCATAAATCCATGGAGAGAAGGACCATGGATAGTAAGCTTGATCTTCCTGTCTATAGTGGGAAGATGGATCCAAAAGAATTCATGGATTAGGTTGATGCACTCACTAGTTTCTTTGACTGTGAGGAGATACCAGAGCATAAATGAGTTAAGATAGAAAATTCCAAGTTGAAGGGATCTGCCCTAACTTGGTGGAACTTCACTCAATTAGAGAGGGTGAAGATGGAGAAGAATCTAGTAAGCACATGGAAGAAGATGGTGACCTTGGTGAAGGAAGCCTATGTGCCTGAGGAATATGAAGTTCAAGTTCATAGAGAGAGACAAAGTTTAAGGAAAAAGGAGATGGACATCTTGAGCTATACTGAAGAATTCCATAAACTTACCATGAAGTCTAAGTTAGTGGAACCAGAGAGTGTCAAAGTTGATAGGTATATGCAAGGGCTAAGGATAAACATTCAAGATGAACTAAGTTTATGTTCTTCTACCATTGTCTATAAATGCTATCAATTAGCATTGAAATTTGAGGAAAAACTCAAGAGAATGAAAGAGAAAGGTGGGGGAGGAAGAGGCTAGCGAGACTTTGGAAATAGAGGAAGAGGAGCCAATAGTGGGAGAGGATAAACTCCTAGAAGTTTTGGAGAAACCAGTCAAGATAACTCCTTTGGGGAAAGTAATTCTAGAGGCTCCTATAGGGGGAGAACAGGATATTCAAGGGGAAGGTTTGGAGGGAGAAGTTCAGGATCTTCACAATGTTACAGATGTAACCAACCAGGGCACTTAGCATCCAAGTGTCCAGAGAAGGCAAGTAACCAGATAAAGAGAAGGGAAAACTTAGTTAGAGAGGAAGACAATCAGGGAGACAATGCACATGGGTCTTATGCACCACCTAAAGAAGGAGAAGTCCTCATGATGTGAAGGACATTATTAAAGGCTGCAATCACCTAAGAACCCCTAAGAGAAAGATTTTATTTAGAACCACCTGCAAGAGTGGAGACAAAGTGTTGAAGATGGTGATAGACAGTGGGTCTATGGAAAACTTAGTGTCTGAAGAAGCAGTAAAGAAGTTGAAGCTGAAAAGAGTACCACATCCAAACCCTTACAAACTATCATGGTTCACAAAGAACCAACAGACTGTCATAGAGGAGCAAGCATGGGTGGAGTTGCAATTTGGAAAGTAAAAAGACAAAGTTTATTGTGACATTGTTCCCATGGATGCCTGTCACTTGCTACTTGGGAGGCCTTGGAAATATGATGTGGAGGATCACCATGATGGGAGATTGAACACCTATGCAAACAACTATAAAGGAGAAAAGGTAACTTTCTTACCCCTGTTTGATACTGTAGAAGAACAAAAAGATTCAAAAATTTTATTTGTAGGTGAAAAGGAATTTTTAAAAACCTTGAAAGAAGAAAATACCCCTTGATATGCCCTAATCATTTTACCTAAGGATGAAAGACCTAATAAGGTTGAGAAGGAAGTAAAACCCTTGAGAAGAGTAGGCCCTAAGGAAGTAGCATACCTACTTGAACAGTACAAAGGCATTGTAATCAAGGACTTACCTAATGAATTACCCCCAATCAGAGATACAAGCCATAATATAGAACTGATTCCAAGAGAAACTCTACCAAACAAGGTAGCATATAAGTTGACCCCAAAGAAAAATAAGGAGATGAAAAAATAGATACAAGAAATCCTAGATAAGGGATTGATAATTAAAAGTCTCAGTCCTTGTGCAGTACCTACTCTTTTGGCTCCTAAGAAGGAAGGCACATGGAGGTAGTGCACTGATTCTAGAGCAATACATAGAATAACAACTAGGTATAGGTTCCCTATGTCTAGGATATATGATCTATTAGATCATTTAGGAGGTGCAAGGTACTATTCTAAGGTGGATTTTAAAAGTGGCTACCACCAAATAAGGATTAGGGATGGTGATGAGTAGAAAAATGCCTTTAAAACCAATGAAGGCTTGTATGAGTGGAGAGTGATGCCCTTTGGCCTATCAAATGCTCCTAGCACATTCATGAGGCTCATGAATGAAGTGTTCAAAAAATTCCTTTGAAAATTTTTCATAGTATACCTTGATGATATCCTTATTTTTAGCAAGGATAAGGAGGAACATTTGGAACATCTTAACTTGGTTCTAAAAATATTGCATGAAGAAAACCTCTTTATAAATTTGGAGAAATGTGTTTTTATGCAGGAAGAGCTTGTATATTTGGGATTTGTAATCTTAGGAGGGAACATCAAAATGGACCCTGAGAAGGTAGAAGCCATCTTGAGTTGGCCTTCTCCTAGGACAATGACTGAAGTTAGGAGTTTTCATGGGATTGCATCTTTTTATAGAAAGTTCATTAGGAATTTCTGTCAATTGTGTGCTCCCATCCTTGAAACCATTAAAGGTGGAAAAAAGTGCAAGTTTTAGTGAAAAAAGGATGCAGAAGAAGCCTTCCAAATGATGAATAAAAAGGTAATGGAGAAACCTATTCTAGTGTTTCCTAATTTTGAGAAAATATTTACTATTGAATGTGATGCTTCTAACCTAGCTATAGGGGCTATCTTGAGCCAAAAAGGGAGGCCTATAGCCTTTTTCAGTGAAACACTGAATGAAGAAAAGAGGAAATACTCCTCTTATGACTTGGAACTATATGCCTTAGTCCAGTCATTGAAGAAATGGAGGCACTACCTCCTACCAAAAGAATTTGTTGTCTTCACAAGCAACCAAGCATTGAGCTTCTTGAATAGTCAAGAGAAACTAAGCCACAAACACATGAAATAGGTGGAATCAATACAAGCCTACACCTTTTCAATTAACACAAGAAGGGAGTTGCAAATAAGGTGGCAGATGCATTGAGAAAAAAACACTCTGATAGTGCAAGAAATCCAACTTTAAAGTGTAGGGATTGATTCATTGAATGATATGTATAAAGATGACAGATTTTAGTACTATTTATATGGTATGTTCTGACTTTTATGAGGCCTATCGTGTTGAGTATGAAAATTAATTGATCCAAAATGGCCTACTATTCAAAGGACATCAGTTGTGCATTCCCAAGTGTTCAATGAGGGAGAACATCATCAGAGAAAAGGATGCAAGTAGCATGGGAGGACACTTTGGATTGGATAAGACATTGGAATAGGTAAGAAGGTTCTATTATTGGCCAAAGCTTCAGACTGAAGTGAGAAAGATTGTGGAGACATGCACAAATTTTCAAAGGGACAAGGGTACATCTACAAATGCAGGGTTATACTAACCTCTACCTATTCCTGTAGACACCCAAAATTGAATAGGTGTCTTAGTATCATCAAAATCTGCAAATCTCAGCAAATCTCATCAAAATGCTTCAAAATGGATAAAAATCAATTAAAATGGACATTTATCAATCAAAGTGGATTAAATCAAATAAAATCAAGGGATTAATTAATCATGAAATCAAATAATTAATTACAAGCCTAAAAGGATTAATCAAATTATGCAATTGATTTTAATCAATTAATTGTATAGTTTAAATCAAAAACCAAAATGAACCTATTCCTTACATGGATAAATTAATTAAATGACTGAATTAAATAAATTCCTAATATCTTTTCAACACAAATACAAGAGCCAATGAGAATTGAGAACACACTTGCACATGGATCACTCCAATTTTGCATCTTATCCACTCATCTTGTCCCACCCTTTGGAGACAACATTTAAATTGTTCCCTTATTTGAAACCATTTGAGGAATCAAACTCAACCAAGGGTTAACCCATGATCAATTCACTCTGCCCCCTACCCTTGGGATTTTACTATAAATACAAGCCATTTTCAAGCATAAGCATATCCTAGAAAATTTGAATGCATAGCATCATCACTATAGGCAATTTGATAGAAATTGAGCATTATCTTGAGTATTTGAGAGAAAATTGTGAGATTTGAGAGCATATCATGAGCATTTGAGTTCATCTTTGAGACATTTTGAGAGAATTGAGAGCTATATTAGGCATTTATCATCAATTTCTCATTCTAGGATGGTCACTAGTGGATATTAAGGTTGAGAGCTCTACTTGCAAAGCCTAGTTAGAGAACCATGGAATGTTATGGATGTTAAATACAATTCTTTAGATTAAATTGTTTATTTCTTTCCATAGAATTGTAGCTAATTTTCCTAATTTCATGAAGGTGTATTAACTCACACACAAATCGCGCCCACCGTGGGGCTTTAGGCCTCATTTTCCATTGTTTTATCAAAGTTTTGTGTGTTTTTGGCTTCATTATGTGTCTATTTACAGAAAATAGGTGAAATGACATGTATGAGCAATCTGATGACACCTGCGAGAAGTTAAATGATGCGTGCATTTTTCACTCTATTTCTATCTTATTTTCTCTGCCGCATATAAGATAAATTGTGATGCGTAAGTTGGTAAAGTGTCGCCTGCAAGCTGCAAAGTGCCCCCTGTGAACAATCAACCGCTGTGTGTGATATGTTCTGTGTCGCAATTTAAACATTCTGTGACGCCTGCAAAGTTTACTTTACCGCCTGTGGATTTTTAAATGCCGCGTATTAAAGTTTAAATTTCACTTTGAATGTTTTAAATAATGCTTGTTAACAGATAAATGCCGCTTATTAGCTGCTAAATGTCGCTTAGTGATTTTTGTTTTATTTTGCTGTTGAATCTTTAAATTATGTTTTCTAACTCTCTGTCTATGTTTTTCCCGCAGATGAGAAAACACAAGAAAGTACAGAAACCGGAATTTTGAGTCACAAAGACAAGCAAAGAGGTAAGAGCACAAATCAAACATGATAAGAAAATTCATGTTTCCAATATTTTAGAAAATTTAAAGGAAGAAGAGCATTTATATAATCATTACATAAAAGTGTTTTTTGCTTACAAAAATAAATTCCCTACTCTTTAGTTTGATTTCTTGTTTTTGAGTTCTTTAAATTGATTTCTTGCAAATTTGATCAAAAAGAACTTAGGAGCATGTTGTCAAATTGATTTTCAAGATTTCTTCACTTTGTTGGTTGTGTTGACTAACTTGTTGGAGGAGCCGAAGTGGGAACGATTGCCACTATGTGAGTAATAAAAAAAATAAAATCAATCAAAAATGCACCTAGCCTTTGCTAGCTTCAAAAATGAGGTACTTATCTTATCAAGCTTGCATTGATTAAATTGTGGCATTCATTTAAATCTAGTTTAATAGGAAAACCCCTATTATTGTCCAAGTTGAACAAGCATTAGGCATATGCTCTTCACTTTTCGAAGTGGATCAAAAAGACAAACGTGTGAGTTCAATTTTGTAGAAAGAAAGGGAAGGAATTAACCAAACATTTCAATTATAAGAACCTCCTTGTCAAGGGGTTGAAAAAGAACAAGTGTGTTTGAAGTGTTTGTAATGAAGGAAGACAATAGGGATATGCTCTTCACTCTTTGATTGAATCAAATTCCCAAACTTGTTGGACTAAGTTCATTTTCCATTTTCCATGTATGCTAGATTAAAATAGAGCTTTAGAGAGCCTGCCTTCCGAGAATTCCTTTACAAAGGCGGTGAGAGGGAAAAAACCAAAGTGGGAGACAATCGCTTTTGCCATGATATCATCCAATCCAATATAAATAAATGCACTTTACCTTAATTGGAAAGTGACTAAGTTGTGTGCAATTCATCCTCACTTCCTCGAGTAGTCCTTCGAGATTGTGCAAAATCATACTTTCATGCGTGTGGGAAGCCCGCAAGGGGGTAAAGGAACTTGACATGATTTAGAACAAAGGTGTTATTAAAACCCAGTTAAATAGTAAGCCTAACTTCTAGAGCCATTGTTAAAAGACACATTTGTTTGACTCTAGGTAGATTGATTGGAAGACTTTCTTGTGATATACTTGTAAAAATGACCGAGAACATGCACTTTTAGTGTTGTTTAAGGGTTATGATGCAAATTTGATGTGTGTGTGTGTGTTGAGTTTGTATTTCATTTCCAAGCAAGAATCTTCTCTGACAGATCTAATCAAAGACATTAAACTTTTAAAACTTGAAAAATTTGAAAATTTAACTTTGATCGGTAAAGTGACGTGTATGAGCATTTAAACGACACTTACAAGCAATTCTGTGACTCGTAAGAACCTGAAACGATGCCTGTTAGCTATCAAAAACTACGTAAGTCACTGGAAAGTGCCACCTAGAATCAATTTAATAACACCTATCAATAGGAAAATGCCACGTACTCACTGCAGAGTACCGTGTATAGTAATTCTAGTCATCGCGTACTAACATTAAAGTGACGCGTACACAACAGGAAGTGACACCCATAAACAAAGAAGGGAAAACATTGGATATTTCTTGAGGGTTTGAAAATAAGATACCTGCATTTTCGGATACCCTTTTGGACATTTTACCTCTGTGTGCTTCTAACTTGATCAAAATCCTTCATTTTAGGACATTTCACAAAATTATTCAAGGATTGATCATTTAAGTGAGATAAAAAGCCTAAGATCTTTATCTAATTTATGTTCATGCCAACATTTACGCGTTATCATTATATTAAGTCTACCCTGCAACCCGATGGATCCTATCTAAGGTAGGAGTGTCCTTTTCTTGGTGATCCTTTTACCTCTTCAAGACCTTTACAAGGACCTATAAAGGAGATTGAGACAACAATGTCCTTTCCATTTGACAACATGGACCCTGATCAAATCAATCATGTTAACAAAGATACAAACAATAATGGAGGAGGAAATGGTGATCCTAACAATCAAGGGTCAAAGAAAACTACCAATGGAGGAAACATTGACCCTAACAACCAAGGGTTAAACAACAACAATCTTGGAGGAATTAATCTTGACCCTAACAACCAAGGTTTAAACAAAAATAATAACAATGGGGGTAACATTAAACCTAATGATGAAGAGGCAACCGATGAAAAGGTCAATGAAGCAATGCAAAGTCCTTTCTTCATGAAGCTCATGGAAAAAGTGTTGGAAAAAGATAAATAAAAATACTTTGTAGACCTAGAACAAATAGGTCTGAAACTTCCCCATGACTATGATGTCAACAAACTTAAACAAAAGAAAGCTGAGGCTAACCCTATTGATATCATGAATAAGCAATTCCAACTCTTCCAAATGCAATTGGACATGATGAAACAAAGCGGGGTTCCTAAACCATTTTCTATCAAAGCTTTGTGTCCTTTTCCATTTGATAAGTTATTAATTATGGTTCCATTCCCAACTAATGCTATCTTTCCTAAATATGATAGTTACTGGATATCCTACAACTGACAAACCACAAGCTCACAAGCACCCATCCCTAAAGGAAGTGGAAAAGCTAACTGGTACAAAATCAGACAAGAGAGGTCTCAAGGTCAGCACTATCAATGACAAAGAACTCAAGTTTGGTGCATCTGTGGTAGGATACAAAATATTTCAGGCAAGCAAAATGAATAGCATAGCAAGCACTGCTATGAGCATAGCTTACAAAATCATCAAACAAGGAAAGAATATGGATCTTGCAGAGATACTGTTGAATCAACTTGAGGAGAACATGAACACCATAAGATCTTCAAGAAAAAAACACTTGTAAGTTTGGTTCCCTGATTATGTGCATATTCTTTTACTTTGAAGAATAATTTCCTTCCATAGGATAAGTAGTATGGGATATAAGTAGACCTGTAACCATACAGATATGTGAGCATATAGAGTCACTAGGAATAGATTTTGATGACATAATGAATGAGTATTTCAAAAGAATTAAGGAAATGTTGCAAGATAGAACAAGGATACTTGAAAGTTTGATAGAAGAACACAAAGAGGAAATATGTTTTATGGTAGATAGTGATTTTACTTATATCCAAGCAGTAGTACCTAGGAAGTCCTGGCTTTCATTTTTAGAATATGAGATCAAAACAAGACAAGCCAATGAGTGCATCAAGGCACTATTGAATGAACCAATTGAAAACAAGCAAGAAAGATTTGGCACCTATGAGGAAGCCAAACAAAATATCAAGACAGATCTTGTTGTCAAGAAGATTGTAAACAAGAAGGACAATATGGTTAAAAACTTAACCAAGAAGTTTGTAGTTACTAAAGAAGGTGAAGAGGAAACAAAAGGTAAGGAGGAACAAACTGAAGGACAGTCACCTATCGGTGAAGAAGTAGAAAAGAATGACTCAGAGGGTACACAGTCAGATTCTCCACCTCCTCCTACACCCAAGAAAGCTAGAACAATAGTTGCTTCAAGAACAAGAAGCTATACTGCAAAGGAATCAACTCCTTTACCATTAAAGAAAGGAAAAGTGAGGATATATAAGAGAAAACCAGCTCCTCAAAAAGAAAAATAGACCAAAAGGAGGAAAATGACTAGAAATCAAGAAGATCTAGAAGACTCAGCTATGGATGAAGCTGATGTAGAGATACAAAAGGAAAATGAAGCTTTGGTCCCAACAACAATTGATAAAATATGCAAGAATATTTCAAAATCACAGTCTATTTATGATCCTAACATTAGGAAATGGTTAAAATTTAGTGCAGAGGATCAAAATAAGATTGAAGAAGCAATAATTACTAAAATGTGCAAACATCATTATGTTCCACTACAATTCTCAGAATATGACGTTCCCAAAGAACTATCAGAGAGATTGTCGGCTAGATGGACATTTGCACTACATAAGGAAAAGGAAATAAGAGAAAGAATACTTGTTACTATTATGCCTTCTGATTCAAAGAAGGAAGAAATTACTAAGATGATGAAGTATGAAAAGGAGTTATCACCAAAAATGAGAGCATATGAATTTATCAAAGGGAAGCTAATTGATCTTGATCAAGATAGCATTAAGAAGTGGTGCAAGATACTCAAAAATCCCACTATGGAAGCTAGCCCGGAGAAGGAACAAATCATGATTAAAGATATACAAGATGACTTAATCTGTGGAATTGGATAAAGAAGAGATTTCTCTAGTAGGTGCCAAACAAACTGATGTTGTAGATGAAGTATGGCCAGACACTACTCTTGACAACACTCAAAGTGAGGAGAGTCAAAATCCACCAAGTCCAATTCATATTGACTTGAGAAAAGAAGAAAAAGTTACCAAAGAAGATTTGACAATAAAAGGTAACATAACTGATGATATAAATGATGAATCATGGTTGGATAACATTGTCAATGACATTACATAAAAAGACCCTACAGAAGAAGTGCAAAAAGATGAAGATATCAATGTTGCACAGGGCAATACCGATGGATAAGATTCAACTATTGACACTGCATAAGTCAATACACCGACAAAGATGAATATATTAATCGATGCTATTGATATTGAATCAAGTCAGGAGAAATCATCTAAGAAAGATGATGATATACCCAAGAACATGTGTAATGATGAAAATAAAGATGCATCAAATAATCAAAAGGATACAGATACAACAATGAAAGATGCAACCGACTTTCAGCAAGAAGTGTCTACTGAAAAAGACAAAGGAGAAGATTAAAAAATAGATGAAACATTGAGAAAGGATGAAGAGAGAGAAAAGAGTGAAGAAGTCAAGAAGGATGAAAGCATGAAAGAAAAAGAAGATAAATTTGTTGGTACACCCAAGGCCAATGAGGAGATGTCTTCACAAAACCAAATGGAAAACTCAGAACAGAAACAACAGGATGCTTCATCTTCTAAACCCTCACCTAAAAATTCAATCCAATCTCAAGGTTTAGAAATGGTAGTACACCAATCTGCCACCCAACCAAAGAAAAAGAAGAAGAAGGTATTAAAAAAGGATATCTTGGCTGTAACACTTGATGAGGTAATTGAAATACCCAAGTGGGATGTATCTACTTTAGATACTAAAGAAATTCAAAAGTTTGGAGTGATGTGTCAGAGGAAGGCAATACAAGAGAAGATGAAAAAGGCACATAGGGAAGCACAAGCATTTGATAAGGCAAGGGAAATTCTGTATCAACTTGTTCTAGATATAAAAATTGAAGATAACATACCAGTCATGGAATAAATATCAGTTCTTACTGACACCATCACAAATCAGAATGTAGATGCAGAGAAGGCGATGGAAGAACATGAAGAGATGAAGTATCAACTCAAACTAGTTGAGAAGATCAGCCAAGAAGTGGTAGAGAACAAGGTAAATCTATCTGAACTAGCAAGTGAATTATAACCTATGATTGCTGAAGCTGTTACGTTAGTTCAGAAATTGTGCACATTAGAAAATTTCACTAAAGAAAATAGTGAAAAGCTGTCACAACTAGATTCATATCTAACAGCTAGTGCACTAAGTTTAACCTCTGATGCAAACACAATAATGCTGCATCATGAAAAGATTACAGAGGTAAACATATTGAGACAAGAAATATGGGATGCAGAGACTCAATTCAGAAATGAGGTTACAGAGCTTCAAGCTCACATATTACCAAACCTCACCACTCTGCAACATCATATAACAGATGCAAGGAATCTAATCACAACCCCAAAAATGTCTGTGGTAGAAAGTATATATGACATGCATGTGAGAATATCACTTGAGCATATGGCACTTGAAAATTTAAAGGAGAAATGGGAGAAAATGGTGGAGGAAATCAAAGCCTCACACTCTCAAATATTTGAAAAGTTCTAAGTACCTTTTCCCTCATTATACAAAAAGGAGGAATGTATACATATGTACAATGTATAATATAATTTAGTAGAAAAAGGAGGAATGTATAACGATATGTATAATATATGTACGACAAGCATAGATATGTACATAAACTTACACTTACCGGCATATGAATAGGGGGAGTCATTTCATGACTAAGGAAGAAGTATACATAGGTGTACATACTAATGCATCAAGTATGTTGCACATATTAGTTTTTGATACTAATGTCAAAGGGGGAGATTGATGACATTAAGTTTTTCCATTAGTATACTTAAAGGGAAAAACATGATAAAGGTCATCGATATAGGCATAACCAGCGAAAAAAAAGCATACCCGACGAGACAAAATGTCTATCATAAAAATGCTAAGTATAGACTTGACTGACGAACAGTTACAAGAGGAACACCGAAGAAAAGCATAACCAATGATACAGTTTTGAGAACATCGCTGATGGAGCAGAAAAGGAATACCTGATGAATAGTTTAATTAAATAACACCAACAAAGAAGAAAACTAACAGAACTGACAGAGCAACCCGACCATCAGAAATGACAGTCAGTTAGAGAACCCACAAAAAGTGGATCTGACTTTAGTACACTTCAGATAAAGCAATGTAATTCTATTTATAGAGTTTTTAATTGTTTTAAATACTTACTTGAGGGTCAAGAAATCATAGTGTAAATGTTATAAAGCATCCTAATGGATCTAAAACATATCTAACTAAAGATCAAGGTCAAGTTGTAAACCTTGGATCTAGAGTTAATTTGAAAAGCGTGAATCAAGAATAGAGCTAGGAAATAGTATAAATAGATGTTCAATCATTTGTAAAAAAGAGAGACTTGTAATCAGTTGATAAATGATAGTATCCATGGAGAGCATCTAAGAAAAAGAGGAGAATTCATGCAAAGTTCAGAAACAGATCAAACTAGTTATCAAGAAAACATGAAGGCTATCGATGAGAAGAGACAAGGTATTACTCAATCACTCAAGGTGATTACATATAAATTGTAAGTTATACATGATTTGTTATCAATAATTAGAGATTGCATTCACTATCAGATCAACATTTATATTGTAGTTGCATTCTAACAAGTGCATCACAACAGAAATCCTTTTGTAGAAGGTGGACTTAATAGTTCTTTGATAAATCTCTTAACAGAG
>MU224140.1:7438642-7463069 GCA_018584345.1 Thuja plicata
ATTCTAACAAGTGCATCACAACAGAAATCCTTTTGTAGAAGGTGGACTTAATAGTTCTTTGATAAATCTCTTAACAGAGTGCACACCTAATAGTGTTGCTAAAGCTTCAAATGAAGTAGATCCTAACAAGTCTCCACTCTAATACTCCTAACATGGTATATCATCAGAAGTGATCAATTGTAAGCCTTTACCAGCTCCCTTCTTATCTGTAGATAGTAAATTTTTGTGGGTAGACATCCCCACCATAGTTTTTACTTCCTAACAGGAGTTTTCTGTGATATCATATCATGTGTTATGTGTTATTTACTTTCATGTATGTTTCTTGAATGTTTATACATGTAAAGAACTTATATTATGATTTCACATACAAAAGCAAAGATGAACAGATAGATAGGTATAGACAAATCTGATGACACAAAGGTTAATGGGCCAACCACATAAAATTTTTTAGAGGTACTGATTCACCCCTCCCCTCTCAGTACATCATTCCAATAATTCCAACACATAAAACAAATGATTGCATGCATCTTAAACATGTGGTACAAGATCTCATTGACAATGGTGTGATAAAGGTAGAAGGCCCTCAAAATAATGATCACATGACCTTTAAGACTCCTTTCTATAAGTATGAAAAAGGAGAATCGTCCATTTTGAACAATGGAGGAAAAAATGTGAGAGCCAATAATAATGTTAACTTTGCACATACCTATGATAATAATATCAATGCGCTATCTGGACATGAGAGTACTATCAATGTTGTGGTGATCAAAGATCAACCTAAAGTGGAAACCTCTAATGCCATCACAAGGGGGCAAGCCTCAATGGTTATCCTACAAGGTGGTACTCCTATCACTATCGGTCCTAAAACACCAATTATTTTGGCTAAACAAACACCACCTACAATAAAGCCTTATAGTTTGGTGAATCAATTACAAAAGACTCCAGCACAAATATCAATTTTGGAGTTGCTGAAGCTTTCTCCTAATCACAAGGAGATCTTAGGAAAATCTTTAGTTGAGACCAGGGTTCCTATAAATTTGGAGGAAGATAAATTTTAGAATATGGTAGGACATCTCATAGCTCCTCATTGTCTTTCATTTTTAGAGCAAGATGATATGTCTACCACACATCCTCAAAAATTACCCTTGCATATCGAAGTGTTAATCCAAAGGAATAGGGTCAAGGGAGTTCTCATAGATGGGGGAGCTGGTCTTAATATTTTCTCTTTAAACCTTTTCAAGTTATTAGGGTTAACCGAGTCATCCATTGACCCTAAAAAGAAAATCACCATTAAGGCTTATGATGAGGAGGAAAGATCTTCAAAGGGTATGATTATTCTACCAATTCAAGTGGGACCTATTAAGAAGAATTCCATATGTTAGGTCCTTGATATGAAATTAACTTATAATATATTATTGGGAAGGCCATGGATACATGAGATACAAGCGGTACCTTCTACCTGTCACCAATGTATAAAATTTCCATACATGGGGGAAGCTATCACAATTGGAGGAGATTCAAACCCATTCCAATATTGAAATACATTGAAGCCAAGTCACGAACTATTCATACCTCATAATAGGGAAGGAGTCATCCCTGATATTACAATGGAAAAAGATAAAGAGGAAAGTTCAAAGTCACCATCAAATAATACATCAATCTCAAACCCCCATCAAGGTAACTCAACTACATCAACTACGGGAAAAGAAAAGATGAGTTACGAGGGTCAAAATTCCAATGATAATTCAGTTAAGGTTTCTACCCCAAGGATATAAGTTTAAAAAAATTCCAAGGAAGAGAGAGAACAAGTCAAGAGAGATCAATATCAAAAAATGAATGACATGATGAACCAATTTGAGAAACAATGCAAAATTCATGCAAAAGGGGTAGGGGAATATCCTATTTTCCTATTTGATTTACCTACATCCCCATGGACACTTGGGAAGCCATCCAAAAAAAATCAAACTCACAAGTATAATTCTCATTTTGTGAGAGAAAGTGACAAACAAGAAATGGAAAAAGAGGATAATGAAGTATTACAATGGCTCTATAAGGAGGAGGATAATTCAAATAATCCCAATGAAAGGGTGCAACATATCAACATCCAAACTGATCAATATGGAAAGGGATTTGATATCATGAAGAAGATGGGGTAGAAGGGAAGAGGACCCTTAGGAGTTTGTAATAGAGGATTTTTAGAACCTATTGAACCAGCTTGGAGAGCAAAAGAAGAGAAAGCTGGAATAGGTTTTCAACATAAAGGAGAAAGTTCAAGTCCCATGCATGATTTGCGTGAACATATACACATGGTAGGTTCCAAAAGTGAAGATGATTATAGGGACTATGAGTGGGATTATTTTTCTGAAGAATCTTGTCATGACATAGAGGTTGATGTTATTCACACCTATGCAACTCCTCCAAAAGTTGAGAATCAAGAACATGTGACTCAAGATTCAAATTCTACTTAAACATCAAGTGAGCCTTAACAATCCAATGTATAACAATAACTTCCTTACAATAAATGGATAGGTGAACCTTGGGTACCTTCGTGGGTGGGAGATTCTAACCTTGTGTTTAATCCACATGCTTTCTTTCCCATGGAAATCTTAGAGGACTCTAGTGAAGAGGATTTTGATCCTACTTCCATGGACCATCTTGAAGAGGCACATGTCATAGAAATTAATGATATAATGTATGAGCCATCCAATGAAGTCATGTCCCTAAATCCTTCAATTGATAATTCATCCAATGAATCCTTTTCCTTAATGCACCCCGAACTTATTGATTGGGATCTTTCCGAGCCAAATGATTTACTATACTTCCCAAATGACAATGCAATGGCCTTATACCTAAATGTGGTCGAACTAATTCTTCTATCAATGAATTCAATCTGGACATAATGATAGGGGCAGGGGTCCAACCTCTCAATCCACAAAATGAAAAGAAAAAATACAAAAAAATGAGAAGGTCTAGTGGTGAAAACCACCATGTGGTAGTGCTAGACCCAAAAAAGTAAAAATAAAGGATGTTTCCAAAGGTGAAAACCCAAATGTGGCACCCAAGGAAGAGAGGCTAGACACCTTACTAGTACATGAAGATGAAAGATCACCCATACTCATTGAACCCACAAAAAAAGTTAACATTGGTACCGAAGTACAACCCAAATTTATCCACTTGGTAGCATCTTTGAGTCCTTTAGAGAGAAAAGAGCTCATTGAATTCTTTCAAGAAAAGAAAATAAAATTTGCATGGTAATATGCCAATATGCCCAGATTGGATCCAAGTTTCATAATGCATCATTTGAATGTGAGTCCCGGTGTTAAACCCGTCAAGCAAAAATTGAGGAAAATGCATCCACATATAGCCCTTTTAGTCAAAGAAGAATTGGAAAAGCTACTCAAGGTGGGATTCATAAGAGTAATTTCATATGAATAATGGATCTCCAACATTGTACTAGTTACCAAACATGATAAATCTATAAGATTTTGCATGGATTTCAGAGATTTAAACTTTGCTTGCCCGAAAGATGACTTTCCATTACCTAGCATTGATGCTATTGTGGATCTAACTACCATTCATTCTATGTTTTAACTTATGGATGGATTTAGTGGATATAATCAAATTTGCATTATACCTGAAGATCAAGAGAAGACAACATTTACATGCCCATGGGGTACCTTTTGTTGGAATGTGATGCCCTTCGGTCTCAAAAATGCTGGAGCAACTTATCAAAGAGCAATGACCACTATATTCCATGATATTATGCACACCTTCCTAGAAGATTATGTGGATGATATTTTAGCTAAGTCACATGAAATAAAAGATCACTTACCCATACTCGAAAAGATCTTCACAAGGCTACAATAATTCAAAGTGAGGCTCATTCCAAAGAAGTGTGCTTTTGGGGTACAATCTGGAAAACTCCTAGGTTACATTGTTTCTGCAAAAGGCATTGAAGTAGATCCTGAAAAAGTACAAGCAATAATGGACATGGAAATTCCCAAGAATATTAGTAAAATGAGGTCACTTCAAGGAAGACTTCAATCTATAAGGAGGTTCATTTCTCAACTGGCAGAAAAATGTCATTCCTTCACAAGGTTGCTACATAAAGACACCATCTTCACATGGGATGAGGAGTGTGATAAAGCTTTGACATTGTTGAAAACATACTTGATGAATCCACCCATCTTGATGCCACCTATTCAAGGAAAACCCTTATTACTATACATATCAGCAATGGAAAATCTTTAGGGGTCCTATTGGCACAAGAAGATAATGAAGGAAAAGAAAGAGCTATCTACTACTTGAGTAGAACATTGATCAAATATGAATTAAACTATAGCTTCATGGAAAGGGCTTGCCTAGCAGTGGTATTTGCCTCTCGAAAGTTAAGACATTATATGTTGATGCATAAGGTGAAGCTAATAGCCAAAATTGATCCATTGAAATATTTACTTAGTAAAACAACTCTAACAGGAAGACTTGTAAAATGGGTAATGGTGCTTAGTGAGTTCGACATTGAGTATGTGGATAGGAAAGAAATCAAAGGGAAAGTTATTGTAGATCAATTGGATGAATATCCTTTAGAATCCACACATACAATTCAAGTGGAGTTTATAGATGTGGAGATTGTTCATGTGGAAGCCAAGACATGGACCTTATACTTTGATGGATCTTACACCCAAAATGGTAGTGGGGTAGGCATTCTTTTGATCACACCTTAAGGTTATACAATCCCAAAATCTTACAAGATTGTTTCCTTGCACAAAAAATATTTTAGAGTATGAAGCTTTGGTCATAGGTATCAAGATGGCCTTAGAATGGAATGTCATAGAATTGCAAGTCTACGGGGACTCTCAATTAGTCATCAATCAAGTCAATAATGAATATAATACCAAGGAAGAAAAATTGATGCCTTCCAAAAGATTGGTGGATGATTGGAAAAAGTATTTTTCTTTGATTAATTTTGAATAAATCCCATGTGACAAGAATAAAGTAGTGGATGCAATGGCTACCTTGGCATCTTTGCTTCAAATGCCCGATCAAAATGCGAGGTATGAGTTCTTGGTGGAAGAATTGGTTAAACCAAAATTTGACCTACCTGATTCCAAAATTATTGCCCTCCTAAATGGACACGACTCACCATGGTATGGACCCATTTATGCCTACCTAAAAGACCAAACCTTACCTATAGACCAAACCTGTGCTCAAAAGCAAAATTTCATAAGATAAGTGGCTCGTTACACCATCCTTTCCGATACATTGTATCGTAAGGGTCTTGACGGAACACTCCTTAGATGTCTAGGGGAAGATGAATCAAAATTAGCTTTAAAAGATGTCCATGAGGGGATTTGTGGGTCACATTCAGGTGGGTTAAACTTAGCTAAGAAAATCCTACGCATGAGGTACTTTTGGAAAACCTTAGAAAGAGATGCTTGTCAATTTGTCAAAGTTTGTGCAAAATGTCAATACCATGGAGACATGATCCATGCACCAGTGAAAGAATTACACCCATTTGTCACACCATGGACATTATACCAATGGGGTTTTGATTTGATCGACATGATTTATCCACCTTCTTCCAACGAACACAAGTACATTCTCACCACAATGCAGTATTTTACTAAATGGGTTGAGGCTATCCCTTTAACAACTGCAACTGGGAAACAAATTTCCATGTTTATCCTTAATCATATCATTTGAAGATATGACATTCCTCATGCCATCATCATGAATAATGGAAAATAGTTTAAGAACAAGGATGTAGATGAACTTTGTGACACATTCTATGTTACTCATCATTATTCATCCATTTACTACCCCCAAGGTAATTGCCAAGTAGAAGCTACCAACAAGAACATTCTCAAGATCCTCAAAAGATCAGTTGGTTAGTCAGGTAGAGATTGGCACCTTCAAATCAATCCAACATTATGGGCCTATAGAACTAGTATTCGCACCTCGACATGAGCTACACCTTTTTCATTAGTTTATGGGGCCGAAGCTGTTCCACCCTTAGAAGTTGAAATACCATCCTTGCGAGTGTCATTACATGGATTGATTACAGATGAGGATTAAAGAGTGGCCAGAATTCAACAATTGGAATTGTTAGAGGAACATCAAACGCAAGCCTATGATCATTTGAAAGTGTATCAGAATCGAATTTCAAGGAATTATAACAAGCATATTAAACCAAGAACCTTTCAAGTGAGAGATTTAGTGTTGAGGGAGAATCCTAAAACTTAGGTTGATAGAGTCAATAAAGGGAAGTGGGAAGAAAATTGGCTTGGTCCTTTCATCATTACTTCTACTTTTGGAATGGGGACCTACAAATTGGCCGATTGTGACGGTGATGAATTGCAAGAGTCTATCAATAGTATTCATCTTAAGAGGTTTCACACCTAATCAGATGAGAGAGAATCAGATGAAAGAGTATCATTTGAGAGTATCAGATGAGTTGGCATCACCCTTGTATATGAGAAAAAGTAGAAATCCAAAAAAAGGAGAAAAAATCAAAATACAAAAAAATCAAAAAGATAAAAAAGCCAAAAATAATGGAAAAGCAAAAAAACCAGAAAAAGGAGAAAATTGAGCATGAAGAAATAAAAAAAATTCAAAAAATCAATAAAATGTTGTCTTGGTGAAAACCTAGCAAATAGGTGCCTTGATGATAAAAAAATAAATAATTTTTTTTTTTTGAAAAAGAGAAAAAGTGCCTTGGTGAAAACCTAGCAATAGGCGCCTTGGTAGAAAAAAAAGCAAAAAAAAGAAAAAGAAAAAAGAGAAAAAATCCCAAAAGGTGAACACGTGGAAACAGGCACCTTTTGTCCCTTAGGTCTTTCCTAGTTGAATTTGTACATATTGCTTTTCACCATCTCATCTTGTACATATCCTCATTGAATCTGTCATTTGTGCATAGGTCATAATAAAGTCTTTCAACTGCATTGTTGCATTCTAGGTCTCATTTGCCCTAAGTTTCACATTGATCACATTTATCACTTGGGGGCACATGTCATGGATTTTGGTACCAAACGGATTCAAAAGTGCAATATTTTTGGTCACATGATAGAAGCAGATTTTCAATTCAGAGGAGAGATATTTTGGAACCTTTGATGAATATCATTGTTCAACCCTAAACAGTTTGATCGTATAACATGATCCTTGAGTTTCATTGACCTATTTTATCAGGATTAAAATTTGATAACACCTTAAATGATCAGAATGTTTGGAATTCTTTTTGTAAATCATGATACATTGCTACACACTTGAAATTTTTGATGAGTTTTTCATTTACTTTTTTGAGTCATGTCTTTTTAGCTAATCGATGATGTTTCGACTAGATTGGCGATGATGAAGACATGATGTTTTCTTGGCTTTTGTGTGACTATTTTGAGGAAGATTCTTTAACTTATGTGAATTTGTCTAAGGACATGGTCATCAAAGAACCATCAAGGACATTCATATAGGAAGGAGGATTAACCTTTGTTTGTTTACACAAAAGGATACCTTGGCTATTTAGATCTTCAATTTTTTAATACTAAAATCCACTTGCAACATTGAATCCATTGAAACCGGTATTCATATTCTCATAGTTGGTCATTCAACTAGTGAGAGTTGTACCAGGTTCCTAAAGAGGGGTTACCAACTGAGATGAAAGCCATATTCATATTCTTATGGTCACAGTGGCACTAGTAAGAATTGTATTGACTCCGAGTTCCATAATGCTCAATGATGAAAATATATCTCTTTTGCAGTTCTTTCACAAAAAGCTAGTGACCTTTAGTTGCATTGCATTGCATATTTATGTTAGATTAATTGCATTATTTAGAGTAAATTATCCAAGAATAAGGGGGTTCATCATTGAGGGGGTTACATCAAAATTTTAATGGTTTCAAATCAATTATGTGAGATTATTTTTTCATTCATTACATTAATCATTAATAATTATTCATACATATCTTGTGAGAAAAACAAAAGAAAATATACACTAATCATTATTCATTTATCATTCATCTTTTAGCATTGCATTTCATAATCTAAGTTGCATACATCAAAAAAATCCAAAAAGATAGTTGCATTCATTTTACCATTGTACTAAGTATTGCATCCATATCACTACATTGCATAAACCATACATCAAATTAAAATCAAATTAATATAGAAGTAGTTGCATAATCATCATTTGCATCCATATATCTATGTCATACTCTAAGACATTGCATCCATAGCATAAATAAAAAGTAAGTGCATCATAGACATCATGTAGATCTGCATATAAAGAAATCTCACATGATCAAATCAACATCAAAGGTAAATAAATCAAAGGACATCATAGATAAATGTCCATCATCAAATGTCTATAACAAATTAGTATATCAAAGATACAATCAAAAATATGATCCATACATCCAGTCCTGATCAAAACTCCATATGATACATCAATACAATATCTGGATATCAAGCTCATTTCAAGACCCAACCGGGGCACTTGATCCATCTCCAGCAGCACCTAATCTATCCCCTGAGCCATCGGGACCCTTGTCACCTACTCTATCCTGAGTGGAATGTGGTGTCTGACTCGTGCTAGCACTCATAGGTAACTGAGCCATGGTAGCCAAGAACTGATGTAACATCATAGTCAGCTGATCTTACCATCCAGTAACTATAGTCATCCCTGCCTATAATCCTCGCACATCCTATACTAAGCTATCAACAATAGGAGGAACTGGTCATGCCTGAGGTGCCTGTGGTGCTAATGGAACCTATGGTATCACCTATATTCGAGGTGCACCCTGAACCTATGTTGCACTAATCTGTGGATCTACCTGAGGGGGTGTACCTTTCCCTGTCTCTGTGGAGATGCTGGTCTCTGCTGATCCTAACCCTGTAAAGGAACTTTCCTAGCTACATGTACCCATCTATGTCTCTACCTAGCCCAAGCTATAGCTGGAATACCCTGAACCTATCTTTGCATCGGTTCCTGCACTCGCCTCTGTCTAGGCTGACCAAACCCACCACCTTGAGCTCTAACATGCCCACCCCACATTCGAGGTCCTACAACTCTCTATACCTGAGGTACTCTCTATACTCTCTGCCTCCAAGGTCTAGCACTACCATCGCCATCATCTACATCTCCATCATCAGCAGACAACTCATCAACATTAGGTATCGACTCTACTAGATCTGTGAATGTAGTGAATCGATGTCGCAAAAACCACTCTTGATACTCAGCGGACATCCCTGCATCGACCACATGATCCATCATGTCCCATCTGACATACCCTAGCTGATTAATCTCTACAAATGAAAAATTATAATCTACCTGAGCTCCCCACATGGATCGCTCTGCCTGTACTCTCGCATACAATGCCATACCCTATGGCATATCCTAAAATTTTCCATACTAACGGAGAACTCTCCCAAAGAAGAATCTCCCTATACATAGTGGTGATCGACCAATCATCCACCAAGGGGAAAACATATATGGAAGCCAATCATTGTCCTCTCTCCATCCCTCGCAGCCCAACTAAGGTCTCCATATGACCTAATCAATATTGTTGATAGTCCGACGCCAGAACTCAACCTTGCCCAGACGATGCTGGACAATCATGCCATCATATAGAAATGTGTACAGATATCCTTGAGCTCTCACTCATGCCGATATAGGTCTAGTAATTGGGATATGATCCCAGGTCCATAGCTGTAACAATACTGCACCTGCAGATATAGCCGCGCTATGCCTGTATACCACCTCGTGTAAATCATGATATAACTGGGCTAGCACGCAAGATCCCTAGTCTAATCTTTGAGGATGAGAAATCAAGTCCTCTGATATGCAGCCCCATCTGACCGAAAATCCATGACCTCTCTTATCCGGTAAGAGAAGTCCTCTGATCACTGCTCCTAAAAAATCTGGCAAAGTAGGAAATGAAGCAAACTGCACCGATGTAATGCTATCATCACCAATAGTGACATCTCTGAACACCCATCTACATGCGTTACCATTGTAGACCTGATCATAGTAAACCCACCCTCCACGGGTTAGGATCCTCAACAATCTATATTCATCCTCTGGCATAATGGTCATCTCGCCGAGGGGTAAATGGAAAGTATTATGGTTAGAGTGCCAACACTCTACCATAGCTATCAATAAACCTCAGTTCAGCTGAAACTGAGGAAGAACCAAAAGGAATCCAAGCCCACATGTCTCGATCGTCCATCTCTCTGGAGGGGTCAGCTCATCTACTAGATCAAAGACCCAAGATGCTATCGACCATAGGTACAACTTACGGTAATGTGCCTACATTTTGCAAAAGAAGTGAATTATACTAGTATTTTTCTATTTGTGGATCATTCTAGGTCAATCAAACATATTAAAACTATCTTTTCTCTTTTTGAGTACATCAACCTATTGTTCCTGACCTCTAGATCTTGAGAAGGGATCAATTTGTAATATCTTTTAATCAATTTGATTGACACATGAAAAATTCACCGGTATGATTTTTCTAATATCCTAAACACTAAGTAACATCATGGAATCCCATCTTTTTAGACGATCAATCGTAGACAATTTTGACTTATTTATCATCAGGTTTCATCAAATCATTTTACTCTCACTTGATTAAGTGTATGCATCATTTTATGCCATGCATCATTGAAAACATCATACATGACATTTAAAGTGTCAGAGGCATTTCTTTATAGCATATGCAACATTTGCAAATCCTATGCGTCATTCAAACTATGATACGCGTCATTGAAATCTTAATTTTTCCACAGGGTTTCCTACGCATCATTCTAAACATGGATTGTGCATTTTGACCTAATTCCTAAGCAGTTTTTAAATCTTCATATGCATCATTTAACTACATAGAGGCAGCATTTCACTAGCCTAAGTGTCATTTAAATGTTCCTACGCGACATTTTGCTAAATCTAATCTAAAAAGCATGCAAATTGACATTAAATACTATAAAAAAGAGCAATAAATGCACTAGGAAGGATCAAATCACTCATCAGAGGTCTGTAGTCCAGAGGCCTCTGATAATGATGCGCTCTCTCAAACTGATGCTCTCGAATAGGGACCATCGTTGCTCTCAATCACAACATAATCAGAGAAAAATCTCAAGAGTGAAAAGTGAAAATGAATAGTAAATTTGGGTTTTTCAACCTATTTAAACTATTTTGACCTAATTTTTGGAGAGATTTTTACCCCCAGGACCTAAATATGCATTTTCTACAAATTGGGGCATATGGTGATTTCATCATTTCTTAATGTTTTCATAAATGAAATCATTTGATCTTCTTTTTACATCCATTGCATCATAGTTTGGAATCGACATATCAAAATGTTTTCATTTCTGAGGGGGCATATTTCATCAGATTATTAGATCATCAAATCAAGATTTTGCATCATGTTATATCAAATCTAGGGCATTACAATTTCAAACTTTTATCAATGGGGCATTTCACATCAAGTTTTTCATTAGGTTTCACATCAGGTTTCACATCAGGTTTCGCATCAAGTTTCACATCAGGGTTCCGCATCGAGTTTCACATTAGGGTTTCGCATCAAAGTTTCATATCAGGTTATCAGTATTCACATTAGTTTTAGCATCAATCAATCAATCAATATCAAATCTGCATCAGGACATGTAATTTTCTTTGAATCAATGCGCTTCACACATCAATTCAAAGAGGGGCATTTGTAGACACCCAAAATTGACCAGGTGTCTTAGTATCATCAAAATTTGCAAATCTCAGCAAATCTCATCAAAATGCTTCAAAATGGATCAAAATAAATTAAAATGGACATTTATCAATCAAAGTGGATTAAATCAAAGAAAATCAAGGGATTAATTAATCATGAAATCAAATAATTAATTACAAGCCTAAAAGGATTAATCAAATTATGCAATTGATTTTAATCAATTAATTGTATAGTTTAAATCAAAAATCAAAATGAACCTTTTCCTTACATGGATAAATTAATTAAATGATTTAATTAAATAAATTCCTAATATATTTTCAACACAAATACAAGAGCCAATGAGAATTGAGAACACACTTGCACATGGATCACTCCAATTTTGCATCTCATCCACTCATTTTGTCCCACCCTTTGAGGACAACATTTAAATTGTCCCCTTATTTGAAACCATTTGAGGGATCAAACTCAACCAAGGGTTAACCCATGATCGATTCACTCTACCCCCTACCCTTGGGATTTTACTATAAATACAAGCCATTTTCAAGCATAAGCATATCCTAGAAAATTTGAATGCATAACATCATCACTATAGGCAATTTGATAGAAATTGAGCATTATCTTGAGTATTTGAGAGAAAATTATGAGATTTGAGAGCATATCATGAGAATTTGAGTTCATCTTTGAGATCTTTTGAGAGAATTGAGAGCAAGATTAGGCATTTATCATCAATTTCTCATTCTAGGATGGTCACTAGTGGAGATTAAGGCTGAGAGCTCTACTTGCAAAGCCTAGTTAGAGAACCATGGAATGTTATGGATGTTAAATACAGTTCTTTAGATTAAATTGTTTATTTCTTTCTATAGAATTTTAGCTAATTTTCCTAATTTCATGAAGGTGTATTAACTCACACACAATTCCTACAATACCTTGGGAGAGTTGCAACGTGGAATTTGTGATGGGATTAACTAGGAGAAAAAAGGGGTATGATAGCATCTACGTGGTAGTGGAAAATTTTAGTAAAATGGCCCACTTCATTCCATGTAAAAGTACCAATGATGCATCATTTATTGCAAATTTATTCTTTAAAGAAATTGTTAGGATACATGGCTTACCTCAAACCATTATGTTTGACAGAGATGTAAAGTTTATTGGTCACTTTTGGAGGACCTTATGGAAAATTTTAGGGACCAATCTAAGTTTTAGTTTTTCCTACCATCCACAAACTGAAGGGCAGACAAAAGTTGTCAACAAATCTTTTGGAAACCTACTTAGGTGTTTGACAAAACAATATGGTGATAAGTGGGACTCAGTCCTACCCCAAACTGAGTTTGATTTTAATGACTCTATCAATAGGAGCACTGAGAAAATCTCCTTTCAAATTGTGTATGGGCAAAGTCCAAGAGGCATCTTGGAACTTAGAGAACTTCCACCGAACACTCTAGTTAGTCCTCATGGAGAACAATTTTCTTAGAGTATGAAAGAAATTCATGACTCAATGAGATTGGCACTTGCGAAAAGTGCAGAGAAGTATAAGAAAGCCAAGGAAAAGCATAGGAGGGATGTCTAGTTACAATTTGGAGACTTGGTATGAGCATATTTAAGAAAGGAGATATTACCTAATGGAAAGAATAATAAAATACTCATGAAGAAAGTAGGACCTTGTCTAGTGTTGAAGAAACATGGGTTGAATGCATATGAAATTGAACTACTCTCACACCTTGGTATTTCCCCTATATTCAATATTTGTGATTTGACCCCCTATAAAGGTGATGTGAATGCAGGTTCAGAAGTTTAGGCTGAAGAAGTTGAAGAAGATGTTGCAAGAATACCCCCTCATGAACCAAGAAAGATTGACAAGATCTTGGATACAAAGATCATCAAACAAATAAGGAAGAATATTTATAAGAAGTACTTGGTCAAGTGGAAAGGAATCCCTGAAGAAGAATTTGTATGGATGGATGAAAATGAGATACCGAGGCATGCCTCAAGTTTACAAGACCTCATCTCAAGAGGACTTGAGATCAGTGCACCCTGGGAGTATGGTGCAAGAGCACCCCCAAATTCATCCACTACAAGCACACCAGTGGACCCAATATGAAAGGGTTAGGTTAATAATTGAATCTAGGATCCATTGTTATCAATAAAGTCCTATTTGTAAGGCAATGGGACACTAGGTGATGTTATAAACCTAGTTGTCTACCTTAGTCATTTTGGACAAAATTGAGTAGGCTGGGATAGAATAGTCTAGGACACCTAATGAAGGTTGAAAATTTTCATTGAAACTTTCTTAGGTCCTTAGTAGAGTCTAGGATTATAAATTTTCAAGTTTGTTAATATTTGACAACTTTTGTCAAAAGTTGTCAATGTTGTTATGTTGCATAATGCAACTTTTTTCCAAAAGTTGCATCTTTTAAACTCCAACACTCACAACCACCTTTGTCAGTTGCAATTGTTTGGAGATTGTATGAAAAGGTTGGAAAACCTTACTCCAGAGGTTGGAGTGAATCCATTGTAAATTTTTATGCTTAAATCAATAAAGATCAAATATTTTTCTAGTAATTCTTACTTTAATCAGAGTTATATAGATCTGTACGGATCCCAATGCACCATTGAAGGATACTGAAAATTATCCCTGAGTCTTATGAGAATTTTTCAAGTGGTTTGAAGGCTCGAAGTGGTGTGGATCTAAAGTTAAGCCATTTTGATTAGCCACTGGTTGCAGGGAGGCCCTAACTAGGGTTTTGAGAAGAAATTCCTCTTTCCCAGAGACTCCACCATGGAAAAAATATAAGCCTTGGTGGAAAGAAAGGGAGGAGGATGTACTTTAATTTTTTTGGGGTCTCAATTCAGGAGGCAGTTGATGGCAAGAGAAAATATGAAACCCTCTGGACAGGCATATAGATGTGACTGTCCTGATTGTGGTTTTTGAAGCACAACTCGGCCCAGGGGTAGAATGAAGAACTAAATCCTTGGATTTAGTAGTTTTATATGATCCTACATATTTTCCAATTGGATTCATTAGAAAGTGAGTCAAATTTGAGTCACTTTCTTAGGAAAAGAGAACTAATTACTCAATTAGGCCTAGGAGGAAATTGTGAACAACATGAGTTAGGAGATTGGTCAAGAGTCCTAACTTGGAGGGTGTTGTTAGTGAGTGGATTGAAGCATCTGAGGGTGGTCAAGAATTAACTTGGTGGAATTCCATGTAAATTTCCCTCACAAATCCTTTTTTATTCCTTGTAGCCCTGTGTAGACTTTGGTGTCAAAGTGATGTCTCAGAATTGTTAGGGTGTGGGATTTGTCTTGTATTGCATCCAAGTAAGATATATAACCTTGGTAGAACCCCTATTCCATCCCTGAATTGATTGTTTATAGTTGTGACTTAAGAGTACCTTAAGGGTATTGAAGACTAGGGATTCAATGTATCCTTGTATGTGTGGGTTTTGGGAACTCTAACAAAGACCTAGATTGTATGGTGAGTAGAAGGTGTTGTGAACCTTTGAGTGATTGTTTGATATAGTCTGGGGCACTGATCCAAAAAATAGGTGTACTAGGCCATACTGTTGAAAAATATAATCCAAGATCTAGTGAAGATTAATTTAGAACGAGATGCAAAGACTCAAAAGTCTCCTTTGAAGATGAAGAGACCTCCTCCAAATGTTTGTCCAAAGTATGCACACTTATGTCAAACTATGAAGATTGATTACATGGAGAATGAAGAAGAGGGGCAAAGTGCTCCCTCACAAAAATTGAAGAAGGACGATATCCATGAAAGATAAGATGAATACCATCAATTGTACCTCCCAAAATTGTAAGATAGATCTCCATAAACAAACATATAATTTGTGTCAAGTAGTCATCCCAAAGAGCTTTATTTGGAATACAATGTATATCCTACTGTACTAAATCACAAGAAGCCTAAAATTTAACAACACAAGCATTATCATGAGAAATAATAGATATAATATCAATAGAAGTATATGGAATGCAAGGCTCAAGAAATAAATCACATGTGAGAATACCCAAGTTCAATCAACCAAAGTTCTTCTCAATATTTAAATTTACACTAGAAGTGTGACAATCATCTGAAGAATGAAAGTCATCAATAAGAATAAAGTTTGAAAATGAGTACAATCAATTTGCATGATCCATATCCCTAGTATCAATGTGATGACATTAATTTTTCCATTAGTACACTTAGTGAAAAACATTGACAGAGATCATCGGTACAAGCATAACCGGTGGACAACAAGCATAACCGGCAGCCAGCAAGCATAACCGACAGACAACAAGCATACCCGATAGAACAAAATGTCATGAGGTAAAATTACTAAGTATGGAATTGACCGACAAACACTAACAAGTGTTGTACCGATGAAGTAAAAAGGACATCACCGACGGGTCAATGACATAACACAAAGATCATCACCGACGATACAGTTTTGAGAACATCGCCGACGAAGCATAAAAGGCATACCTAATGAATAGTTCAAGAAAGGAATACTGATGGAGAAGAAAATTGACAGACTGATAGAGCAGTCTGACCATCAGAACCGATAGTGAGTTAGACAACCCGCAAATAGTGGATCTAACTTTTACACATTAGATAAAGCATTGTAATTCTATTTATAGAGTTTTAATTTATTTTAAATAATTACTTGAGGGTCAAGCAAGAGAAATGTAAATGTTTTAAAGCATCCTAATGGATCTAAAACATATCTAACTAAAGATCAAGGTCAAGTTGTAAACCTTGGATCTAGAGTTAACTTGCGAAGTGTGAATCAAGAATAGAGCTAAAATCTAGTATAAATAGATGTTCAATCAATTGTGAATTATGGATTTGTTGTTGTTGATAGCCATGAAGAGAATCTAAGGAGTAGAAGGCAGAATTCATGTAAAGTTTAGAAAATATTATATCTAGTTATCAAGAACACACAGAGGCTACCGACGTGCAGACAAAAGTATTATTCAATCATGAAAAGATGATTACTCATACATAGGAAGCTTTATTGGATCTGTTATCAACAATTAGAGATTGCATACATCATCAGATGAAATACTTATGTAGTTACATTCTAACAAGTGCATCACATCTAAAATCCTTTTGTAGAAGGTGGACTTAACAGTTCTTTACAAATCTCTTAACAGAGTGCACACTTAACAGTGTTGCTAAAGCTTCAAACCAAGTAGATCTTAACAGGTCTCCATTGTAATACTCCTAACAGGGTAGGTCATCAGAACTGACCAATTGTAAGCCTTTACTAGCCCCTTCTTATTTGCAGATAGTGAAGTCTTGTGGGTAATAATCCCCACCGCAGTTTTTACTTCCTAACAAGAGTTTTCTGCGATATCATATCTTGTGTCATGTGTTATCTATTTTCATGAATGTTTCTTGTATGAATACATTTTAAAGAACTTATGTTATGATTGCATATGCATAAATAATGATGAACAGTTAGATAAGAAAAAATACAAATTGATGACTAAGGGTTAATGGACTAACCAAGAAAATTTTTAGAGGTACCGATTCACCCCTCCCCTCTTAGTGCATCATTCACAATATAATTCCAAAAATTCATATCAGAGCTAAGTCTCTTTCTTGAAAAGCTTAAAGACTTAAGAGAAAAGATCAGAGCAATGGAAAAGTACAGACTGGACAAGACTATTGAGAATGAGAAATTATAGATGCGGATAAACTATGAGCAGTATAAAGAGGCAAGAATCAACTTGAGAAAACTTCTTGATGAAAGAAAGATTATGGAAACTAAGTTGAATGAGAAGGACTACAAAGAATTAGAAATAAAAGATTACTTTGATTCAGTAGAATCAACATCAAGAAAAGCTTCAGACACATCAGTGGAAGAGATCACAAGTCTACAAGAAGTCAATCTACATCTGACAGAGCAAATCAAGATGCTGCAAATCGGTCAAGAAACTCAAATGGTGAAAATAATTGATGTCATGAATGATGCAAGAAAAGCTAAAAATGAAAGAACACTAGCTATTGATGATAGGAGGAAAATAACAAAGAAGCTGCAAGAGAAAGAATCAGAGATTGAAAAACTTACTGAGCATCACCATGAGGTTACCAACCAGATTATTCTTATGAGTCAAGAAGCAAACAGACTAAATACAGAACTCATTGAAAGAATACATTCTATTGGTGAGCTAAGAGAAGAGAATGAAAAATTGAAGCATGAAATCAAAGTCCAGAATCAACACAATGAATTGATCATGAAAGCTGAAGATAGCAACAAAAGGATGGATGATTTTATTGATGGATAGAGAAGAGTCAACAAATACATAGGATTAGGGTACAATGAGAATGATGAATCTTCTAATCAACCAAATCAAAGGAATGCTTTCACAACCCCAAGATCCAAGAAGCTGTCATGCAATCACTGTAGAAAACCCGGCCACACCTCAAACATTTACAAAAGCAAAATGAAAGGTATTCCTCAAGCACAATCTACTTTCATTGGTAATTGTTATAAATGTCAAAAGAGAGGACACAAGACACATGAGTGCAGATCCAAAGTGACAAATCCAAAAAGGAAAATCTACATGGACAAGTACTGTCCTACCTGCAAGATGAATGGGCATACACATGAGGAGTGCTGGAAAAAGAACAACAAGGCCTGGACACCAAAAGAAACTGATAATAGCTACAAACCAACAAGAGTAGGTAACTCATATGTTTGGGACTATAACACATGGGCAAACTGCACAACATGTGGAAGGTATGGTCATATTGCTACCAACTATATGAGAAAGTGGACCAGAAGGTCAAGAGGTTGGACCAATCTAGGTATGGAATGTTTGCATTATCATAAAGTTGGACATGTGATAAAAGATTGCAAAAACTAACTGACAGATACAAGTACTCATCCCAATGGAAATACCATTGATGACATCAAGAGAATGAGAAACAAGATGTGGGTAAAAGCCACAAACATTGAAGGTGCTAGAACAAGCAATACAAATGATGACACCTTATCCAACGGATCTGGTGGCATCACTACATCCAACTAAATGCACAAGTAAGTATGGAACTGCATTATGACAAGTTATATTATGCATCAGTTCCATTACACATAGTTCATATTGTAACATCAGCATGAATAAAAGATGCAATATATTGTTATTTGTTAAACTATTGAAAAACAATATCATTTATTATTGGGTACAAATCTGCATCGGTGAACACACAAAAAATTTAGCACTACTTACCAGAATATATCGGTCATTACACAAATGCCAAGTTGCTAAGTGTAAACTGACAGACATCGGTGAACCTTGAGGAAATGAAAGCTATCTTCACCACTTTACCGACCATCATCGGTGAAGTCACCAAAGTTGCTAAGCAACCCCGACACTTTGCACAGACACCAAAGATGTTATGAATGCCTCTACCAATGAACTCAATCTTTGTATACCGATGAGTTGGTGAGCATTAATGACAACTTAGGGCACAAAAAGTTATAAAAGCCTTACGGGTGAACTCATTTTCACAATCGCTATTTTTGAGCAGAGCAGATCGATTTCAAAGAAAATTGAAGAGAGACCTCAACAAAGACTCAAGACTACTCAGAGGATTCACATGCAATCAAATAGATTCAGTAAGTAACCACATTCACGACCACACTGTTTGATTTATGAAAAGCCCTAAATTTTTGCAACACGATGGCATCAACATCTAGAGTTGATAAGATTAAGGAAGATAAGAAGAAAATGTTCAAACTTGTCAGCAGAGGTGCTTGTGTTGAACCCAAATACAAGCTGCACCCAAAAATAGCATCACAACCTGACGATTCCAGAGCATTCTCCAGAATCCCACCTAGGGTTTTTCTGGTAGAGGACGTAAGGTCCTATATACACTACAAGATCTTAGAAATAGGAAATCTAGACCTAGATAATGCCTACAGGGCACTATGTGATGAAGCTGGAAAGCTCAAAGAAGAGCACAAGCATCTGGAAGTGAAAGGACTCATGAATGCACTACATTTTCCCAAAGTTTTCAAAATAGAATGGATAAAGATTGTTCTCAGCAGAATGCACAACAAGAATCTATGGCTTAATAATCCAAAACCAATAACAAAGGATGTTATTCATGCAGTTACTGGTTATCCTACAACTGATAAACCACAAGCTCACAAGCACCCATCCCTAAAGGAAGTGGAAAAACTGACTGGTGCTAAATCAGATAAAAGAGCTCTCAAGGTCAACACCATTAATGACGTAGAACTAAAGTTTGGAGCATGTGTTGTTGGCTATAAGATCTTCCAGGAAGGCATAATGAATAGCATATCAAGCATTGCTACGAGCACAACATACAAAATCATCAAACAAGGAAAGAAGATGGATCTTGCAGAGATACTCTTACATCAACTGGAGGAGAACATGTGCACTATAAGATCTTCAAGAACAACCACTTGTAAGTTTGGTTCCCTCATAATGTGCATATTCTTTTACTTTGAATAATACTTTCCTTCAATAGGAAAAGTTGTATCGGACACAAGCAGACATATAACCATTTAGATAGGTGAATTCATAGAATCACTAGGAAATTTTTTTGATAATGTTATGCATGAGTATTTCAAAACCATTAAGGAAATGCTGCAAACTAGAACAAGGATTCCTAAAAATTTGATAGAGGAACACAAAGAGAATATATGTTTCATGGTAGATACTAATTTCACGTATATCTAAGCAGTAGTACCTAGGAAGTCATGGCTTTCAAAGTTAGAATATGAAATCAAAACAGGACAAGCCAATGAGTGCATTGAGGCACTATTAAATGAACCAATTGACAACACACAAAAAATATTTGGAACCTATGAAGAGGCCAAACAAAAGATTAAAACAAATCTTGTTGTCAAGAAAGCTATAAACAATCAAGCAAAATGGTGAAGAAATTGAAAGAGAAATTGAATATATCTTCTAAAGGTGAAGAAGAAAGGGAAGATGAAGAGGAAACAGAGGGTAAGGAGGAACTAACAAAAGGACAGTCACCTATCGGTAATGAAGAAGAAGAGAATAACTCAGAAGGTACACTGTTAGATTATCCACCTCCTCCTACACCCAAGAAAGAAAGAACTACAACCACTTCAAGAACAAGAAGCCAAACTGAAAAAGAGTCAACTCCTTCACCATTATTGAAAGGAAAAGTGAGGATTTACAAGAGAAAACCAACCCCTCCAAAAGTACAGACCAAGAGGAGGAAGATGACTATAACTAGAGAGGATCTAGAAGACTCAGCTATGGATGAAGCTAATGTAGAAATACAAAAGGAAAAAGAACCCTTGGTTCCAACATCAATTGAGAAAATATGCAACAACATCTCAGAATCCCAATCTATTTATGATCCTAACATAAGGAAATGGTTAAAATTCAGTACAGAGGATCAAAATCATATTGAAGAAGCAATAATTGTTAAAATGTGCAAACATCACTATGTTCCACTACAATTCTCAGAATATGATGTTCCCAAAGAACTGTCAGATAGATTATCAACTAGATGGACATTTGCACTACATCAGGAAAAGGAGATAAAAGAAAGAGTACTTGTTACTCTTATGCCTCCTAATTCAACAAAGGAAGAAATTACTGAGATGATGAAGATGCATTAAAAAGAGTTCTCACCAAAAATGAGAGCATATGAATTTCTCATGGGAAAGCTAATTGATCTTGATCAAGATAGCATTAAGAAGTGGTGCAAGATACTCAAAAAGCCCACTAAGGAAGCTAGCCTGGAGAAAGAACCAATCACCATCAAAGACATACAAGATGACTCATCTGTTGAAATGGATAAAGAAGAGAGTGATCCAGAAGGCCCCAAAAATACTGATATTGTAGATGAAGAATGGCCAGACACTACTCTTGACCACACTCAAAGTGAAGAGAGTCAAAATCCACCAAGTCCAATTCACATTGACTTGAGTAAAGATGAAGAAGTTACCAAAGATGACTTAACAATAAAAGGTAATTTAGTTGATGATATAAATGATGAATCATGGTTAGACAATATTGTCAATGAAACTACAGGAAAAGACCCTGCAATAGAAGTACAAAAAGATGAAGATATAAATATTGTACAGGGCAATACCGATGGACAGGATTCAACTATTGACACTGCAACAGTCAATACACCGACAAACATGAATATATTAATAGATACTATTGATATTGAATCAAGTCAGGACAAATCATCTAAGAAAGATGATGATATACCCAAGGATATGGGTAATGATGAAAACAAAGATGCATCCAATGCTCAAAAGGATACAGATACAAAAATGAAAGATGCAACCGACACTAAGCAAGAAGTGTCTAATGAAAAGAATAAAGAAGAAGATAACAAAATAGAGGAGACATTGAGAAAGGATGACGACAAAGATAAAAGTGAAGAAGTCAAGCAGAATGAAAGCTCAAAACAAAAAGAAAATATATCTGTTGATATACCTAAGGCCAATGAGGAGACGTCTCCACCAAACCAACCAGTGGACTCAGAACAGAAACAACAAGATGCTTCATCTTCCCGACCCTCACCTACCAAGTCAATCCAATCTCAAGCTTTACAAATGGTAGTACATCAATTTTCCACCCAACCAAAGAAGAAGAGGAAGAAAGCATTGAAGAAAGATATTTTGGCTGTCACAATGGATGAAGTAATAGAAGTCCCAAACTGGGATATTACTACTTTGGATATAGATAAAATTCAAGAGTTTGGAGTGTTATGTCAAAGGAAATCCATTCAGAAGAAAATGACATAGGAACACAGGGAAACAATGGCACTTGACAAGGAAAGAGACATTCTTCAACAACTTGTTCCTAAGGTGAAACTTGAACAAAATGCTACAGTTAAGGAGCAAATAGCTGTTCTTACCGATGCCATCACAAACCAAAATGTAGATGCAGAACAAGCAATGGAAGAGAAAGTAGAGAAAAAGTATCAATACAAGTTAATTGATAAGATCAGCCAAGAAGTGGTAGTGAAAATGGTAAAGCTCTCTAAACTAACTGATCAATTAGAGCTAATGATTGCTGAGGCAATTACCTTAGTTCAAAAGATGTGCACACTTGAAAAGTTTACAAAAGAAAATAGTGACAAGTTAGCAGAAATAGATTCTGATGTCACAACTAGTGCACAAAGCCTAACCTCAAATGTAGATAGTATCAAGGTGCATCATGACAAGGTCATTGAGGCTAACAGGCTAAGGAAAGAAATATGGGATTCTGAAACACAATTAAGAGGTGAGATTACCAAACTACACGCACACATCTTTCCTAATCTTACTATTCTACAACAACATATTTCTGAAGCAAGAAACTTAATTGCAACCCCAGAGATGTCTGTAGTAGACAACATCTATGATATACATGTAAGGATATCACTTGAACACAAGGCTCTAGAAATGCTGAAGGATAAATGGGAAAAGATGATGGAGGAGATCAAATCCTCACATTCCCACCTTTTTGACAAGATGTAAGTACCTTTGCCTTTATTATAAAAAAAGGAGGAATAGAAATGTATGTATATTGTATGTACAGAAGGAACAAATATGTAAAGATAGTTATGTACAATATATCAAAAAAAAGGGAAAGAAAAGTACATAAGGAAATGTATATATACTTACACTTATCGACATATACATAGGGGGAGTCATTAAAATGACCAAGGAAGAAGTATACATAGGTGTACATACTAATACATTCAGTATGTTGCACATATCATGTTTTTGATAGTAATGTCAAAGGGGGAGATCGATGACATTAATTTTTCCATTAGTACACTTAGTGAAAAACATTGACAAAGATCATCAGTACAAGCATAACCGGCAGACATCAAGCATAACCGTCGGACAACAAGCATACCCGACAGAAAAAAATGTCATGAGGTAAAAGTGCTAAGTATGGAATTGACCGACGAACACTGACAAGTGTTGTACCGACAAAGTAAAAAGGACATCACCGACGGGTCAATGACATAACACAAAGATCATCACCGACGATAGAGTTTTGAGAACATTGCCGACGAAGCATAAAAGGCATACCCGATGAATAGTTCAAGAAAGGAATACCGATGGAGAAGAAAATTGACAGAATGACAGAGCAGTCCGACCATCAGAACCGACAGTGAGTTAGACAACCCGCAAATAGTGGATCTGACTTTTACACATCAGATAAAGCATTTTAATTCTATTTATAGAGTTTTAATTTGTTTTAAATAATTACTTGAGGGTCAAGCAAGAGAAATGTAAATGTTTTAAAGAATCCTAATGGATCTAAAACATATCTAACTAAAGATCAAGGTCAAGTTGTAAACCTTGGATCTAGAGTTAACTTGCGAAGGGTGAATCAAGAATAGAGCTAAAATATAGTATAAATAGATGTTCAATCAATTGTGAGTTATGGATTGATTGTTGTTGATATCCAAAAAGAGCATCTAAGGAGCAGAAGGCATAATTCATGCACAGTTCAGAAAAAGATTATATCTAGTTATCAAGAACACACAGAGGCTACCGACGTGCAGACAAAAGTATTATTCAATCATGAAAAGATGATTACTCATACATAGGAAGCTTTATTGGATCTATTATCAGAAATTAGAGATTGCATACATCATCAGATCAAAGACTTATGTAGTTGCATTCTAACAAGTGCATCACATCTAAAATCTTTTTGTAGAAGGTGGACTTAACAGTTCTTTACAAATCTCTTAA
>MU224140.1:7463119-7501206 GCA_018584345.1 Thuja plicata
TAGAAGGTGGACTTAACAGTTCTTTACAAATCTCTTAATAGAGTGCACACTTAACAGTGTTGCTAAAGCTTCAAATGAAGTAGATCTTAACAAGTCTCCACTGTAATACTCCTAATAGGGTAGGTCAACAGAAGTGACCAATTGTAAGCCTTTACCGGCCCCTTCTTATCTACAGATAGTGAAGTCTTGTGGGTAACAATGCCCACCGTAGTTTTTACTTCCTAACAGGAGTTTTCTGCGATATCATATCTTGTGTCATGTGTTATCTATTTTCATGAATGTGTCTTGTATGGTTACATATTAAATAACTTATGTTATGATTGCATATGCATAAAGAAAGATGGATAGTTAGATAAGAAAAATTACAAACTGATGACTAAGGGTTAATGGGCTAACCAAGAAAATTTTTAGAGGTACTGATTCACCCCTCCCCTCTTAGTACATCATTCACAATATAATTCCAACACAATGATCTCTATACTCTCTAAGTTTATGATGATAGCTAAATTAAGAGTGATTTCCATAGTATTCCTTGCTACAATATGACTGATTTGATAGATGGAAAGGAGATTGTTTTCCTAGTGAGGTACACACAAAATATCACTAAAAGTGTCATCCCCAATATCAAATATTTATTCCCAATTGTATTCATATATGTATGATTACCCATCAAATTTTGTGGCGTGTTGTAAGACTCAAATGAACATAAAATAGATTGTGAAGATGTCATATGATTAAAAGCTCCTAAATCTAGAAGCCACCTCCCTGAATCATGATCCATAGTAGTAAAAAGAGCTTATCCATTTTTATTACTTGTCCCCAATTTGTGACTCTTAGTTCTTTTCAAATTCTATTTCTTTAGAAGAAAAAGATAAAGTAGACATTCTTGAAGACAAACTAGTTCTATTCTTCTCAAGAAGATGATTTAGTTCATCAATATCCTTATTTTAACAATAGCATTACTCATGTCCTATCTTATTTCAATATGTACTAGTAGGCTTCTTCTTATTAGATGATTGGATTAGAATATCCTTATTGAGGAGAGGAAGATTGTGCTTTATCTTTGTGTGGCTTAGGCCTTAAATTTCTTCTGCTTCTTTTTGGATCCTTTTTCATGACTAGCCACTAGAGCATGTCACTTGGATGACTTAAGAATACCTATTTTGATAAAATTTTATTGTTCAAGAATCAAAATATCCATGAATTAATCAAAGGGTGGTTTAGTGTAGGAACTCCCCATTGTAAACCAACAAGTTTGGAAACAATAAAAAAAGTTGCATACTCTAAAGGAAGCTTGTGCAGAAAATTGAAGACCGATTATGCATCCTTCTTATCAATACCACAATATTTTAGTTGTGCTCTTAGCTCATTTATCTAAGTTACATAGTCTTGGGCTGTATCAAAATTCTTAGGATATATATTTGAGAGATCATTATCAAGTTTTTATCCCCTAGTCTCATCAATTTTGTTATATAATTGAGAAATTTTATCCCAAGCATCCTTAATTATCCTAAATTTATGAATATGAAAGATGATATTATATGATGCACATTTCCTTAATGTTCCAAGAACCATAGTAATTTTAATGAGCTAATCCATTTTCAGATTAGGATCTACTTTAGGATCTCATGGTTCGGAATAGTTTGTTCAATGTAGCGAGTTAATCCCTTTTCCATTAATTTACTCCATGCATTGATTTTCCACATTGCATAATTATGTGGAGTTAAAAGCAGAAACTTAGAATTACCCATGTCAATAAAATTAGAAGAGCATAAGAGAGAATTGAAGGCAAAATCACACAACACACTCCTCAGATTTACTCGATCAAATAATTCCCCAAAAGAAATGATTTGACACTTTATACTTAGTGTAATTACAATGACCAATTTTAAGACAAAGGCAAAGTGAATTTCTTATTTTAGTGATTACAATAACCACAGTTAGGATATATACAACTTAGATCACTATATAAAAGACCAAAATAAGATCAATGCATTGCAGTGACAAGAATAAGACAAATAGGGCCATGTGTTGAAAGTATAATTTATGATCACAATCACTACAAAATTATAGCACTATTGTGAAATACAAGGAAAATCATGCACTTTTAGAAAAAAATACAATTGAAAAGGAATCCATATGCGCCCAAATGATGCCCCAAAAGTTGCAAAAATAGAAATTACTCATTTTTTCTAGAAAATCCATGCACCAAAATTAAAAAACCACCCACAAAACTATGAAGAGCATGAAATTCTTTCTCAAATTAAGAAAATTATTGAAAAAAAAGAGCCTAGGTAACTGAGATATCACTGTTTTAAAATTACCTCCAAGACACAAAGTAATTACAATATCTGTACTGCCAATAAGGAATTTGTTTTTGAGGGCTTTGGGTCAACTACTTTAAGTTTGATGAATAGATATTTGATACTAGCTAATTTGGGCCTCTTGAATCCAATGATATGTTCATATTTGACCAAGCAAGCTCCAAGTTTGACCTCCAATAAAAAGTCACAAAACCACAAATTGCAAAAAAAATATCTCAAAAAGACTAACTAATGGAACTCTAAAAGCTTTGGTAGCATGTGAGATTTGGGTAAGGAGATAGAAAACCAAGATCTAAAGGCCTAATGAAAAGCACAATAAGAACAAAGAATCAGTATGAAAAGAATAAACATATTATCATAAAGAATGCAATATACCGAATCAATGGAATTAAATTGAATGAAATGAATTGAATAATACATAGGAGACCCATTGGTTAAATAGGAGAAGGCAAGACATAGGAATACATAATATTATGAAAAGTTTCTTAATCTTAGGACATGATACATAAATGATAACGTATTACCCACCTAAGGTAGAAAAGGATGGTGTGACACATCCATCCACTAAAGGTGGATCACCCACCTAATGTGGAAAAGTGATAGTGTAACACATCCACTAAAGGTGGATAAATTATAATGTAAAACATCCAATAAAGGTGGATCACCCTCCAAAGGTGGAAAATGGATAAAGCGATAAATCCACCAAAGGTGGAAGTACCACTTAAGGTGGAATAATGTGATAACACAACTAAAAGTGAGAATGTTTCTACATGATCCCTAAGAAGACTTAAGTACATGTGTGTTTAGGACCTATGAGAAGAAATCACTAGGTACAAAAATTAAACACACTAACAAAAACTATATAATGAATCCCTCTAGGATTTTAATACAAACATGATCGGTGGCCTTATTAGATTGTGGGTTCCCTTAGCCAAAGTGAAATGATAACCATAGATTCACACATGGAAGGAAATTTTATTTCAACTATAACTTAATTTCTATTAAAAAATCCATGATGCACACCATAACACTAATGTTCATTCATATATCTATACCAAATTACTAACATTATAAACAAATTTCTTGTTTGTCCTTTCGTTGCAAAGTTTTTCTATCTAGCTAGATGATACTCTCTATTTACAAATTTAGATGTACCAAATCAGATTCTTTCTTATTTCTTTTTTCATTTGCAATGCTGCACATTTTCCCTTAGTGTACTATTTGTTTCTCTTGTGTGTATGTTCTATTGCACACTTTATTTACCCATGTCCCTTATCTCTTCTCATTTCCCTGCACTGTTAATTTATTATGATCTAATCTTTCTTTGTACATATTTTCCTACTCCTAAATTCTCTTAAATAAATTAGATTTTCATTTTTAATATTCTCTAACTGCACCACCTTGCTATTCATTAGCACTTTCGTCAACTCTTCTTTTTGTTCTCTTATTTTACAATTCCCTAACTTGGTCTTTGTGTGATGCAAGATCATCTAGGGGTGTAGGGTGATTCTGCATAACCCAAAATATTTCTATTTTGATTTTAAATTAATGTTGGGTTTAAAAAAATAAATGTAAGCATCTATGAGTCTCCATGCACCAAGGAAAACTCTCAAGGGGGCATAGGGGGTTGAAAATATTTAATATTTGTTGCCTCTTTGTAAAGACAATTATAATTTTCAAGAAGGGACAAGCTTTTCTATCATTTATAATAAAATAATCATAAAAAATGCCCTTCTTGACATGGGAACAAGGAAGGTGAAGAATCATGCACTCATATATATTAAATGGTTACATAAAAATGAGAAAATATAACTTTTGGGCACCCACTTTGAAAATTAAAAAGACACCTTTTGGGAGCCTTCTTATCTAGAATTTGAAATAATCAGTTGGCTATGTGTTTATTTTATTGATAGCCATGGTTTGTTCATCAAGAAGGGGAGTGAGATTTATAAGAGGCACAAGAATGCGATAAAATGAAGAATTGGGCTGATTGTTTAATCATCCTGATTAGAGTGGATCATCTAGAGTGGTGCAGATCATTCAAAGTGGAGTGATAATTTAAAGTTTAGAACAATTCAACTTCATTTAAGAGTTGATTTGTACTTTTTATTGAAATATTGGTATATCCTATGAGGATAATCATTGTAATTTTTGAATATTTGCATTTCTTTATATTGAAGTATTAAAAAAATCAGTTATTTCTATTCTTCCAAACTTTAAGCAATTTTTTTTGTTATGCTACACATTAACCTTGGGTGGATTAAACATCATATAGTGTATAAGAGCATTCATTTTAGGTGTTTTGAGGGGTCCCTTGTATCAAATGGTATCAAAGTTGGTATTCTTGATAGTGTAGATAGATCATTGAATGTGAGGCAACCTACAGTAGGACCTTGTATTGGATGAAATATGTATGTGTGCATGTTGGCTATCATCTAATAGGAATTGAGGTTAGGGAAAAGCTACACACATCTCCTCTATTTAGAGGGAGTGGGTAAAGGCAGTGAGGGGTGTGACTTCTAGAAACCTTTGTTGGATAAATGATATAGTGTAAATTTTGTTCCAGGTTAGAAATTATATATTAAAATGGAAAAAGAGGAAGAGTTTGGGGTTGGTTGTGGGAAATCCCTTAGTAATTTTACTTCCTATTAGGAGAGAAAAAATGTACATGCCTACAATGAATAAAATGAAGGATATGATGAGAGGTTCAAGGGAGACTAAAGTAGCAATGAAAAAGAGGAAAAGAGAAAAATATGGGTATGAGGGAGTCCCATTTTTCTTCTAACAAAGGTGTATTTGTAAATGAATTTTCATATGTAGGTGTAAAGGAAAGAAGAAACATTCCAATAGTATGCCATAATGATGGCATGAAGGAAGAGAGAAAAGGTGGAGTTGTAGAGGTTGAGAACAAGATAAAGGAGATTCCAATAAAGACAAAGATAATGGAATTTGAGGGTGCTTTGTTTGATGAGTGATTAAATGAAGATGATGATGCGATATTATAGAAGATTCAAAGAATAAATTATTCTTAGAAACTAAACCTAAAAAGAAGGTGGAAGATATTGCAATAGTGTAAAAACTTAAGAAAGACTTGAAAAAATGATGTCAAAAAAGAAATATGAAAAAAAGGTTGTAGTAGTAAATTGTATTGCAACAGATGAAGATATAACAAAAGTTGAGAAATATCCTTTAGAGGGCATGTAGATGATGGAGAGCATAGAGAAACCAAGTATAAAGAGTTTGGTTGTAAAGAAAGATGATGCTAGAGATGTGTATGTTGAGGTGGTGAGTGTAGAGGAGGTTGTAGAATGTATTTTGTGGAGGTGGCGAGACTTAGGTGGGTTGAAACCCACAAAGAAGACAAGAGTAATTTTGAGTGGTGATATGAGGAGGGATGTTGAGTGGAGAAACATTTAGAGGAGGAGGTTAGACTATGGCAGAACTAATTCCACATCAAAGAAGACATAATAAGAGTAGAGTTGTCAAATAAGGAGGATGATTTTTCTAGATAGGTGTTAGAAGAGGACAAAGAAGAAGCAGTTGGAGTTACCTTTTACAATGATGGAGTTCTTTGAATATTATTGTAAATTTGAGAGAGTGGCTTGACCATCTAACTCTATATTGTAAGACCAATCTCACAATATTTTCCTATCCAGGGTGTTTGATGTAAGAGCATCTAGGGGTTTAGGGTAATCTTTCATCACACAAAATACTGGTATTTAAATTTTATGTTAAGGTTAGGTCTGTAAAAATAAATGCAAGCATCTACGAGTATCCATGTACCTAGGAAAGTGTCCAAGGGGGCACAGGGGTTAAAAAAATTTAAAATTTAAGACTTGTGTGTAAAGGAAATTGCAATTTTCAAGAAGGGACACCCTTTTATTTAATTTATAATGCTAAAATCATAAAAATACATTTCTTGATGTTGGAACAAGGAAAAAAAAGAGTCATCCACTCATATTGATTTGATGGTTACATAAAAATAGGAAAATACAACTTTTTAGGCACCCACTTTGGAAAATTAAAAAGTAGTGTTTATTTTATTGATAGCTGTTTCTTGTTCATTGAGAGGGGAAGTGAGATTTCCAAGAGGCATAAGAATTCTACCAAAGGGAGGGTTGGGCTAGTTGTTTATTTAGGGTTGAATGGACCATTCATAGTTGTTCTAAGGTTGAGTGGATCATATATAGTGTTGTAGATCATTCAAAGTGATTTAAATTTGAGAATAATTGATTTGAATTAAAAAAGGAATTTGTTAAACAATACAAGGTAAGTGGAAACATCCAAGTATTTTAAAAATTATGGACAATAGCATAAACTCAAAAACAAGAGATGTGTATCTCAAAAGTCACTGATAGATTCATTCAAAAAAGTTTTTAAACACAAGGATGGAATCCCAACAGTCTTAGGAAGCCAACCAATTTGAAATGAAGAGTCTCTAGAAAATAAAAACCATAAACAAAATTACAAATATCTTGAAAACTATGAAATTGGGTAGCCCAACTTGGCAGAGCCATAAATTTTTACTCATAACTTAGAATTTAAAACCATTTGATTTTCTCGAAAGGTACCAAAGAGAACTAGTTTTAGCTCATTAGAACCATCCCTTTGACAATTGTTCTAAGGAATTTAAAACACTCCCAACACCCAATTTCACTTCGAAGACCCTAAAATGTAATTTACTGTATGTAGAAAATACTGAAAAAATTATATTTTTGGTTTTTCTATTTTTTCTTACTCCTATAAGCTCCAAACTACTCCATACCTTCCCTAGCGTGACTTGGATCATCTCCAAACTATTCTGGATGGTTTTTGTCATTTTCTAGATCAACTCTTGATAGCTCCTAATCACTCTCGATATAAGTTGAATCACCCTCATACACTAGATCAATAATTCACCTTCATTTGAGAGTAGAATTTTAGTTTTGCTTGAAATATTTATAAAGCCGATGATGCTAAGCAATATAATTTTTGAATAACTGTGTTTGTTTTTATTGAAACAATAAAAATATAGTTATTTTTATTCTTGCAATTTATATGCAATTTTAGTTGTTATGCTACACATGAATATTGGCTAGAGTAATCCTCATATAGTGTAAAAGAGCATGTATTTTGAGTGTGTCAAGGGGGTCCTCTTCATACCTCTGTCACTTTTTTTTCCTTCACTCTTCTCTACAACTTTTAAATATCAACATTTTTAATGACTTCACTTTTTTTACTTGCACACAACCTTTCTTATCTACGCCCCACTTTGAGGAAATCTCTACTCTACACACTTTGTCATAACCAAGTGATTTTTACCAAACATCCATACCACTCACTTCTATTCAAAACACTAATGCCCCACTCTTCATTTTCTATCCTCCCTTTACTTGTATGCCTTCTTTCTTGATTCTCACATGGTCCCACTTTTCTTCCATCTCACACATTTCTCTATATCACTGTGAAGCCTCCTAAGAGGCATACAATCAACTATTCCTCTCTTAGTGAACCTTGTTTCAAGATTTAAAACCAACATTTAAAAAAAAAATTCTTATGCATACCTTTATGTCCATGAGCATTTTCACCTTATTTACCATTATGTTTTATTACGACTTCTCTTTCTTTTTACAAACCTCTACTTTTTCCCATCTCCTTGTGCAACCACCTTTACTTTCTTCCACATTGCCTCCACTCTGCTTGCACCCACTAATCAATTAAAACCCATAAATATTGTAGTGTATCACCTCCTCCATATCCATCCTTTCCTATGTTATTTTTAAATACAACCATTTCCATCCCTCTTATGCGAGCCTTTCCAATTATACACTTTGTTTCCTTTTCCCCAATATACCATACATTGGCTCTTTATTCTTTAATTTATAACTTTTATTATCTTTTCTTTCTCAATGGAGAAATGCCAAAATTTTGTGTACCTTCTTACATGGTATTTTATTTTATAATTTTTATTATGCATTTGTTTGATTTAGGTGGGGAAGATGCTCCTACATTATACTCACATGGTAAGAGGTTTGTGACCAAATATAAAAAAGGTAGAGTTCAGTAGTAGGACTACTCTTTCAGATAGTAAACTATTTGCAACATACTCCATTGTTATTTCTAGTATCATTCCCCTTTCAACTTTTCATTTTTCTCTTCCATCACCTATCCATAATATTTACCATCTTCCTTCAAAAAATTCTATTATTTACTCCTCTTTCTCCATGTGGGATGAATTCCACCATAGCCTGACCTCCTCCACCAAATGGATTCCTTTCTCTTTCCCTCTTTCACATAATCACATCCTCTATGTAGTGGTCCCTCCTCCAAATACTCTTTTTGATGATCATATTTTCTCATTAGTATACAAAGGAAACAATTTTTTAGCTATCGGTAATAAGATCACCGAAAGACAGGTTTATAGTGCAACCTGACACAAAAGTTCACAGAGGTCACCAAAAATGTTAAGTGCAAGAGAACACCAAAATTAGTCTTCACTAACAGATAAGTTCACAGAGGAACCCGATAGACAAGTTCACAGTGAACACCAACAGTCAGTCTACAGAGAAAACTGATAAGTAGAATGTCTACAAAGAGATCACCGAGGAAAGACTACAGAGAAACCCAAGCACCAATCTATCGAGAGACAACTTTAATTCTGAGAAATATGGATCTGAGTTACACATCAGATAAATCACTTGATTTTTTTATTTATCTTTAAAGCTTATCTTTAAAACTATTTCTTGAGGGATAAGTAAAGCACATGTAATTGTTTTAATCAATCTAACTGATTGTAAACATGCAAACTAGGAGATCAAGGTCAAGTTGTAAACCTTTGATCATAGAGTTATCATTGTATAGCCTGAAACCTATTTAGGTCATTTCATTATATAAATAGATGTGTAATCAATCATAACAGATGGATGTGATGATGATTGTATCCGAAGAGCATATCGAGAGTTTTATGAAGAAGGACAACAAATGATGAAATCAATTATGAAGAACAAGATTCAAGGCTACTGAGCAGAACAAAGGTATTAATCAATCACTATAGGTGATACATTATATTGTAAAATTTAAAGGATCTGTACTCAGCAATTCAGGATTGCATTTTATAAGGTCAATAAGTATTTTTTACTGCATTCTAACAAGTGTAGAAAATGGAAGAAATCCTTTAAGAAGGTGGATTTAACAATCCTTATGTAAATCTCTTAACCGAGTGCACACTAAATAGTGTTGGTAAATCTCTTAACCGAGTAGACCTTAACCAGTTTAAACATGTTACTCCTAACATGGTAAGATCATCAGAAGTGATCAAACTTGTAGCCTTAACTGGCACCTTCAATTCTACAGATAGTGAAGCTTTGTGGGTTTCATCCACACCGCGGTTTTTACCTTCTAACAGGGGTTTTCTGCATTACCAATTCTTGTGTCATGTGTCATTACATTTCATGAATGTTTACATGAAAATTAATTTTATGATTTGATATTACATGCACAAAGATAGAATAGCATCTATGGTTAGTAATGCAAGGAATTGATTACTAAAGGATTAAGGGTTAATTGATAAAGGTATTAAGGGTACTAATTCATCCCTCCCCTCTTAGTACACACCATTCCATTATTCCAACAATTGGTATCAGAGCTAGATCTCTTATTTGGAAAAGTTTAAATCATTTGAGAGAAAAGATCATACAATGGAAAGGTATAAGCTAGACAAGAAAATTGAGAATCAGAAGTTGCAGATACATATATATTCTATGAGCAATACAAATAAGTTAGAATCAAGATGAGAGAGCTAATGGATGAAATAAAGGTTATGGAATCTCACTGTAATGAAACAAACTATCATGAAGAAGAGATACCTGATTTGTTTGAGTCATCAAGATCTACATCTAGTAATACATCAAACACATCAGAAGGAAGCATTACAAGTCTAAATGAAATCAATCAACATCTGGATGGACAAGTGAAATCACTGCAGATTGGTCAAGAGACATAGATGGTAAGAATGATTGATGTTATGAATAATGCTAGACAAGATGAACACTAGCTATTGATGATAGGAGGAAGATAACTGAAAGCTACAAGAGAGAGAATCATAGATACAAAGACTTGCTGAACATCATCATGAGATTACCAATCAAATTGTTCTTATGAGTCAGGAGCCAAACTGAGTGAACATAGAACTCAATGGGAAATTGGAAGCTATTGGTGAGCTAAGAGAATAAAATGAAAGACTGAAGCATGAAGCAAGGATTCAGCAACAACACAATGATATGATCAAGAAAGCTAAAGAAAAGAATGGATGATTTTCTAGATGGGCAAAGAAGAGTCAACAACAATACCAGTCTAGGGTAACCGAGCATGGAGAATCATCATACCAAGCTGATCAAAAAGATGTCTACACAAATCCAAGACCAAGGAAGAAGACATGCAATTACTATGGAAAACCAGGCCACACATTAAATGTTTGCAGAAGCAAAATTAAAGGTATTCCTAAATCCACATCTACATTCATAGGAAATTGTTATAACTGTAACAAGGAAGGACACAAAACACATGAATGTAGATCTAAGGTGAAACAACCAAGGAAGGAAACCTCCATGGAAAAATATTTTTCTACTTGAAAAATGCATGGGCACACATCTCTTGAATGCAAGAAGAAGAAAAAGAAAGCACGGAAGACAAAAGAACAAGAAAATGCTTATCAACCGAAAAGAGTCGGTAACTCATATGTTTGGGATTATAACACATGCATAAATTTCACAACATGCGGTAAATATGGACACATAGCTGCAAAATACATGAGAAAATGGATGAGAAGGTCTAGAAGCTGGACTAACCCCGAAATGGCATGCTTACACTTTTATAGGGTCGGTCATCTAGGAAAGGACTGTAGAGACCAAGTGATAGAGACAAGCACTTTTGCCAATGGAAATACCATTGAAGACATCAGGAAGATGAGAAAAAAAATGTGGAGGAAAGATACAAACACCGATGATGTTGGACCAAGAAATACATATAGTGACACCTTATCCAATGGATCTGGTGATATGACCACCCCCACCTAAGAAGAACAAGTATGGAACTTCACTATACCAAGTTATATTTTACATAAGTTCCAATATACTTTGATAATATGCCAAATTAACATAAATATAGATGCACTATGGTATTACTTGTTATGAATTTGTGAATAAAATCTTGTTGGTCAATACACACTGAGAATCATCGATGTACATAAAAAAGCTAATTTTTTAATGTAAACCGAGCATTGTCAGTAATCATGTAAAAAGACAATGTAGTCTTCACTACATACTGAGCTCCATCGGTAAACATGTGAAAGGTCAATTGAATTGACACTTACCCCAAGCATCACATTCTCACAAAGAATGAAGTTAGTATGTTCCCCGAGTGACTCTTTCTTTGACTACCAAGAAGTAGGTAAAGCATTAATTGCACCACTTAGGGCATCATCTATAAAAGAATGACAAAAAATTTCATTCATTCACAAAGAGATTAAGAGCAAAGAGCAGAGTGAAATAGAGCAAAGAACAATGACGAGATTGTAGAGTGATTCACAAGCATATTCACGATAGTCAGACAGATTCAAAGCATCCACAACAGATCAAGTGAGTATCTAAGACTCACCGAGCTCACAATTTGTTTATCAGAAAAGCCCTAATTTCATAGAAACATGGCAACCACTTCATGAGTTTCCAAAATCAAGAATGCAAATGATAAGAAAGTTAATCTAATCAAGAACTCTACATGTGAAGATCCTAAATACAAATTTTGTCCAGAGGTTGCTTCACAACCTGACGACGTTGGAGCATTCTCATGCATACAACCTAGGGTTTTTCTAGTCGAGGATGTCTGAGCTTATATCCACTATGAAGTTGCATAAATCAGAGATCTAGAAGTTGAGGAAGCTTACAAGAAGCTTTGCACAGACAAAAACATCAAAGATGAACATAAACACATTGAGGTGAAAGGGCTGAAAAATGCCCTAATGTTCCCGAAGGAGTTCAAGACCGAGTGGATCTGGATAGTTCTTAGCTAGGTACATGACCAAAAGATGTGGTTGGATGAGCTGAAACCTATCACCAAGGATGTAATATATGCACTTACCGGTTATCCAGTAACCGACAAGGCAAAAGCACTCAAACATCCTCCTCGCCTTGACATAGAAAAGATGACAGGTGCAGTATGGGATGATAGAGGTTTAAAGGTAAACTCTATCATAGATCCTGAACTGAAATTTGGTGCATGTGTGTTGGGGTACAAGGTATTTCAAGCCAATAGACTGAATAGTATTACATGCGGAGCAGTTGACACTGCTCACAAGATTGTGAAGAAGGTTCTAGAACTGGATCTATCTGAGCTTCTACTGAAGCAACTAGAGGAGAACATGAGGACCATTAGATTAGAAAAATCTAATTCATGTAATTTTGGTTCAATCCTCATGTGTATATTCTTCTACTTTCAAGACTTCTTCCCATCTATCGGTAATGTCAATTGGGACACTACTCGACTAGTGACAATACAAATTAGTGAATTTATTAAGTCACTAGGGGACAACTTTACATTAATCATGGATGAATTTTTCACTAGATTCAAGGACAAAATACAGAAAAGGATGAGGAAACCATAACAACTGGTGGACCAATATAAAGATGATATTTTTTTGATGGTGGATACCGATACAACTTTGATCAAACCAACTATACCAAGGCCAACATGGTTAACACCACTTGACTATGAGATAAACATAGATCCGGCCACAAATGCTATTGAATCATTATTGAATGAACCACTAGACAAATCATTACCAAGATTTGGCACCTATGAAGAAGCTAAGGCCAAAATAAAAAAAGGCTTAGTTTTTAAAAATACAGACAGAAAGAAGACCAAAATGGAAGACACTTGAGAAAAAGTTGTTGGTTAATGAAGAAGAAACATAACAAAAGATGAGACCGAGGGATAGTGATCCGTCGGTGAAGGTGAATAAGTGAGTGACTTTGATTCAATTGAGTCTGATGCACCACCTGCAAAGAAACCAAGAAATACTTCTGCATCAAGGACAAGGAGTCAAACTACAAAAATAGACTCACTACTGGTTAAGAAAGGACAAGTGAGGACTTCTAAAAAAAGCCTCAAACCGGGCAAACATCAGAACCAAAGAGAAGAAGGATATTAATCTGAAGCAAGGAAGATAAGGAAGACACTAAACAAAATGAACAATCTGAAAATAACAAATTTCCTACCACAATTGACGAGATTGATGCATCAATCATAAAGTAAGGTAGAATATCAGATCCTAAGATTAGACAATGGCTAACTCTGAAACCCGAGGATCAGAATAATATAGAAGAAGCAATCATCAAGTTAATGTGTGCATTCAAATATGTACATGTATAGTTTGATAAGATGATGCCACAAGAACTTCAAGACAGGTTATCAACAATGTGGACATATGCACTAAATTCTAAAAGACAGATAAGGGAAAGATCCCTAGTTTCAATTATGCCACCCAAGTAAAAAATTGGAAGAAATTGATGAAATGATGAAGAAGCATTCAAAGAAGTTCTCAACAAAATTGAGAGCCTATAAAGTACTATAGGGAAGCTTAATAGAGCTTGACAAATAAAGTGATGATACTTGGAGAGGAATAATCAATCCACCTAAGGAGGATACACGCCCCAAGAAGGTATTAGCTATTATCGAAACCCCTCACAATGAAGATGAAGAGGCTACACCAAGCCCTGAACACATATTAATAAATGACACTAAGGATGTCAATCCAATTGAATTAAAGACTCAGGAAAGTAAGTTAATGGATGACATACCTCAAATTCTACAATTATTAGGGAATACAGACGATGAAAAAATCAAGGATACAACTATCATAGATATCACTAGAAGTGATCCTACTGATGAGGTAAAGACAAAGGAAGATGTCACCGTTACCATCAAGAAAATCAAGGAACATGACACAACAACAGATGCTGCACATGTTAGTATACCAGGACAAATACCATTATTGATACAAGCCATCAATATCATCTTAGAAAAGGAGAAGTCAGCCAACCATGATGCAAGCATACCCGAGGATAAGGGTGAAGAGGAGTAGAAAAGAACAAATGATGAACATAAAGTAACAGATGGAGAGAAGAAAGATGAAAGTGAAGAAAAAGGTGATGCCACTCCAAAGGATATTAAAGGAGAAGTTGTAGATAAATCTAAAGTTGATGTGGAGATGTCTACAACCAACCAACAAGTGAATACTGAGTAGTAGGTAAAAGGAACAACACCTCCAATGCCTTCACCGAGTACATCAGAGCAAGCAAAAGATCTTGCTGTGGTACTACATACAACTGCCTCCACCACAATTGCAAAGAAAAAGAAGAAGAAGAGAAAAGATCTAGTTACATTGGATGAAATCATTGAAATGCCAGACTATGATCCTAGGACATTGGATCCAGAGTCACTTACAAAGTATGCAGAACTTTGTAAAAGGAAAGCTATACAAGATAAGCTCAAAAAGGAGCACAAGGACACACATGTACTAGAAACTAAAAAAGAAATACTATTGTAGATTGTACCTGATACCAACATTGATCAAAATGCACCTATTCTTGATCAATTAGCAGTTCTTACTAAGGCCATCACATCACAGAATGTAGATGCAAAGAAGGCAATAGAAGAACATGCAGAGTAGAAGTACCAAAACAAACTAACATAGAAAATAAGCCAAGAAGTGGTAGAGAACAAGGTAAATCTATATGAACTGGTCAATACATTGGAACCAATTATTTTAGAATTTATAACCTTAGTTTAAAATTTATGCACCATAGAGAAATTCACTAAAGATAGTAGTGAAAAGATTGCAAAGATAGATGCAGATCTTAATGCTAGTGCACAAGGTCTCACAACCAATGACAATGCATTCAAGTTGCATTATGACAAGATTATGGAAGCAAAAAGGTTGAGACTTGAGATTCAAGAGCCAGAATCCAAATTCAGAGATGAGGTAACCGAGCTCCAGGCTCTACTACTACCAAATCTCACATTACTACAACAACATATGAATTCGGCAAGAACATTGATAGGCACCCCGGAAATGTCTGTAAGAGAAAGCATGTATGATATGCATGCAAGAATCACCTTGGAAATAATGAATCTTGAGCACCTCAAATAAAAATGGGAAAAGAAAATAGAGGACATTCAAAAATCCCATTCCTACATTTTTGACAAATTGTAAGTATTACACCTTTGTCATTATTATAAAAAAGGGGGAATTGATATGATAAAAGGGGAAATGATTTGGTGTGATAAGGTGAAAGGGGGAAATGTTAAAAGGGGGGAAATATATGTATAAAGGAAAGTGTATACACATGTACATATACTATATCAAGGCATGCACATAGGGGGAGTCATATTGATAGGTTAAACACATGGTGTATATACTAAACATTTTAGTTTTGCACATATCAATTTTTGATACTAATGCCAAAGGGGAGATTCATGATCATATTTTGTCATTAATATACAAAGGAAATTGTTTTTCAACCATCGGTAACATGATCACCAAAAGACAGGTTTATAGTGCAACTAAACACAATAGTTCACAGAGGTCATAAAAAATGTTAAGTGCAACAGAACACCGAAACCAGTCTTCACTGACAGACAAGTTCACAAAGGAACCTGACTAACAAGTTCACAGTGAACACCAATAGTTAGTTTACATAGAAAACCAAGAATCAAAATATCTACAGAGACATCACTGAGGAAAGACTACAGAGAAACCCAAGCACCAGTCTACCGAGAGACAACTTTAATTCTAAGAAATGTGGATTTGAGTTACATGTCGGAAAAAACACTTGAGTTTTATATTTAGCTTTAAAGCTTATCTTTAAAACCATTTATTGAGGGACAAGTCAAGTACATGTAATTGTTTTAATCAGTCTAATTGATTGTAAACATGCAAACTAGGAGATCAAGGTCAAATTGTAAACCTTTGATCATAGAGTTATCATTGTATAGCGTGAAACCTATTTAGGTCAATTCATTGTATAAATAGATGTGTAATCAATCAGAACAGGTGGATGTGATGATGATTTTATCCGAAGAGCATATCTAAGGATCAGATAGAGATTTTTATGTAGAAGGACAACAAAATATGAAATTATTTATGAAGTACAAGATTCAAGACTACTGAGTAGAACAAAGGTATTAATTAGTCACTATAGGTGATACATCATATTGTAAACTTTAAAGGATTTGTACTCAACAATTTAGGATTGCATTTTATCAGGTCAATAAGTATTTTTTACTGCATTATAACAAGTGTAGCAAATAGAAGAAATCCTTTAAGAAGGTGGATTTAACAATCCTTATGTAAATCTATTAACTGAGTGCATACTAAACAGTGTTTCTAAATCTCTTAACCAAGTAGACCTTAACCACTCTAAACATGTTACTCCTAACAGGGTAAGATCATCAGAAGTGATCAAACTTGAATCCTTAACCAACACCTTCCATTCTGCAGATAGTGAAGCTTTGGGGGTTTCATCCCCACCACAGTTTTTACCTTCTAACAGGGGTTTTTTGTGTTACCAATTCTTGTGTCATGTGTCATTACATTTCATGAATGTTTCTATGAATGTTTACATGCAAATTAAATTTATGATTTGATATTACATGCAAAAAGATAAAATATCATCTATGGTCGGTAATGCAAGGAATTGATTACTAAAGGATTAAGGGTTAATTGATAAAAGTATTAAGGGCACTGATTCACCCCTCCCCTCTTAGTACACACCATTCCATTATTCCAACACTTTCTCCTTCTCTCCTCTTTTGTGGGTTCCATCCCACTCTAAACTGAGTACATCCACCAAATTTACTTTGCAACATCCTTTAAAGCTTCTATGTGCAAATATACAATATCCACACACCAATCTACATCTAATTTCTCCTTTGTATCTAACTTGAAACATTTATTTAATTGTAAAAGATTATGATTCACATAAACTTTCTCATCATAAAATTCATAGAAATCAAAATTTAGCTCTTCATTCTTTCTTTCTCAAATAGATTCTTCATATCTATCTTCATATCTATCTTCATATCCTTCAAATGACTTATTATTGTTGCAACTCATTGTTTGTCTTCAAAGCGACACTCTCTTTCAACCTCACCCTTCTCTTCATTATCTTTATGTATAAGGATATTCTTAATCCTTACTACTACAACTTTCCCTATTTCTTCTACATTTTCAACATCCATCCACATGTCCTTCAGTGGAAAATTTATTTACACACTCATCTTCCTTTATATTATAGATGCAACCTCCAATATTCTCTTCATCATTCCCTCACAAAGACATGTTTTAAATATGGAATCTTTTGTGCCTTCTCTGTTATCCTCTTGTAAGAGAACCTCTTCTTCAATGTCATAGGATTGAAACCTTCACACAAATTTTATCTTGCTTGCAAATAAAGCACTATATAAATATTTATCAAAGCCAAGTAACAATGATCCTTTTTCATCTTCTTTTCTTTGTGAAACCAATTGCTTCTTCCCCATCAAATTTTTAACTTCAACATCCAATATAATATGGATTATCCTCATTGCTACTTTTAACAAAGTTTGATCCTTGTCTTCCTCAACCTCATCAAAATTGGAGCCATTTCTATCCATGAATTTGATCTATAAACACTCTTCATCCGCTTCACATAATTCACTTCATTCACATGTTATCGCCGCAACATATGCTTCATTATCTTCCCTACTTGTGTGGTCTACCTCCAAATACTTATCCATCTAGTCAACCCCTACCAAAGGGATGCAATATACTTTCTCTCAAGTTTTCTTTTTTGTGTCCTCTTTCAACAGAACACTCATTTTCTCAATTGTCTCTGCCTTATGAGAGAGATTCACTTCTTCACCCTAATTATTACCCTCATATCCTTTCTCAAGATATAATTCTATCCTCTTCATGTGCCATTCAAATTCACACCTTTTATATGTTGTCCAATTACCTTCATGTGATTCTTTCACATACATTTCCCCATCAATCTTATCTCCTTTGTTTTTCCCACCCTCAAGAGCCTCCACTCTTGCCTAAAAGTTTTTTGATTCTTCACAAAGACTTCTATTTTCTACTTCCCAATACTCTTATAAAAATGAGACTATCATTGGTCTCTTCATTACCGATTTATCCTTTTCTTTGAAGGCATATCACTCACTATTGGAATTTTCATAAACACTTCTCATACACTCTGAAATATACAAGGCTATTTCCTTCACAACCTCCTCATACTCACTTATCCTCTACTCAATAAAGATTCTGGAAGATGCACCTCTTCAAGACCTCTTCTACTCACTTCATCTCAGTAAGGAATTATGTACACCTTCTAATTAGTTTTATCTTTTCTAGAGGGTAATACACATATATACTACAATTCTATTTTAGCTATTCCCACTTATTTGAGGATGACTCCTCTCTTCTCTCATTTATCAAAATATTTTTCTAGGAAGAGTACTTTAAATCTCCCGTATGATTAGCTAGCTCTGATACCATATCATACATATGAGAATTATGGTATTATCAAATTGTGAGTTTTCACAACCAAAATAAAATCAAAATGATGGATTCATACATGGAAGGAAATTGTATCTCAACTATAACATAATTTCAATTGACAAATCCATGATCCACATGATAACACATTAATCTTTACTCTTACATCTATATTATAGAACTAACATTATAAACCAATTTTATGTTTTTTTCTCTGTGTGTGCAAACAATCTCTATTTTGATAGAGGATGCTAGAGGATTTTATCTATTTACAAATTTAGATTTACCAAATCAAATTATTTCTTATTTTTATCTACATTTGAAATTCTCCACATATTCCTCTAGTGGATATTCTTTTCACTTATACGTCTGCCCTACTGCACACTTTATTCACCCACACCCATTATCTCTTCTCATTCTCCGACATGTTAATCTATTATCCTCTATTCTTTCTTTGCACATATTTTCATATTCCTATGTACTCTTAACTAAATTATATTTGCATCTTTCATCTTCTTCAATTGTGCCACCTTTATATTCATTATAAACTCTATTAACTCTCCACTCTATTATCTTCTTGTGCATTTCCCTAACTTGTTCTCTACACCACTTCTCTTTCCTTCACCCTTATCTACAACTTTGCAATATCAATATTTTTAACGAATTCACTTTGTTTTTATCTCTATTCTTCAAACTTTGTTATATATGCCTCACTTTTTGGAACTCTTTACCTCCAAGTGAATTTTTCCATGCATTCATACTACTCACCTCCCTTCAAAAACCCAATGCCTCACTCTTTATTTTCTCTCCCCCCTTTACATGCACATATTATTTCTTCATCTCACGTGGTCCCACTTTTTTCCATCTTACATACTTCTTTATGTCATTGTGAAACCATCGAAGAGGCATCTAATCGACTAATCCTCTCTTAGTATGCCCTATTTTAAGGTTTAAAACAAGAAAAAAACTTATATTTTCTTATGCATACCTCTCTATTCACGTAGGTTCCTCATTTTCACCTTATTCATTGTTCTATTTTATTGCAACCTCTATTTCTTTTTGAAAACCTCTAATTTTGTCCATCTCATTACACAACTACCTCTCATTACATAACTCTTGTAATGTATCATCTTGGTGGAAGGCCAAACATTTCTGTTCCTTCTTTCCTCGCATTCTATTTAATAATTCTATCTTATGTATTTATTTGGAACAGGTGGGGAATATGCTCCTACAATATATTTTTTCTTGATATGAACATATATTTGAGAGAATCAGAAAATTTGACCCTCGAATCCAAACCAAGTTGTGTCACCTTTAGAGGGCCTGTCGAAAGTTGAACCTCCGGGAATGACCCAAGTGAGTACACACCTATCGTCGGTGATTCCACCTCACTATAATAAAGTATTCTTTGTTGATTCCAAAGATTCCAAAGCCATGGTAACTTCTTTCTCATGATTCTGACTATCATCTTGAGAAAACCTTTCTTGATTTACTGAGCGATGCCGCTCCTAGCCCTGCTTGTGGGGTGTATGACTTTCAAGTGTTGGTTTGGCTGCAAGGTCCCAACCCTATATCAGGGGAACCAAAGGTTATTGTGAATGGAAGCCCACTAAAAAATTTCTTAGTTAGATGCCTACCTGGATCACCTCTGAAAGAAGACATAATCTGTGCGCAGGGAGGGGGAAGAATCTCTCCCCTAGATTCTCAACATAGGTATGCAGCTAGATGCTTGAGGTGGTATATGACATTGGCCCCTACTTTAAGGGTAACCTTCAAACATATATTGCTGAGTCCTTGGAAACACCAAAAATATGGGCGCTCTCTCAAGGGTGACACTACTGTGTGAGGTGCACACATACACATAAGACAGTGAGGCACAAATTTTGTCTTCTCTACCATTTTTTTTGTAGGGATAACTAAGTGTTTGTTTTGAGTCTTAAACTATCCAATCATTATTAAACAAAGACTCCCATGATTTTTCCAAGTTGCCTTGTCCTTGGTAGAACTATTTGCGACTACTTCTTGTGTCACTATTGTCTGATCAAAACTTTGTGCTTGTTAATGATTGCTTGTCACATTCAAACTGAGATTATTGATTTGAACTATCATAAAAATATCCTAAATCTTGAAATTCTATCAGAGAACAGTCCTCACTATGTCTCAAAATCTGATTTTTGTCTCAAAAATTGAGTTGGTCTATCAAAACCTAGAGTTTTCTCACGCGAGATTCCAAAAACTAAGCACTTCCTCATGCGAGCTTATATTTTCTCGCACATTGTTACGAGTTTCCTCACTTGAAACAACACTTTCTCGCATGAATCTCTCCTCTGGTGTTCTAAATTAGCGAGTTATTTCCTGTTGATTGATGAGTTTTTTGTCTGATCTAATTTTTACCTGAGCTCTGATTGGCTATTTCCCTGTTGTCTGCAGTTTGAAATTGATTGTCTCAAGTTGCAAACTGACTGATTCTTGCTCAAACTTATTTGTCTCTTTGTCTTTGTCCTACCTTTCTGTGCATTTGTACCTTGTGACGTGATAGTCACTTCTCAGCTGTTCTAGCCATACTCTTGACGATTCATGCCGGGTGCATTTCACATCTTGGCTGTTCTAGCCTATTATCTCCTTTTCGCTATTTCTAGAGACAAAGTTCTGAGTTGGATCTTAAGTCCTCCCTCATTTCAATCTTCTAAGCAAGTGCATCAAGACAATATTACAATGTCTAAAAGAAAAGAAGAGATTCTTAGGGCAAGTTTATTAAATCAACTTCAAACTTTGGAATCTGAACTCCAACGATTAAAGAAGGAAAAGAATACTTCATCCGATGAATCCTCATTAAGATAAACTTATCCTTTTATATTTTATCATGATTCTCATATCTATCCACTTTCTTCCAACATGGATAAATCTTGGTATGACAATCTCATATTTGATCAAGAACAATTTGATGACAATCCCATCTTTGATCAAGAACAATTTAATGACAATCCCAACTTTGATTAAGACCCGTTTTATGACAATCCAAACTTTGATCAAGAGAATGTAGAGGAATCTATGACAACATCAGATGAAATCCTTTTCTATCCGCAAAAGAAGGATATTGCAAGTCAAGAAGTGTCTAATTATCCTTTAGAGAGAATCTTTACTCCTTTGGGACAATCTTATGAATTTGCATTGGCAGAACTTCTTGAGCATAATCTCATCACATTGGCTCAAGCCACATCATATAGATTTAGATTCTTGAGTCCCTATTGTGCATATCATTGAATTAATAAGCATAAAACTTCATCTTGCATGGAGTTGAAACATAAAATCCAAAATCTCATAGATGATGGAATAATCGAAGTGGAAAATACTAACGAATCATCTAGTGAAGATACTAATCTCAAGAATGATCAATATCAAGAATTCATGTCTAGCAATGGTTCCCATATCACATCTACTTCCTCCACCATTCCTCGATCTCCTAAAGCTTCATCATATGTATCAAGGATTGAACCTAATGATGACTATGTCTACCCTCAAGGACTACCTCTAAAAGAGATCCAAGCTAATCCACATATGACTTCAAGTCCTTCTCAGGCTTCAAAGATCATCAACCCAAAGATTCCATGTGCTTCAATGCTTATCATGCCTATTCCAAATGACTAGCCATCAGCGTGTCAATAATCCCATATGCACATCAAAAATCCTACCTCATCCTTAGAAGTGGCTCCATGTCAAGAGGAGAATCCACAATGTTAAGAAACATATATCAGTGATGATCAAGATCAAGACACCATCCATCTTTATCCAATAGTTGACCAAAGTCACATACCTCAAGAGTCCCATGATGATTCTATCATCCCCTTCCATTTCTTCCTAGAAGAAGCTCTTACATCTCCTATATCTTATCCATCTCCCAAGCAAGATCAAGATATCCTTTCCACATCTCTAATGAACCTATTGAAAATCAAGAGAAAGGTACCCTTTGTACATCATCTAAAGATCCTTGTCAAGATTAGAGCATCCCTTCATCTCCTTGTCATGCTCCTCCATATCCACCTCAAGAAAACATTGTTCCTCCAAATTCCTTTGCATAAAAATAAATCCCCTGAAGCTTTAGTTGCTCCTATCAAAATCGCTCCTATCAAAGCTACTCATGCACCTATTGATATAAAGGTGAATTCAAAAGAGAAGAGCCTTGGTCATGCAACTCACTCTAAAGATGTTGATATCCCCTCAGCACTTTATATCCCTCCATTTAAACATAAGCATCAGTCTTCTCCATCTTCCAAATCCATCCTTGGTCCCTACATCCCAAAGCTGAGACCGTCAAACCTTCCATCTATATTGGGTCCTTATAGCCCCCCATCTACCATTCCTTTCAATACTAGCTTGTCATCCACTTACCCTATATCATATCAAGATCAACAAAGACATGCATCTTTGAAAGCTCCCTATCAACCCCTCCATATGAACCAGTCATATCGGCCCTATTCATCCACAATTCCTAAGTCTTTTGGAAGCAATCTGGATGTGCAACGAGAAAATTAGAAATACAAGAATCCACTTACATATGAAGATCACTGTCACATCTAATCGACATGTGACTACAAATAAAAAGGAAATATTCAAGAGACCACAAAGGTCCACAAAGAAGAACATAATATCAAAGAAAATATGGGTTCCTAAATCCATCATGGCAGAAGTACGTTCCAACACTAAGAAAAGTATAAAATCAAAGAAAATATGTGTTCCTAAACCCATCATGGAAGAATTGCATTCTAAATCATCCAAAAGAAAAGAAAAATCAAAAGATTTGAACAAAAAGGAAAAATCAGAATTGGCATCCAAGCTTCCAAAGGCTTCAACTTCATCTTCTTTCACACATTGTCCATCTTTCAACTCTATTTTGGGTCCTCATGTTCCAAAATCCATTACCTTGAATACTTCCTCCATCTTGGGTCCTTATGTACCAAGATCCCTACCCATTCCTACATCAAAAAATCAATCCATACACTACCCTTCAAAGAGTGTGTTGATGTTGATCTTGTCACCTACTCTCCTTCCATATTTGGTCCTTACATTCCTTCTTTTTCTCTCATCCAGTCTATTGCATAAAATCTTGGCTTCCATCTTCCTTATCCTTCATTTCATCACCCTATCAATATATTTTAGCATAATTTCATTAGCCTTGGCCTATTATAGAATATCTTTCAGAGGAGCACTATCCAAAGAACAAGAAGCTTAAGTTCCTCCCTAAATCAAAAAGTATAAAAAAAAAGTGCCTTGGTGAAAACCTGGTAAATAGGCACCTTGGTAGAAAAATTAAAGATAAATCAATCCATCCTATGGTGAAAACCACTTCTTGTGGTGCCTTGGATAAGTACCATGATGAAAACCTGGCAAATAGGTGTCATGCGTAATTCCTCCTACTTGCACTCTTCACTTGGGGGCAAGTTCCTTCCATGTCATCTTCTCCCATCATATCTTACATCCAGCTAGCTCATGAACATCCATGTTCCTTCTGCTGATCTTGACAAGGTTGAGCCTATCCATGAGCATCATGTATCCTTACATTCATGATCCCTTCCATTAGCCTATTCACTAGCTCTCATCCATGATGCCCTATCATGATCTTGCTTATTCCAAGCCTATCTTCCTATCTCTACGCATTTGTGTCATAATCCAAAACATGCACTTATACCTCCATCAACCTTTATCCTGATCATAGCTATGTCCTATCCAAAATTGACCCCTTGATCTTGATCAAAATTGAAAAACAAGTTCTTAGAAGTCTCTTGACATGTCCATTCTTTTGGACCACATACTTTTCATGACATCAGGTCATTATCCTATAATTCTATACAACATCACTCCATGAGCCTACATTACTATATTATCTTTTCCCTAGCTTGGGTAATCTTGCAGAGAGTGTCCTTGAGGGTCACATTCACCCTCCTCATCCATCATTGGCTATTCGTCTCATACATCAGCTTTCTAATCCATCTACAATGTCCTACACCTTTCTAGACAATGACGAGCAATTCAAGAACAAGGATCTAATAGATTTATGTGCTAAGTTTAGAATTATTTAGCACTGGTCTTCTATCTATTATCCCCAGGGTAATGGATAGGCAGAAGCTTCAAATAAGACTATTCTCAAGATCTTACACCACACAGTACACAAATCTAGACGAGACTAGCATCTCTAGTTCAATCTAACTTTATTGGCTTACCGCACCAGTATACAGATAGCAATAGGGGCCACACCCTTTGCTCTAGTTTATGGTGCAGATGCAGTGCTTCCTATTAAGGTTGAGATTCCTACCTTGAGATTATCTCTGAAGGGTCTCATTACTGATGATGATATCAAAATATCTCAGCTTCAAGAGCTTGAACTACTGGATGAACGTCGGAAAGTGGCGTTTGATCATCTCCAAGCATATTAGAAAATAATATCTAAAGCTACAACAAGAAGGTTAGACCAAGGGAATTCAAAATGGGTGATCTCGTCCTGAGAGAGAACCCCAAGAATCAACCGTAGCGGGTCCAGAAAGGAAAATTTGAACCAAACTAGCTTGGCCCATTTGTTATCACTATAGTATTTGGGTCTGGTGCTTACCAACTCTCTACCACAGAGTGGGAATAGCTCAAAGAGCCTATCAACACTCTTCATCTAAAGAAGTTCTATAGTTGAGATGTCTTTTGAATGCTCATGTACATACTCTATTCTGAGGGAATCCTAAAAATTGCAAAATGTCCTAAAAAAATAATCATCTTAGAGAAAACCTGGCAAACAGGCACTTTGATGTATCTATTATCCTGGTGAAAACCTGGTAAACAGACGCCTTGATAATACCAAAAAATAAAAAAATAAAAAGTACAAAAAAATTGAAAAAAGGAGAAATACAAAAAAAAGAAAAAGAGAAAAATGTGCCATTGATGAAAACCTAGTAAACAGGCGTCATGGTAGCAAAAATAGAATTTCTGCCAAGATGGTGAAAACCTGGTAAATAGGCGCCTCTTGTTTTGCAAGGCTCTATCTATCATGACATCTCTTGGATTTCTTGCAATTTGCTCTCCTGATTTAGTTTGCTCACTCATGCATTCGCTCTCAGTCATTTCTGAGATTTTTCTTGACTTCACATGGATTGAAACTGGTCACATTCAGGGGCATCTTCCTGGTCTAGGGAGCATTGTCCTATCCTTTGGAGTCTCTCTCCTCTTTGCATCAGTCACCAATGGTTCTCATTGAGTCTTCCTACTGATGCCTAGATCTCACATCGATCTTTATGCTTGAGAATCTCTCTCGCGTCAGTCACCAGTGATTCTCACTGTGTCTGCCTACTGTCACTATACCACTAAGATTTCTCACATCAACTTTCTATCTACATATTCAACTTCAATCAATTCATTACTTGGGGGCATGGCTCCCCACTTTGATCGCATCTTCGGTTTACACTCGAGTCAGTAATCTTGTCAATTCTAAAGGACAACTATCTACTGGCACAAATTGGTGTTTCTCAACACCCCAATCAAACAGTGTTTTTCAACACTATCTTTGGACACATCTATTTTTTTCAACACACATTGGATACATCACCACGTAAAAAATCTCTCGATAGCAATCAAACACAATGCACTCACAAGCACAACGGTGTTTTTCAACACCCCAAACATAGGCACATTCATAAACTTTGAAACGTGCTGAGCTATGATTGAATCTTTTTCTAAATGCTGTCTGCTCTCATGAATTTCATTGATATTTTCTTTGTCTACTGCTTGTGGGTGTGGTTTTGATGATCTGACAACGTCAAATAAACAGGGTGTATGTGATAAGAGCTTCTATATTAATGTGGAAAAGCCTCACATCCCTCGATCTTGTTTATTTTCATGCCAAGGGGAGGTTGGAACTATTTCCTTGATTTCTATTGATTTGTTAGTTTACTTGTGTACTCTTACTGTATCAAACAGGAAACAATGTTTAGGTCATCTTGGCTTTTGTGCCCTGGTGCTTGTGTTCATTTCCTACACTTTATCCGATGAAAGTCATATACACATCCTCATGGTCGTAGTGACACCAGTAAAGATTGTATTGACTCCAATGTTCCAAAATACTTGATGATGATAATTACGCGATGAGTCCAACAACCAAGTCCTAGGGTTGCATTTAGCTTAGGCTTGCATTTGCATTTTAAGCTTGCATAGTGACAGTTTTGGTGCTCTCTTCATTTTCTTCTCATTCTTCGAAGGTTCTCATCTTTTGTCCTGGATTCCTCTTGACTGCACAAGTGTTCGATCCTCTCTCTCTATCTTTAGCTATATGATCAATCTATTTTCATGATCGAAATTGAAATCTAACAATTCTATATCGCTCAAAATGACATTTTAAAATTTTGGGACCAACGTGCTCCGATGCTTGTGCAGTCGCCTTTTTGATGTCACTTTCTGTTCAGAATCATCTCTCATCATCATTTTCTCAGCTTCTGCAATCTTTTCATCAAAAGTCAACTCTTGTCAATTCTAGTCAAACTTGGTCAACTATGGTCAAACCTAGTCAACAAGACCTCCCGATCGCTCTAAGTTGATTCTGTCTTCTCTTGATCTATCTCTGCATTCCTCTGGATCTTTGATCTTACTTCTATCTACAATCTTTTGGCTATCAATCATCATTATGATGTGTCATCTTTTGATTTCGCTCCCAAGGGCCGGGCAGGATGATTGCATCATTGAATCTTTTCGCACCATTCTCGAATCAGTCTGATTTGAATCAAAAGTCCCCATCACTAGGGGCATCTCATCACTTGGGGCATATTCAGTTTTTCATACCTTATGGTCAAAATTGGATATTCCATGATCTTGAATCTCCTAGGGCATCTTGATGCCTCGCATCTTGTCATCTTATCATATATCTTTCTAGCTATCTAAGCAATCTAACTCGGATCCTCAAGGATCAAGCTTCATTCTGGAGATGATTCTTGAAATCTCATTAGGTATTGGGGCAATCTAACCCTAATTCCTAAAATTTATGCTTCATTCTAAAGATGGCTCTCAAAAGCTCTTTTAGACCGTTATCTAGGCAACCTAACCTGGATCTCGGAGGGCTAACCTTCATATTGGGGCAATCTAATCCTGATTTTGGAGATAGTCCTAAATCTTCATTAGCTATCAGTGGACATTGGGGCAATCTAACCCTGACTTTGATCTTATCTCAAGTGGTATTTGGACTGTTGTCTTTGCAATCTAACTTAGACTTTGGAGAATCATGCTTCGTTCTAAAGATGGTTCTGCTTCTCGATTTGATCGGTGTGTTGGAAACCTAACCTGGACTCTCAAAATCTTCATCTGTCACATCAAACTATTCTTTGAATCAATGCACTGCTCGCACATCAATTCAAAGAGGGGCAAAATGTAACACCCCAAAATTGGCACCTTACAATTCTAATCAATTTTGGTGCATTTTCTGATCATTGAAGTCTTATTGTACTAGGCAAATTCTCCTTCCTAATTGACTTTAATTGACTTAGTCTCAAATGTAGAAATCCTAAATTTGCATAAATCTCACACTATATTTAATTCCTAAATTCTCAAGATTTATTAGCTAAAAATCCCTATGATGAATTAATTTAATTCTAAAGTCCTAAGTGCTTTTTATTTAAATTAATTCCACCCCCTTTAGCTAATACACATCAAAAGGAATTGAATAGTTATTTAATTATTTGAATGGATTATCCTCAAAAAAGGAATTCCATAAATCCATGTGAAAAGTCACTCATGTGGCAATAATTCATTTCTTTAATTAAATAATTCCTCATTTTGTCTCACCTTCCTCCATGGAGATGAAGAGTCATTGATTTATTTCCAAGAAACTCTTCATCCTCTTTCCAGGTTCTTCTATATTATGGACATCCTTTTCTTCATTTGAGGCGAGCAATTTTGAGAGTATCTAAACTATAGTAAATTCTTGTCTTAATTCTTTCATGCTTTCAAGCTTTTGTTGCATAACTTAGCTTAATTTCATTTAGAGTAATAGCATTTTGTATCTTAAATTAGTTTCCTTATACATTAAATAGCTTAAAATATGCACTTTCATTCTTAGATTGTAATGACATTTCTCACATAGAATAGTTGCAATTTCAGTTTTTATAATGCTTTAAAATCCTCCATTTTAGCAATGGTCGTGGTTGTTGGCTCTCGTTCTGAGAGTAATTGAAAAACCCCAACTAAATAGGAGGCAACAGGTCGATTCAATCAAATTTGTGGAATGGATAATTCATGTTCATTTTCTCAATTCGATGATTGAGCAATGACCATGTTGTGTTTGTACCTGATTTAGAGGTCACATTTAGACACACACACATATAGCTTAGAATCATATATAGTTATTCTTTTTCAATCTATTCTTCAAATAGAAATGAATTACAAAACCATACATGACACATTTTATGCTGCTTCCTCCTCCCTTGTGTAACATCATAAATTGTTGTACCTTAGAATTTCATGCTAGGCTTAGCACTTTTTTACTATATATTCTGATTATATGTGAATGTGCATGTTTTGGTCTTGTTTATAAAACTTGGTCAAATACCATATTGTTATATCCTTTAAAGCTCCAAGACTCTCTCCACAATGTTAGTGTCATAAAAAAACACACCAAAACTTTCAAATTTGAATGTGGGACTTAATCTCTTAAAGAGCATGCCCTTTTTCTCAAAATAACCCTAAATTGTTATTGCAAAAAGGTGTTAATTGCATATATGTGTAACTCTTTTATCCCTTGACAAGCTTGGAAAATATATAACAAATTACTTAGAAGAATAAAAAATAGAAATTATCAAGAGAGTGCATTACAATCTTCAAAAACACAACTATACTCAAGTATTGTTATTATTATTACCAAATTATGATAAACACTTGTAGGAATAAAAAGAGAATTACATCAGAACCTTGTGTGGGATCCAAGAAAGTGTTTTACATCTAAGGTAACTTTATCATTACGAAGTTTATTTTATTGTATTTTCCTCTACTTCCTCAACAATACACATCATAATCATCACTATTGTGAAGATGGGAACACTAACACATGGTTAATTGATGCAAGAACCTATACATTACAAATTTTCCCCCTCTTTCATGTGTATACAAAAAAATTCAAAATATTTTTCTCATGTGGAGTCATAAGGAGACATAGTGGATTTTTATGAAGATTATTACACTTCACATTATAAAAAACCCTAAAGATACAAGTGCCCATTGCAATTGTCTTTCCATTTTGGCCCAAACATTTGGTGACAGGTGTCTAGACCTCTATTGAGTCCATTATAGTTCATGATAATGACTTAAAAAAACCCAAGACACTAATTCCTAGTAATGGATCCCTATCTATCAACTTCAATTTCTAGCTTGAAGTTATTCTCTGTGATGCCTTAGATTTACCTTCTGTTCTTTTTTTTGTCAAAAAACATTATATTAAGTTTTTTTCAATTTGGTTACCATTAGTATAGTTAATTGTACACATTAAACAATCCTTTTCACTTGAAACAAAGGATTTTGAACCCAATAAACTTGTCTCCTCTTTGAAAACAATAGCCAAAAATATTCACTTTTACCTATTTTTGGATAAGAGAAGGATTTATCTAGCTTAATGCATTTTCTAGTCTAGGATCTCTTCACCCATATATTATTTTGGTGAACCCAACATAACTTACATTTGGATACATTTTTATTTACTTACATTTGTTGCATTTAATTTTCTAGTTAATTAATTGCATGGTTTCATTGATTATCTTAGCTATCATTTGTTAAAATATTAATTGTTGAACACTTTCAGATGCTGAGTGTGGGTGGTGGGGGGTAGGGGTGAATTAACATATATTTAAAATTAACCACTTATTATCTATTTATTGTATTTAACACATTTAAAGAAGTAAATAATAGAAATAGAATATGTAACACACACAAACACCAATATTTTTACGTGGAAAATATAATGTGGGAAAAAAAAATGGTGAGAATCAAATCACTATATGAAGAAATAATTACAATGTTGTTTTAGGCTCAAGGCCAATGAAGCTCACCTCTCCTGATTTGACTTGCAGGCTAAGGTGCACTACCTTATTGAAAGATACAGGGGACTTGGAGATTGAAGACCACTTCTTCAAGGAAAGATACAATATGATATGATTACAATGAAATAGATTTATCTAATTGCAATACAAAACACATACTATAAAATTCTAATTATAGTTCTCTACATCATACATCAAAAAATAACTTTATTATTATGTTTCACAATATTCACTACTTAATTACACTTGTGAACCTTTGAAATTACACCATACACCACAAAAACACACTTATCCAACTCGTCCATTACACAAAAATGATTTGATGCTATGTATATCCTCTACAATAATCAATTACATCAATTATGTTGGATGAATTAGATGAAACATGTAGAACAAAAACTGTCAACCTGAAACTCAATCTCTAACACCTTGTAGAAGAAACAAATTGTACATGATAAAAAATTGTTGGTAGATCATCCAAACACTCCCAAAGATTTTCCTTTATCACCACACATTAATAAATGGTCCCAAACTACTTTTTTTGGCTTTGAAATATAGAGCCAATAAAGAAAGTCAACTATTTAACCTTAAATCATCATGCAGACCAACAAACACTTGCAATTCACAACATAACATCTCCACACACTAGAAAATAATATTTGAGGACTGCAATAAAAAATAATCAAAGGTAGAGGAATGCAAAGTATTCCAATAATAGGCACTCTTTTACTATACAATCAAACACACATAACTTCACCAAATCTCCCATGGAGGGTATTGACACTTGACCTAAAATATATCTTCACTGTATATCCACAAAACATATAGTAGAACTACACACCAAAATGTTTCAATGCAGAGAAATACACACCAAAATATAATAGTCATTTAGATACTACATCACCAATCAATTTTTACATCATCTCCTCAACTTTCTACTATATACTTCAAAACATTCAAATACTGTATATGAAAACAAGTTTGACATCAATAAAAACACTATAAAATATATGCATATTACCATCAATCTCCCCCTTTGTCATTGATGGAAACACATCTACCATTTTTTCATTACTCCCCCTTTGACATAAAATATAAAGGGTACTATCTCTGCATCAGTCCCCCTATATAACATAATTCAACACTTCATCTCTACAACACTCCCCAGGTTGTACAAAATCTCTATAATATTGTATACAAGATGCTCTCCCCCATCTACATTATACCTTCCCCTTAGTGAACTAACTGCATGAAATTATCCAGAATCTAAAAATGTACTTCAACATTGTACTAATCTTCAACATATGTATATGAAATTTTTTTTATCTTACCAAAATTTAAAAACTCATTTAGATGGGGTGAGATGCCTTAATGAATAACATTAAGATGAGATCAAGTGGTCTTTTACTCTTCTCCTACAAAGACTAATATGTTGCATTGACACTAGATATTCAAAATAAGATGTTTAACCTCTTTTATTGTGTCTAGAACCTTTATCTCATGTTTTTTTTTTCATATTCTTAAAACAATTTCACCAAACTAGTGAGATTGAAATGAAATAAATCTCTTAAATGACTAAACTACTTCTTTATCTCATGCATGAAGAGGTACACAACTAAAGAAATTTACATGCAAATTGGCTCAAAATCACCCTTAAGCATGTTTGCATGATGTGGAATCCCAAACTGATGCTAAACTACTAGTATCTACTCCAAAAAACTCCCAAACCCATGCAAAAAAGGAAAATCTCCCCTTTGACCATATCCGATTAAAAAAATCCCTCCATGCAATGCATTTTTATCTCCTTTTTGCATCAAAATATAATATTTTGTTAAGTTTTTATAATTTACACTTAATAAATATATATATTTTTAATCAAAAATTGACATAGCACTTATATATTTTATTTATTAATAAACTAGTTTAGGGGGGTGATCAGAGAAAGAACTAGCAAGAAAACTATGAATCCTTGCCAAAGTACATGATTGAAAAAAGATGATAAGGGCTGATAGTTTATGCCGAAGCATACCTACAACTAGATACAATTTCTCTGCATGGAACAAGAGACCCAAAACATGGTAGCCCTTAGAAAACCCCACATATCTGATGTCATCATCAGAAAACAAAAAGGAAACCAGTAGGCCATATAGAGAAAGATAACATCGTACATGGCAGAGTCTGGAACCACAAGAACATGATTCTAGAAAATCAGATCTCCAATGAAAACATAGGCCCCAGAGGATTGTTCAAAATTCAAAAACTATATCCCCAAGTGATTCAAAAACTGACCACCAATGCAGTACCAGGCCATTCACAAATGACCATCAAGGAAAATGTCATCGGGTCACATCCATGTAGATGAGTCGTTCAGAAAACCCTGACTGATCTGATAAAAAATGAAAGTGGAACATACCTCAATCACCCATGAGGGAAAGAGTGGATTCCCCCTCATCAGAACCCTAGCCTCCCCAATTCACATTTTTTTTAAGCCTTGGATCGACTCCCAGCCAACATCATCTACTTGAATAACATGAACAGAGGGAGTGGAAGGAACACTTGACCCAATACAATGCATGTTAAGATCTTGAATAGACACACCCACGCACAAGGAGGAAGTACTGGCCAAGTTTGAAGGATGTGCCCAGTACTCAACATTCTTCAGCTCAATAATATTAAGGGCTTCCACTTTTGGGAGCACCTTTGGGTAAATTCAAAATAGAAGGTTGAAGAAATCATAGATAGTGCATTAGAGAAATTATAAGGATTTTGTTTGACTAGCCACTTCTTAATACTATCAAATAACTTCTTGTATGCATGAGAAGATAAGATGAATTATCGAGGAAATATTCCACCCACAAAAGCCATACCATACCATAAATTATGCCTTCTGATAGCTTTACTATAATCAAGAAAACTACGAACAACCCATCTGATTGGAGCATTGCGAAGTAGAAAGATACCATCCAAATCAACATCTCGTACTTGAACCGTGAAGGCCAACTCCGCATTTTCCACTTTTAGTAAAAAGGTGAATCCTCATGCACAAAGAGTGTGAAAGAAAATGGTAAACAAGGAATGATAAGAGGATGAATAAATGAAAAGTGCATCGTACAGGTACATAACATATATCTTTTAAAATTCATTCATCTTCTTTAAGTCCCAATTATGATACTCAGCCACAGATGGGAATTTCAAAAAAATAACCTCTGGATGACGAGATTCAAATATAGAGCCTTCACATCCAATATTGGCTAGACAATCAACCAATTTATTTCCCTCCCTTAGAGTATGTGAGAAACAAGTGGCATGAAAAGAATCAATCAAATCCCAGCATTGTTGAAGGATACAAGCTATTTTCCAAGTATGAGAAGATCGTGAAAGATAAGAATTTATAATTACCTGAGAATCACCTTCGATATGGAGGGTGGGAACATTACATCTCTTAGCCAAAATTAGACCTACCAATAGGGTTTGAGCTTCTGCAAGGTTGTTAGTTCCATCTGATAAAACATCTACTTTGATTGAGACTACATCACCTTACCAATTCCTAATGCAAGCACCCAGGCTTGACTTACCAAGATTCCCACGAGAGAAGCCATAATAATTTAACTTTAGAAAATATCTAGAAGGAGGAGACCATTTGATTCAAAGCCGATCAGATTGATGATTAGAATTCCAATTTGGGGAAAAACCTGGAGGCAACTTTATTCACTTCCACAATTTCAGAAGCTGATGATCCCAAATAGAAAAATGAGATATTGTTTACAGAAGTGAATATATTTGCATTCACTACCTCTGAAAATGCATTCTCAATCCCATTGGGAAAAAATTCTAAATATGACTTTTCATTATGAATATGATCTTATTGCGCTCCCACCAAATGGTCCAGATCATAGCAGCAGGGATGCACTTCCAAATGCATGCAAACAAAGATCCTAAAAATACAACTGGCAAAGATTCAAACAGACCCGATAGACTGTTTGGAAGAGGCAAAGACATTTGAATCTTGTTGAGAACAAAAACCCAACATTTATAAATAAAGGGAAACTGAAGACGAAGGTGATTTGTAGTTTCCAGCTCCTTATTACATAATTTGCAAACAAATGATTCCACAATACCCAACCTGAGTAGTTGTTCACTAGTGAGGATCCTTTTTCTGAGGGCTAGCCAAGGAAAATATCTAGCCTTGGGAAACACAACATAATTCCAACAAAAGGAAAAGGCTCTACACTTCCTGTTTAAATTAACCATTTGTCGAAGACCATAATAAACTTCCTTGATTGAATAATTACCTCCTTTGGATGGGGCCCATCTAATAATATCTGACCTATTAGAAAGGAAAACAATTCTTTCAGCAAAATAGTCCCTCAAAGAAAGAAGAATTGGATGACTAATAAAATGGGAAAGAGGTTCTTTCCATATTACCCTTCTTGAATGAATTTAAACTACCAAAATGTAATCCCAAAAAGAGGAGCCCCACTTAGCTTTTAAAACTTGATGTGCTTCATCCAACTTTCCTTGTCTGCTTAGAGGGGGAATCCATTCCACGAGTCTTCCCAAAACATTAATTTCTCCCCACTATGGATTTCCCAAGTAAAATAATTACAAACAATGTCCTTTGAAGAAATCATGAAATTCCACATGGCTGAACCCAAATGAGGATTAGACAAAGTAAAGATTCTCGCAGGATTTAGAGAATATAAGTATTTTTCTTGCATGATTGAACACCATTTCACATGAGGTTTCGTATACATTTTCCACACCAACTTACCCCCAAAAGCCTTATTTCTAGTAGAAATATCATGCAACCCCACACCCCCATATGTCTTATCATGAGCCATTTCATGCAAAGAAACAAGGGGAAGCTTCTTTTTATCGAATAGATTTCCTTTCCATATTAAATGTCCAATAATCTTCTGAATTTGCAAAACTATATAAGAGGGAGCATTAAGAATTGACAAGTAATAGTTTGGGATATCTGTTAGGACAACTTTAACTAGAAAAATGCGGCCTGAAAAAGATATCCATCTAGCTTTCCAGGCTATGATTCTAGCCCTTATTCTGTCAATGATAGGAAGAAAAAAGTTGTCTTGTTGCTTCCCATAAAGAAGGGAATGCCCAGATAAAATGACGAGAGTTGATCCACCGGGAAACCCAAAGATGAAGTAATCCTCTGAGCTACCAAATCATTAGTGTAAAAAATGAAAGTTTTAGATTTGTTGGCATTGATTCTCTGACCATAAACTTATGAATATAAGTCCAGGACATACTTAATATGAGTAGCTTCCTTCACATTTGACTTACCAAATAGAAGAGTATCATCAACAAACAGGGAATGTGTAACTGTGATAGATGTACTATAATACCCACCCCTTGGGTTGCTTTTCTATTTTGATTGTCGAACTCTTTTAGGCATTTTTATGTATGTGTTGGTTAATTCAGATGGTTTTGAGGATATTCATGTATTGCATTTCATTATTTTTTTGATCTATTACTTAGTTGTGTTATATCTTATGTTTGCATGTGATTTATAGTTATTTCATGATGTTTATGTATATGTTATGATGTCATCTTGATTATGGTTTTCTAACAATACTGACCCTATAAATGTATGCACATGGATCATTTGTATGTTTTAATTTTTTATTTGATGTGTTTGGTATGGTATGGGACAGAGTTGTAGTTACTTGCTTCGGCAAGATCCACACGATAAACTAGTCTCAACCATTGTTTGTTATATGATATGCATGTATGTTTGTCTTTGTGATGACAGGTTTGTAGGTACCGAGCTACATCTTCCCTGAATTAGTAGGAGTGAGCTTTCCCTATCACAATATCTCAATGGTAAGAGAGGGGAGATAGTATTCAGGCCTAAATCTATACCCTAAACCCTTATTTTGTCCTAAGATTAGACGAGAATCGGTTTGACTACCCTACCTGAATTTGTCTAGTTGACGTAAATTCGTGGATCCCATCCTTGTGTGTGTGTTTGGGTTTATTTTGGTTGATCTCTATTTTTGATTAAGGTAACAACAGGTTTTGAAGGGGCCCTGAAACCCTTTAACAAAGAGAGAAAAGATATGCAATTAGGACCAACAAAACAACAATCTGTCCCAACATCAGACAGAGAACCAAATAAGGGCACTACCCCTGATTATAAAGTTAAGAGCACTAAAAAACAATTATATATTGAATTGATTATTGTTGCGTGTATTGATATTGTGTGATTTACCATGTTATTTATTGAATTGATTATTGTTGGAATTGAATATTAAATATAGGGTATTTAATTAATTAGAATTAATTAAATACCTATGTTTAATTGAGGAAATTAATTAAAGTTCAAATATTTGAATATTTGGATTTAATTAAATATTTAATTTGAAATTATAGTTATTTTAGCTTTTAAGATTTATTAAAAATAATTAAATATTTAAGTGCATGGATAAAATTGTGCTTTAAGTATTTAATCTATTATTTAATTAATTACTTGTGCATTGTAATTATTGAAATTAGAGTTTGAATTCAAAATACAAGATGTGTTAAAGAGTCAAAGTTTTTTTTTTTTTTTTGGGCAAAGTGGACTAGCCACTATATATATATATATAAATTATAATCTGGTTCGAGGACTCAACCGGGAAAGAACCAGAGAAGAAAACCCGATATCCTTGTCCAGTACATAGCCACTGCTTTCATGACTTAACTGACTCACCATTAATAATTTCTGCCAATCCTTGATGAGCATCGAGAATAGAAGCCACTTCATGCTCATGTGTTGAAATGTCATCACAGCCTAAGTTTGAAAGGTAATCTGCAGCTTGGTTTCCTTCCCGAAATATATGCGAAAAAACACATGCTTGAAAAGAGTCAACCAACCTCCAAACTTGTTTAAAAATATAAGCTAATCTTCTATTATGCACTACTCTACTAAAGCAAGCATGGATTGTAATGAGGGAGTCACCTTCAACATGAACCCGGGTGAGATTGAGAGAAGCAACAAGAACTAAACCTTGTAATAAAGCATAGACTTCTGCTTGATTGTTAGTACCTTTAGGGATTGGTAAAGCTTGCAGTGCTAAAGGTATTCCATAATGATTTCTCAAGCAAATTCCAATGCCAGACTTACCTGGGTTGCCCCGAGAG
>MU224140.1:7502276-7537828 GCA_018584345.1 Thuja plicata
ATACTTTGCCTGCATAATCATACACCACATGCTATGTGGCTTCTTTAACATTTGCCAAACTAATTTTCCTCCATAAGCCTTATTTCTTAGAGCCAAGTCATGAATTCCCACTCCACCCCCTTGTTTGAGTTGCACATTAAAAGGATATTTTTAATTAATAATTATGATTTTCTTTCAATTTCAGAAGTTGATTTAACTAGGTTTAGTGGAGTGTCTATTTTGGGATTGCATGAAAAGTGGGAGTTGAGTCTCTTTAGGGGGGTTCTCTTCTCATTCTAGGATAACAAGTTTTTGGGAGAAGGAGAAGGATTTTGGGAGGAGAAATTTTGTGTTGAGTATTCTTGTGTTTTGCTATTTTGTGTTATTGTTGTTCTTGGAGGCTTGGAAGAATTGAGGAGATCCTTTCTCTTGAGGCTTCGTGGTTCCATATCTACAATCAGATTCAAATTTGGAGGGCTTCAAGATTCTTCATTCCTCAAAGGGCTTCATTATCAAATTGGTGTTGAATTTGAGGTAGGGTTTGGAAAACCCTTTGTTAATTTTATTTCTTGTAGAAAATCTGTCTTACTTTGTGCTTGATAGATTTCATTTCCTTTATTAGGAGTTATTTGGTGTTTTTGTCAAATTTGGTGTTTTAAAAAAAAATCCTAGATCTATTATTTTTAGGAAAAAAAATTATTTGGCATAGTAGGGTTATGCTGTGGAAATTTGGTCAAAAAATACCTTGTGGAAGACCTTAAAATTAGAAAAATTGATAGGGCTATAGTAGGAACTATAGTGCAAGAAAAATAAATGTCTTTAAAAATTACTTCTCTTGGAAAATTAAATCAAATCCAAAAAATCATCTCTCTAGAAAATAACACAGAAAGAAATAAAATTCACCAGTAGGAAAAAAATAAACATGTCCAAAAAAAGACAAAAAAAAATGGATGAGAGAACAAAGGAAAAAGAAAAGTGATTTGATTATTCACGTTTTTTGAAATGGGAAAATGCATAAAAAAAAAAAAAACATTAAAAAAATTAAGTATTAAAAAAATTTTAAAAAGGAAAAATTTAAAAGTTTGTTTTGGGGCGGGGGCCACCAAATCCCCCTAACCCCACCACGGCTGGTGGGGACCACAGGTGGTCAAACCCTGCGTCCCACGGCATGGGGAACCACACGACAGTTCCCACTGCCGTGGGAGGCAGGGCCTGCCGTTAGGGTAGGATCCCTACCGCTGCACGACAGTGACTGCTGACGGTCTTCCCATGAGGGAGGCATGGGTTCCGTCGGATGATGTGGGTGGCGGGTAATTCCCCCCAATCACTTTTAAAAAAATAAAATTATAGTTTTTAAATTATTAATTCAGTTTTTTTAGTTTAAATAAATTTAGTATTAACTAATATGTTTTTTTTAAAAAGTTTTCTATTAGTTTAATTAAAAATTATTAAATTTTATTTTTAGTATTTAAATTATTAATTAATAAAAAATGTTTTTTATTAATTTATATTATGATTATTAAGTCTCATTTATTATGTTAGTTTTAATTCGATATAACTTTTATTAAGTGAAAGTTACATTAATATATATGAAAAGTGATAATATTTTATTAGGTTATTTATCTTAATAGACTCTTTAGACATATGGTTTTAATTAAGTAATAATAGAATCAATATTAGAAGGAATATTAATACCTATTATTAAATGTTACATTTATGTTCTCTATCATGTGTAATTATATTTTGAATTTTAGCAATTATTTAATGGATTAATTTAGATGTGATAGTATTTATAAATTAATCTATTACTATGTGTTTCCTTTAAAAAATAATAATAATTATAGTTTTATTAGTAATTTTGTTGGATAAATGCATAATGTTATTATAAATTAGTTATCACTATGTTTGACTAGATGTGTTTATCATGCCTTAAGATATTTTGGGTGATTATTGTATTGAATAGTGTATTATGTTCTTCTGTGATATTCTATCATTTTGGGGTATTTGTTGGGGGTATTAAGTCGATTTTCAGATAGTAAAACCAGAGGTTTTGGGGTTTTGGTTTCTTTATGGTGTTTGTGTGATTGTCAGTGCATGTTTCTGTGATATCAGTTTTGGTTTGATTATCCTTAGCCAACCTAGTTTGTCTAAGTTGTCTTTAATGATCTACTGAGGGTACTTTCAGTAATCATGGTTAATTGTGAACCAACATGTTCCTGTATGGGCAAGAAGCAATTTGAGATTATGTATTACCTTCAAGATTTTGTTATAAGCCTAGGTAGGTTAACTGAGTGTATAGAGGGGAAGTGGCTTGCAATGGGTCCAGGGCTCTAAGTGGCTACTAGGGTAACTCATTGGCAAGTTACTTAATAAGTGATAATATGAAATATTAAAGGGGTTTAAAATGAACTAATAAGATGTCTGAGTCTCTAGACCCATGCCTTGAATGTTATTATATGCTAGAATGGGAGTTAGGATCCTTGTCTTCACGAAATGATTACTAAGCCACATAGAGTCACTTGGAGGCCAGGGTCCAAGAGGCACTACTAATGTTACATCCAAGGGTAGGCTTATGTGATGAAACTTCCCTATATAAAACTTAGGTTATCCTATGTGTGTCAGTTACCTCTAGTACGATGTAGAATGATGAACTATAACTGATTGAATGTTTGAAGATGTTAAGTTGATGATCATAGAGACATAGAAAGTTAATGTAAGGCATTAAATCAGTTAATGTATTGTATTTTCATTGATGTCAACTTGATATAATCTATATGGTCATGGACATATTGCTAAAGACTTCACAAAACCAATGAATCAAAGGGTATGCTATCAGTAATGCATAAAAGTCAAGTATTCACAAAGTGACTATATACACCGACAAAGTGCACACCGATGGTCAGAGTAAATCAACAAGAGAAAAGTCACAGTGTTACCCAATGAGAAAAAGCACAACATTACCGACGAGAAAAGTCATAGTGTTTCTCGACGAGAAAAGCACAGTGTAACCCGACAGACAGAATTACAGTGTTGCCTGACGGATGTAGATTTCGAAGACAACTGAAGTCAATCCGATAGAACAGTCAGTTGTCACTGATGACTAACTGAAGTATTGACCGATAGAACAGAGAGTTCAGAAATGACAAAATGCTTAGCTATCAAGAGCTAAAAATAGACTTAACTGATACTTATCATTATTTTAATTGACAAGATGAAGCTGAAGATAAGTAAAGGATTTAAAGCTTCTTTGTCTAGTTGGCAAGAAGATCTCTATGAGATAAAACTGGAGTTTTTCTTTAAATCTATTTGGCGAGAATTGTGTATCACGCCAAGATCAAGAAAGCCAAGAAACAGTGAAATCATGTCTATATAAGAGACACGATTATTCATTATGAATAAGGGGAGTGACAATAGAATAGATGTTGAAGAGATTATGAAGGAGAAGAAAGTCTTCATTCAGAATTGATCAATCAAGCTAAGGAAAGAGCTAAATTCTGCAGACACCAATGAACAGTGATACAACATCACAAAGCGAAATAGTGTGGATCAAAGGTATTGAATTGATTACATTGATCAGAAAGGTAATGCACTTACAATAGATTTCAAAATCTGCAATTCAAGTTGTATATGTGAACAAATCAATTTATTGTTTCAGTTTCACCATTGAAGCATCAAGTGTCTTAACCGAGCTGGACTTAAAAGTATTTTCTAATTGAGATACATCCGAAGGAGTATCAAAAAGTTTGATCATACAAAGTAGCATTGGATATGCCCGATACCTATTGCCAGGCCAAGTGAGTGTTTGATTAAGGATAGTAGCACTAGATGCCAAATACTAGGTGACAAACTATCTATTTAAATCCTCTAACAAGGTCACACCTAACAGTGTGTTTGTAACCTTTAACAGGGTTGGATCTTAATCGAGCTCACTTTAGAAGAGTGAAAATTTGGGGTACTGATCCCAATGGTTTTTCCCTTAACAGGGTTTCCACATTAAAAATATATGTGTTAATGTGTCTATGAGTCATTAGTTTACTATTTTTCATCTCACATAAGTAAATCTGGATTGATCGGTATACACTAGTTATTTACTGTGCTTCGGTAAATAGAAAGACTGCTTATCGATAAAAATATAGTAGAAGGTTTTACAAAGCATTCCGACAAGAATTAATTTGATATAATTATTTCAAGGCATTCATCTTATAGGACTAAAGATAACTAGAGGTATAATTTTGAGGTACTAAGTTTGAAGGGTTGATTTAAGGATTAATTTTTGAAGCCACTGATTCACCCCCCCTCTCAGTTATTACTAACAATTGGTATCAGAGCTTGTGTGCTTAGAAATGGAGTTTAATAGCTCATACTAAAGATCAAAAGATGAACAGATGAGATATGCCCAAGTTTAACAAAGACAACTTTGCTGCATGGAAAAGCAGGATAAGACTCCACTTATCATGTATTGGAAATGATGTTACTCAATACTTAGATACTAAATATGTGTTGCCCACAAGAGAACTCACAGTTGAACAAATGAGAGAGAATCATGAGGACAACTAAATGATAATAGAGCTTCCCTCCTCACTCTTCGATGCTGAATTTGAAGATGTCAAAGCATGCACAACTACAAAGAAGATGTGGGACAAATTGAAGCTTGTACATGGTGGTGATAAAAATGTTATGAGAGCCAAGGAAGAAAGCCTTAGAGGAAAGTTTGATGATCTCAGAATGAAAGAAGGTGAAAACATCACATAGTACAGCACAAGAATCAAAAGGTAGTCAATTCTATCTGAGGAGTTGGAGGTGTACTAGATGAAGTTACAGTGGTAAGTAAAATTCTAAGAACCTTGCTGCCTGCTTATGCTATTACAGTATCTGCCATACAATAAATGAGAGAAGTAGCAAATAAAAATGTTACTCTAGATAGTTTGATTGGAAGACTGATTTCATTTGAGATGAAAAACTTTGATAATAGTGTCTTACCAAACAAAGAGTCAGCATTCAAATCTTCTTTGAGAATAAGTAAATCAAGTCATAAACACACTATAAGAAAAGATAGTGACAGTAAAAGTGAATAAGAAGATCTTGATGAAATTGAAGCACTTATGGATAGAAGAATGCAAAGAGGCAAAGGTAAATACAAAGGTAAATTACCACTTGTATGTTTTAATTGTAAATAAATTGGACACTTTTCTGCAAGATGTCTTAACAGAAGAAAAGATGACAGAAGTAATGACAGGTCATTTGAAAAGAAGTTTGACAGAGGTGATTACAGAAGTAACCAAAAATCAGAGAGAAGAGATACCCGAGACTACAAGGATAAAGGAAAGAAGGCCAGTTACCTAGCTAAATGCAAAGATGAAGATACTGACATTGAATCTGATGAAGACATCAAAATGGTGTTTGTGGCAGTAAAAGATGATTCAGATGAAGATGAAGAAAGGTATGTAGAAACTGTACTCATATCTAAAGTTAGTAAAAATGATGTCTAGATCATAGATAGTGGCTGCACTCACCATATGACCGGTGAAAAACAAAAGTTTAAGACTTTTGAATACTATAACGGTGGTTCAGTAAGAATGGGTAATGACACACCTTGTCCAGTTGAAGGTAAAGGAACTATAATGTTGAATAACCTGATAAAATGTGAAAATGATTATTGGCTGAAAGAATTGAATTATAATCTATTGAGTGTTTCTTAGTTGAATAATTTAGGTCACAGAGTAGAATTTGAAAATAAGAAGGCAAAGATCTTCAATAAATCAAGAAGTCTGATTGGTACCGGTGAGCAGACAAAAGGTAACTTATTCTATCTGAATGATACTGACACCACTTGCTTAATGGCTAGAAATGAAGATATATGGTAATGGAATAACGGATTTTGTCATGTAAACTTTGACAACATGATAATGATAAGAAGAAATAAAAATGTAAGAGGCTTATTGACGATGATTAAGCCAAACAATATCATGTGTAAAAATTGTCAAAAAGGTAAGATGACAAAGTCTAGTTTCAAAAGAAAAACCCATACATCTAATGTCATTCTAGAATTAGTCCATACTGATCTATGTGGACCCATGAGGATAAAGAGTTACTATGGTGATAGATATTTTATTCTCTTTGTTGATGATTACTCTAGAATAATGACAGTTATGTTTCTAAAAGATAAATCAGAAGAATTCAAGATGTTTAAATGGTACAAAGCAATGGTAGAAAAACAAAGTGGTAAAGAATTGAAATGCTTAAGATCAGATAGAGAAGGGGAATTTATTTCAGATGAATTCACTAACTTTTGTAATGAGCATGGAATCAAAAGATAGGTCTCTACATCGAGAACACCACATCAAAATAGAATTAATGAAAGAAGGAACAGATCCATTGTTGATTGTGCAAGGACACTGATGATAGAGAAAAGCATCACCCAAATCTTCTGGAGGGAAGTTGTCAGTACTGCTATTTACACATTGAACAAAGTACAATTGAAGAAAGACACCCTATGAGCTATGGTATGGTTACACACCCAATGTAAGTTACTTCAAGATCTTTGGTATTCAATGTTATATCTTAAAAGATTATATAAATGGAAAGCTTGACTCCAAAAGTGATGAAGGAATCTTTCTAGGGTACTCCACCAAGAGCAAAGCTTATAAATGTCTCAATAAAGCCTCTAACAAAATTGTTGAAAGTGCAAATGTAAAGATAGATGAATTTGTAGAGAAGAATGAAAAGGAAAGCACAAAAGAACCAGAGGACTACAATAGACTTGTTTACAATGAAGAACCTAACACTCTAACCGAGCAACAAAGTATAGCTCCCGAGCAACAGATTATTGCACCCGAGCATCAGGCTACAAATATTGACAATCAGGATATTGCTTAAGATGATGTACCAAGTGACAGAGATCAGAATGAAGGAAAAAATGATGATCAAGATGATAGACAAAGAATTGAACTTGTACTTACCAGATATGTCAGAAGGAACCATCCACAAAACTAGATCATAGGAGACAAGAAGGCTGGTATGAGAACCAAATGTAAGTCTCTAAACACAAGATGTCTTATTTTTGATTTTGAGCCAAAATCTATCAATGCTGTACTTGATAATGATGAATGGATTAGTGCTATGAATGAGGAAATTGAGAAAATAGAGAAAAATAAGACATGGACACTTGTACCGAGACCAGATGACAAGAATGTCATCAGTTCAAAATGGATATTCAGAAATAAACTGAATGAGAATGGAGAAGTCACCAGAAACAAAGCAAGACTAGTATGCAAGGGGTATGCACAAGAAGAAGGGATTGACTATAGAGAAACCTTTGTACCCATTTCTAGGCTAGAAGGAGTAAGAATATTACTTGCTTATGCTACACATAAAGGATTCAAGGTATACCAAATGGATGTCAACCTAAATGGAATACTTGAAGAAGAGGTATACATTGAGCAACCAGAAGGGTTTTTTGATCCAGACAAGAGGAACATGGTATGTAGACTACACAAAGCCTTGTATGGATTAAAACAAGAACCCTGAGCCTATTATGAAAGACTTCATTCCTATCTCATGATTATTGGATTTGTAAGAACTGGTGAAAACAATAATCTTTATTTGAAGGAAGATACTGATGCTAAGATTTTAATTGCTGAAATATTTGTCGATGACATCATATTTGGAGGCAATAATATGCTATGCAAATAATTTTCAAATGAAATGAGAAAAGAGTTTGAGATGTCTATGTTTGGGGAGATCAAGTTCTTTCTTGGTCTACAAATCATGCAACAAGATGAAGGTATTTTCATTAGACAATCCAAATACATCAAGGAAGTGCTAAAAATATTCAAGATGAAAGATTCCAAACTAGTTGGAACACTGATGGCAACTAGATGTAAGCTGGAAAAGGAGGACAAGTCACATGAGGTAAATAGACTTTGTACAGATCAATGATTGGTAAACTCATGTATATTATACATACTAGACCAGATATTGCACATACAATAGGAATAGTTGCAAGATTTTTTGCTAATCCCAGGGAATCACATATGATTGTTGTGAAAAGAATCCTAAGATATCTGAAGAATATCGAGGAATATGGCTTATGGTATAGAAGAGAAGGAAAATTTGAACTTAAGGTATTTACCAACATTAATTGGGCTGGAAACATTGATTACCGAAAGAGCACAACTGGAGGAGCATTCTTTATTAGTGACAGACTTGTCACATGGATCAATAAGAAGCAAGGATGCATCTCCTAGTCTACTACGGAAGCAGAGTATGTCGCTGCTGCTGCAAACTGCTCAAATATTGTGTGGATCAAATAGTTATTGGAAGGTATGCATATGAAAATTCTTGAACCAGTAATTATCTATTGTGATAATACCAGTGCAATAAACATTTCCAAGAATCTAGTCATGCATGCTAAGACAAAGCATATTGCTATAAAGTATCATTATTTGAGAGAAAAAGTTCAAACAAAGGAGGTGATACTTGAGTATATGCGATCAAAAGAAAAATTAGCTGATATCTTCACCAAGCCACTGCCCAAGGACGCATTCGAATACTTGAGAAAAAGACTAGGGGTTAGACCCTTGTCTACTGGTCAGTAAAATGACTAGAAGGCTGCATCAACCTACATATTATCAAAATATCATTCATGTTGATGCAAGTGAGAAATGGACTTCAAAGATATATCTATACACAACAAGGTATTTATCTACTCCGAGCACCAGAGTTGTTGTATTGCTAATGGATTGGGAAATTCAAGGAGTATATTATGGATAGAAAGAAGTTTTTTGGCATTACTATCAAATATTTGTTTGGAATTGTTGTTAAAGGGAGAGATTATATCCATTATCACATTAAAGAGAGATTATATCCATCACATTATCCAAAGGGAGAGATGTAACCAGAAAGGGAGAGTACATACAAAAGGAGAGAATCACCGACAAGAGACATCAAAAGAAAAGAATAGTCAAAGGGAGACAGTTCAACATAGGAAAAGAACACATCACATCAGAGGAAGAAAGATTCTACATCTATCCAGTGAAGGGATTGAAGAAAAAGAGAAAGCTGCAAGAATCAAATCTAAGCTACATAAGCTTACCAAGGATCAGATATTTGTATCGATTATAGTACATAAGATTAGTAGTTTGATAAACTTCAAATTTTTATATTTCATATTGTATTAGTAATAATATAGTGTGTTGCCATCAATGCAAAAGGGAGAGATTAATGAGCTATAACTGATTGAATGTTTGAAGATGTTAAGTTGATGATCATAGAGACATAGAAAGTTAATGCAAGGCATGAAATCAGTTAATGTATTGTATTTTCATTGATGTCAACTTGATATAATCTATATGGTCATGGAAATATTGCTAAAGACTTTAGAGAACCAATGAATCAAAGGGTATGCTATCAGTAATTCATAAAAGTCAAGTATTCACAAAGTGACTGTATACATCGATGAAGCGCACACCGATGGTCAGAGTAAATCAATGAGAGAAAAGTCATAGTGTTACCCAATGAGAAAAAGCACAACATTACCGATGAGAAAAGTCACAGTGTTTCCCAACAAGCAAAGCATAGTGTAACCCGATGGAAAGAATTACAGTGTTGCCCGATGGATGGAGATTTTGAAGACAACTAAAGTCACACCAACGGAACAGTCAGTTTCCACTAATGACTATCTGAAGTATTGATTGACATAATAGAGAGTTTAGAAATGACAAAATGCTTAGTTGTCAAGAGCTAAAAATAGACTTAATTGGTACTTATCATTTTTTAATCGACAAGATAAAGACAAAGATAAGTAAAGGATTTAAAGCTGCCTTGTCTAGTTGGCAAGAAGATCTCTACGAGATAAAACTGGAGTTTTTCTTTAAATCTATTTGGCAAGAATTGTGGATCATGCCAAGATCAAGAAAGCCAAGAAATTGTGAAATCATGTCTATATAAGAGACAAGATTATTCATTTTGAATAAGGGGAGTGACAAGAGAATAGATGCTGAAGAGATTTTGAAGGAGAAGAAAGTCTTCATTCAGACCTGATCAATCAAGCTGAGGAAAGAGATAAATTCTACAGATACTGACGAATAGTGATACAAAATCACAGAGAAGAATAGTGTGGAGCAAAGGTATTGAATTGATTATATTGATCAGAAAGGTAATGCACTTACAATAGATGTGAAATTCTGCAATTCAAGTTGTATATGTGAACAAATCAATTTACTGTTTCAATTTAACAATTGAAGCATCAAGTCTCTTAACCGAGAAGGACTTAAAAGTCTTTTCTAATTGAGATACATCCCAAGGAGTATCAAAAAGTTTGATCATACAAAGTAGCATTGGATATGCCCAATACCTATTAACAGGCCAAGTGAGTGTTTGATCAAGGATGGTAGCATTAGATGCCAGATATTAAGTGACAAACTATCTATTTAAATCCTCTAACAAGGTCACACCTAATAGTGTGTTTGTAACCTTTAACAGGGTTGGCTCTTAACCGAGCTCACTTCAGAAGAGTGAAAATTTGGGGTACTGGTTCCAGTGGTTTTTCCCTTAATAGGGTTTCCATGTTAAAAATCCATGTGTTAATGTGTCTATGAGTCACTAGTTTACTGTTTTGCATTTCACATAAGTAAATCTGGATTGATCGGTATACACTAGTTATTTACTATGTTTTGGTAAATAGAAAGACTGCTTATCGGTAAAAATATAGTAGAAGGTTTTATAAAGCATTCAAAAAAGTAGTAATTTAATATATGTATTTCAAGGCATTCATCTTATAGGACTAAAGATAACTAGAGGTATAATTTTGAGGTACTAAGTTTGAAGGGTTGATTTAAGGATTAATTTTTGAGGCCACTGATTCACCCCCCCTCTCAGTTATTACTAATAGTAGAATTCCTTATTGTGATTCAGAGAGCTTCTAGGATCTTCCTATGCATTTTTGTATGATGTCATGTATACCTTTGATGTTTCTTTTGTGTTGTATACCCATGTGAGTGGGCCTGTTATTATCTCCTCAGCACAGTGGGAGTGGACCTTTGGTTCTACAAGGTCAGGTGGTAGTGATTCTTATTGCCATTGAGATTTGATGGTTCTTCTTCATGCTTGGATGATCCTTGTTGTATTTCTTCTGTCTTCTTATTCTTCTGGAGACATGTTCAATTTCATGAGTTGTATATTTTTACCGTATGTGTATATTAGTTGACATTCATTCAGAGGATGTATTGTATTGTTATGTTTTATTGCATACCCTGCGACTTGTGCAGTGGATGCTGATTTATGTATGTATACCTTGGGTATTAGATGTATATATGGTCTTATATTATGGGATGTATATTAGATTCAGTTGATATATCTTTTATGTTATTTCTTTATAGTTTTTCTTCGTAGATTATTTTTCTTAAGTAATTCTACGTCAAGGAACCCTCAAGAATTATTATCTTTGTTGAGTTGTATTTATGTGTATGTGATGTATTTCATTGTAATGCTTCCGCATTATTATCATTATTGTTTGTAAACATTTAAATTTTTTTTAGCCTGTTAACTTAGTAGCATGTTTAAGTTAGTTCTCCTGGGTTCCGTGGCAGGGCATTACACGTACCAGGAATAAAAATACCTTTCCATAAACCCATTTGTGAAGATATAATGGTGAATCCACTGAATGCATTAACCATAAGAATAAATAGAACTGGAGACAACGGGTCACCCTGACACACCCCTTGAGAAGAAGGGAAAAAACTAACTGATTGGCCATTAATAATGACTGAAAACCAAGCACTTGAAATACATCCTTTGATCCATTTGCACCATTTATCCAAAAAGTCAAATTTGGAAAGAAATTTAAAGAGGAAAGACCATCTTACCTTGTCATATGCCTTCAACATGTCAAGATTGATCACATAAATAGATAGCTGGTGAGAATTGATAGAATGAAGAGTATCATGCGCAACTACAACACCTTCCCATGTTTCTCTTCTTGGCATGAAACCACCTTGTTCTAAAGAAATTATATGAGGAATAAATTGTTGCAACCTCATGTATATGGCTTTGGTAATCAATTTGTAAATCATATTGCATAGAGAGATAGGCCTAAAATAAACAAAAGTGGCCAGCTACTTAACTTTTGGGATGATAGCAATGTTAGTTGAATTGAAGCTTCTAATGATTTTGGGATTCCTTCTCGATTCTTCTACCACTGATAATAAATCATAACTAATGAAATCCCTAAATTTTTGATAAAAAAGAGTTGTAAATCCATCCGGGGCCGGGGCTTTGTCAGGTGGGAATGAGGATACCACTTTTTTAATTTCTTCCAATGAGAAAGGGGCAAGCAACAACCTGTTATGATCTTCTGTAATAAGAGGGGGAATGAAAATAATAAAATAATAAATCAAATTATCATTAAAAGGTGCCAATAGGGGGAGAACCAAGAGATTTTTAAAAAAGAGAACACCTTCCTACTTAATACCACTCTCTTCTTCTATAAGATGATTGAACTCTGAATGTTTAATAGAAAAGATAGTATTTACAACCCTTTTAACTCTTGCATATTCATGAAATAATTTCTTATTCTTATCCCCATATTTTAACCATAATTCATGAGACTTTTGTCTCCAATAAATATCCTCCCTTGCAAAGTTCCTCCCATTCTTCTTTCTAGGATTTTCGTTCATGGTATAAATCTGAATTAAGACCATTTTGAATGATGACTAAATTTACCTTCTCTAATTTTTTTGATACATCTTGCTTCTATTTGAACACATTTTTCAAAACCTTCTCATTCCAATCTTTGATCATCCCTTTCATGTAATGAAGCTTTTTAGAAAACTGAAGCATCTTAGGATCCCGATAACTCAAAGCGCTTAACCACCACTGTTTCAAAAGAATACTAAAATCTGGATGCTTGAACCACATGCATTCAAACTTGAAACAACTAACTTATTTAGGACCTTGCAGTAGATTATTCTTTGATACCAATAACTGAACTGGAAAATGATCTGATTCAGCAAAAGGTAATATTTATGATTTGAAATTATAACTCAATAACTTCCATGATTGCGAGAGAAAGAACCTATCCAATCTCTCAACAATTTCTAAACCAATTCTTTGATTATTCCATGTGTATGATCCATTGTCCAACAAAATGTCACTTAAATTATTATCTTTCACAAACCAAGAAAAATCTTGGATAGTTATAATGGGCGAACAAATTCCATGGTGTAGGAGCACCCTAAGGTCTTAATAAGATCTTGAGAGATTTTGGATTGTAGGTTGGTTTGGCCAACCATCCATGAATAAGGACTAATCTATAAATTCCCTAGTGTTTTTGAGGTGTGATTAGACTTAGGAAAGGTTAGGGTTTGTATGTTGTTGGGTCTAGTTGATACTACGGATCTAGAACCTAGAAGTTAACTCAAAAGTCAAAGAGTTGACCAAAGTCCCAAAGTCAGAAGATTTTTAAGTTTTTAATGTTTTAAGTCATGTGGGGTCAATTGGTAAGGTTTGGAACCAATTAGGACCCTCAAAGTGGAAAACTTGTCATTTTGACAAAAGTTGTCAAAGTTGTCATGACAACATTTCCTAGTTTTTAGGAATTGGCTCTTATGGTGCCCAAATCCTGACCATAGGGTCTAGAAAGGTGGGATAGGAGTATATAAGTTGATTTCAACCCTAATGTGACATTTAGATTGGACATTATATGGACTGGTGTTTGAAAAGAAGCATTTGACAGTGTAATTAAGTTACAAAACCATCATCCACCACTTTATTAGATTGAATGGATTGAATGAATGAATGAATAGTGTCTAAGATGTAATTCCATTAGAGCCTTGTATATACTTTGTACATGTCTTGTGGAGTGTGTGTGTGTAGGAGAAGCTTGAAAACAATCAGTCCCTAGGCGAGTACTATCTATTCTGGCTAGGGTGACTATGCAGTGCAGCAACAATGGAGGTTGCAAGTTGATTTGTATGTGGCAATCAGTGATAGAGGAGTATAGGGGAATGAGGTGCAGACATTTTGATGGAAGGGGGAGTTTTGAGGATCTCATTAGATCAGTGGAAGAAGATCAAGAAACCAGACAAGTCTTCATTCCCTAGAAACCCTTGTTTTTAGGGGTTTGGTAAAAGTCCATTGTACGGACATAGTTGAGACTAGAGACCTAGAAAATATTAAAGGGGAAGCAAAACCCACAAAGAATATATACTTTATTTCTAGGGATGTTAAGAGGTATTAGGAGGAAAATCACATCTTTAGTGATTAGGAGGGCTAATAGGCCTAAAAAGGCTACAAGGCCTAAATGACTTGATTTTGGAACTCGATTGGAAAATGGGTAAAGGATTCACAAAATTGAATCCATAGAGGTTGGATTAGACCTAAGGGGAGTTGGGAAACCAATCCTTAATAAGTTGACACCATTGGAGAGGTAGAAGGCTAGTGAATCTATGGATGTAAGAATGCTATGGAGGAGAGAATAGAGAGGAGTTTGTAGTTGGTGGGAAGTTCCTAGGGAGTTGGGGGATTAGGAAAGAATCCTATAGTTAGGGTAGGGAAAGAGAGCCTAAAAAAGACAAATTAAAGGTCTTGGAGAGAGCTAGAAGGCTCTAGGAGAGGATCTCCCCATCCAATTGGTATTAGAGCCATTGAAAGGCTTGGGAGTGGATTAGTGCATGATAGAGTGGAGTGAATCTATAGGTGAGAACATCATGGTGACCAATGTAGAGTTGGCCAAGGATTTGTCAAAGAAACAAATCAAGAATAGGCTTCTTGAAGAAGCAATGGAGGAAATGAAGATTAAGATGGCAGAGGTTGCAGAGACAGCCAGCAAGTTGAGAGAAGAAATTTATGAAGGAATAGATAAAGGAAATAAACCAATAGAAGAGGAAGTAGAACCAGAGCGTGATCCTCTTCTACCCAAGGAACCATTCCTCAAAGCACTCAAGGCATTGAGTGGGAAGGCTCTAGAAGGAATACCTGTATTTTTTGGTAAGATGGACACTAAAATGGTTATGGAATGGCTTGAAGGGATGAATAATCACTTTGAGTGTGATGGGATTACAGAAGCACAAAAAGTGAAGATAGCCAAATCAAGGCTAAGAGTGCAAGCACTTACATGGTGGAAGTTCTTGCAGGAAGAAAGAGAGAAAGAGGGAAAGAAGCCCATAAAAAATTGGAAGAAAATGGTTGTAAAGGTGAAGGAGAATTAACTTCCAGAAGACTATGATATTCAACTGTAAAAGAAGAGGTAAAACCTTAGGAAAAAATACCTAGATGTGCTAGCCTATACCGAGGAGTTTCAAAAACTTTGTCTTAGATCAAGAATCTAGGAGATAGAGAGAATCAAAGTTGCAATATACCTTAATGGATTAAGGTGGAACATTCAAGAAGAACTTAGTCTCTTTACCCTGACTTCCATTCATAGCTATTTTCAAATGGGTTTGAAAGTGGAAGAGAAACTAAAAAAGAAACAAGATTCTAGTTCTAGAAATAGAGGAAGGGGTAGAGACAACAAAGGTGGCAATAGAGGAGGTTCAAGTGGAAGAGGCAGTGACAGTAGAGGACAAAGTGACTCCAGATATTTAGAGCAAGGACAAGAAACAAGAAATAGGGCTGGATACAATAGTAAAGGAATAAGTTCTTACAATAGTGGCAGAGGAAGATCAGGAGGTTTTGGGAGAAGCTCTCACTTTTATTCCATGAAATTTTACAATTATGGATAGATGGGGCATCCTGCATATAGGTGTCCGAATAAACCAACATGCTCACAAGGGGAGAAGAAGATAGCTTATGTCCAATAAGAAGATTTCTCTAAAAAATCAGAGGCGAGTCTAGATTCAGAGAAAGGAGAACATCTCATGTTGAGAAGGGTCCTAATCAAGAAACCCACCAAATATGAGCACAAGAAGAGGAGGGATCTTTTCAGAGTGAAGTGAAAGATATTGGGGAAAGTGTGTAAGGTGATCATTGATTCAGGGTCAACAGATAATGTCATATCTGAGGAGGCAGTAGAGAAGTTGAAACTCACCAAAATCCCACATGTTTGTCCCTATAAAGTTACATGGTTGAATAAGGGTCAAAACATCTTGGTGAATGAACAAGTGTGGGTAGAATTTGGTATTGGAAAGTATCAAGATAGGATAGTATGTGATGTGTTTCCAATGGATGCTTTCCATCTATTTCTTGGCAGACCATGGCAGTATGATAGAGAAGCTATCCATAATGGGAAGGATAAAAAGTACACCTTCAAGAAAAATAGGGTAACTTTCAAAATCTAGTCTTTGATAGAAGAGGACATAGTGGAGAAGGTAGAATCTAGTTCCATGTTGATGAATGGAAAATAATTCCTAAGGGATATGAAAGATGAAGAAGTTGGATATGCAATCTTGTTAAAGCCAAATGAGGAGGAGACTCATAAGAAAGCACCTATATCAAAAGAGGTGAGAGAACTGTTGGATCAATTCAAAGACATAATTTGTGAGGGTACACCAGCTTCACTACCACCAAAGAGGGAGATAAGTCATTAGATTGACTTAATACCAAGAGCATCCTTTCCAAACAAAGCTGCATACAAGATGACACCAGAGAAAAACAAGGAGATAGCCAGGAAGGTGCAAGAGTTGTTGGATCAAGGATTGATTAGGAAAAAAATCATCCCTTGTGCTATCCTAGTGGTGTTGGCTCCTAAGAAGGGAGGTAAGTGGAGGATGTGTACTGATTCTAGGGTAGTAAATAAGATATCTATTAGGTATAGATTTCCAATTCCTAGAATAGAAGACTAGATGGATTGCTTGGGGGGTGATAATTACTTCTCTAAAATTGATTTAAAGAGTGGGTACTATCAAATTATGATGACAAAGGGTGATGAGTCAAAGTCTGCATTTAAGACTATAGAGGGGTTGTATGAATGATTAGTTATTCCCGTTGGGCTTACCAATGCACAAAGCACCTTTATGAGGGTGATGAATGAAGTCTTAAAGGAATATATAGGAGTTTTTGTAGTTTTCTATTTAGATGACATCCTCATATTTAGTAAAACCAAAGAGGATCATACAAAGCACTTGGAGTTAGTTTTGAAGAAGTTGCAGGAGGAGAAACTCACCATAAACCTTGAGAAGAGTGAGTTCATGAAATAAGAGTTAGTCTACCTTGGCTTTGTAGTTTCCAAGGGTGACTTGAAAATGGATAAAGAGAAATTAGAGGCTATCTTGAACTGGCCTACTCCTAAGATAGGGATATAAGTTAGGAGCTTCCATGGGTTAGCCAAATTATATAGGAAGTTCATTAGGAGATTCAGTGAGATTTGTGCTCTAGTCCTAGAAACTATAAAAGGAGGATTGAAAACAAAGCTTGTGTGGACCAAGGCAACTAATGAGGAGTTTGAGAGGTTGAAGAATGAAGTGTCTACTCAGCCTATATTGTTGTTACCTAGCTTTGACAAACCATTCATTGTTGAGTGTGATGCAAGCAACATTGTAGTAGGAGTTGTCCTAAGCCAAGAAGGCAGGCATGTGGCCTTTTTTAGTGAAAGACTAAATGAGGCTAAGTCTAGGTACTCTTCCTATGACTTGGAGCTATATGCTCTTGTGCAATCCTTAAAGAAGTGGAGGCATTATCTATTTCATAAAGAGTTTTTTGTCTTCACAGACAACCAAGAAGTGAGTTACATAAACACTCAAGACAAGCTTGTCTTGAGACACATCAAGTGGATGGAATTCCTATAGTATTACACTTTTACCATAAAACATAAGAAGGGGGTGCAAAAAAAAGTTGCATATGCCCTTAGTAGAAGACTACTTACCATCCAAGAGATTCAGTTGCAAAGTACATGAGTTGAAGGTTTTAAGGACCTATATGAGGGAGATACAGATTTATCATAGATATACAAGGTGTGTCATAATTTGGAGAATCACTTTCATAGTGAGTTTGTAGAGTATACATTTTAGAATGAGTTTCTATTCAAAGGCAAGCAAATTTTTGTTCCAAAAGGCTCAATGAGAGAGAACCTCATTCAGGAGAAACATAATGGGAGCCTAAGTGGACATTTTGGACTAAATAAGACATTGGACCTAGTGGAAAGGTTCTATTGGTGGCCAAAGATGCAGAAGGAAGTGAGAAGATATGTGGAGCAGTGTGGCATATGTCAGAAGGCTAAAGGTACTTCATCAAATGTAGGACATTACCAGCCATTACCCACCCCAAGTAGACCTTGGGAGTGCATAAGTATGGACTTCATAGTGGGGTTACCTAGGACACCAACTGGTTTAGACAGTGTGTCTGTAGTGGTAGACAAGTTTAGTAAGATGAGCCACTTCATACCATGAAAAACAACACATGATGCCAGCCATATTGCCTACTTGTTCTTCAAAGAAATAGTGAGGATTGATGGCCTACCAATGAGCATTGTTGAAGACAAGGATGTGAAGTTCATGGGTCACTTTTGGAAGACCCTATGGAAGAGATTAGGTACCAAATTGTCTCATGGCTCTTCCTATCATCCTCAAATGGATGGGAAGACTGAAGTAATCAATAGAGTTCTTGGGAACTTACTTAGATGTATGACAAAGGAATATGGACAAGGATGGGAGCAAGTTATTCCACAGGTAGAATTTGACTATAATGATAGCACAAATAGGACTATAGGCAAAAGTCCGTTTGAGATTGTGCATGGGGAACATACAAGGGGTGTGATGGAGCTCAGAAACCTCAAAGGATATGATGGAACTAGTGGGCATGCTGATTATTTTTCATAATCAATGAAGGAAGTTCATGAACAAGTGAAAAAGACCTTAATGGAGGCCAGTCAAAAGTTGAAGGCAAAAAGACATGAGGGAAGAAGAGATTTGTAGTTTGAAGTGGGAGAGTCAGTATTGGTGTTCCTGAATAAGGAAAGACTACAAAAGGGGATACCTAGTAAACTACAGATGAAAAGAATTGGACCTTGCAAGATATTGGCTAAGTATGGGCCTAATGCTTATAAGGCGGAGTTGCCCAAGGAGATGTCAATTTCTCTAGTCTTCAATGTGAAAGATTTGATCAAGTATAAGGGGCCAGAGATGGATGAGTTGTAGTACATTACAGAGGTGCATATGGACATGGGAGAGTTCAAGACTCCAAAACAAGTCAATCCACAAGTGGAGAAGATATTGGATTCAAGGGTGAAGAAGAAGACAAGGCACAAACTCTATATGGAGCATCTAGTGAAGTGGAGACAACAAAAAAAGTCAAAAGCCACTTGGATAGCTGAGAGTGACTTTAAGAAGCATGGAATCAGTGAGGATTTCCTGACACCACAGGTACCTTAACTTTCTTATTGCAGGGGGAGGATGGTGCAAGAGCACCCTAAGGTGTTTAATAAGATCTTGAGACATTTTGGATTGTAGGTTGGTTTGGCCAACCATCCATGAATATGGAATTATCTATAAAGTCTCTAGTGTGGTTTGAGGTGTGATTAGAGTTAGGAAAGGTTAGGGTTCGTATGTTGTTGGGTCTAGTGGATTTTAGGGGTTTAGAACCTAGAAGTCAATTCAAAAGTCAAAGGGTTGACCAAAGTCCCAAAGTGGGAATATTTTTAATTTTTTAATGTTTTAAGTCATGTGGGGTCAATTGGTAAGGTTTGGAACCAATTAGGACCCTCAAAGTGGAAAACTTGTCATTTTGACAAAAGTTGTCAAAGTTGTCATGACAACATTTCCTAGTTTTTAGGAATTGGCTCTTATGGTGCCAAAATCCCAAAGAGAGGGTCTAGATAGGAGGGATAGGAGTATATAAGTTTATTTCAACCCTAATCTAACAGTTAGATTGGACATTGTATGTACTGGTGTTTGAGAAGAAGCATTTGACAGTGTAATTAAGTTACAAAACCATCATCCACCACTTTATTGGATTGAATGAATGAATAGTTTCTAAAATGTAATTCCTAAGATCTTTGTGGCATTAGTTTAGCATATTTTACTTTCTGGTTAGGTTTTGTTTAAATTATTGTATTTTGCAAGTTCACTGGCCAGTTTTGGTCTAGTTATGTGAAGAATGGGTTTCTTTGGTGTTCCCGTGGTTCAAACTCCATGAACACTTGGAATACATTAGAGAATTGTATATAATTTGTACATATGTCTTGTGGAGTGTGTGTGTGTGCAGGGGAAGCTTGAAAAAAATTAGGCCCTAGGTGAGTACTAGCTATTCTGGCTAGGGTGACAGAGCAGTGCAACAACAATGGAGGTTGCAAGTTGATTGGTATGTTCCAATAAGTGATAGAGGAGTATAGGGGCATGAGGTGATGACCTTTTGATGGAAGGAGGAGTTTTGAGGAGCTCATTAGATCAGTGGAAGAAGATCAAGAAACTAGACTAGTCTTCATGCCCTAGAAACCCTTATTTTTAGGGGTTTGGTAAAAGTCCATTGTACGGACAATGTTGAGACCAGACACCTAGAAAATATTAAAGAGGAAGAAAAACCCACAAATAATATGTACTTTTTTTCTAGGGTTGTTAAGGGGTTTTAGGAGGAAAATCACATCTTTAGTGATTAGGAGGGCTAATAGGCCTAAAAAGGCTACAAGGCCTAAAAGACTTGTTTTTGGAACCCGATTGGAAAATGGATAAAGGATTCACAAAATTGAATCCATAGAGGTTGGATTAGACCTAAGGGGAGTTGGGAAACCAATCCATAAGAAATTGACACCATTGGAGAGGCAGAAGGCTAGTGAAGCCATGGATGTAAGAATGTTATGGAGGAGAGAATATAGAGGAGTTTGTAGTTGGTGGGAAGTTCCTAGGGAGTTGGGGGATTAGGAAAGAATCATCTAGTTAGGGTAGGGAAAGAGACCCTAAGAAAGACCAAGTAAAGGTCTTGGAGAGAGCTAGAAGGCTCTAGGAGAGGAGCTCCCCATCATTCCACCTTTCTTTTCAAACATGGATAATAATGCATTGAAATCCCCACCCAAAATAAAATTCAACTCTCTTTGTTTCTGGATAAAATGTTTTAGTACAGCCCAAAGGGTCCTCTTATCATTTATACTCATGGGACCATATATGTTGAAGATAAGGAATTTCAAATCAAAATGTTCTACTTTCAACAACTGCTAGTTAGAATCCTGCCCAATAAGATGACCAAGAATACATTTAGCATTCCATAAAATTGCTAAGCCGCTAGAGGCCTCATGCCCCGCTACATGAAATGAAAGCCAATTAGTCCATTTAGCCAATGTCTTATCAAAATGTTACTGTGATAATTTAGTTTCTTGAAGAAGATTAATATCTCCATTTGTAGAATCCAACAACTTCTTGATTCTACCCCTTTTGTTAGAGGCATTAATTCCTCTGACATTCCATGTGAGAATCTTCATTGCTGACAAGGAGAACCTTTAGTTCTCCTTGTCATTCTTTTGACCGATGAAAACTTATCATCAAGAGTGGACTGAATACCATCATCCACTTCCATTGTTGTCTTTGCAGATTTTGGTTTTCTACCTCTCTTTCTTGGAGTCTTCTTCTCTAGGGTGACTGCAACAGGGGATTGATCTAATGAAAAATTAGCTGAGAAATCAAAATGCCCTCTATCTATATTATTGTCATTCTGTAGACTATATTCTTCTTCTTTACCATTTGAATCCATCACATCTGCATCATTCAATTCATTCAAAGTATGACCTTCTTTAGAGAGATTACCTATCATCATTTACGGCTCAGCAAGCTCATTCATTTGACAAAATTCTAAAGGCAACTCCAACTTTTTTGTATCATTCAAATGTTGAACTTCTTCAGGGTGATTAGTTTCTAACATTTAAGGTTGGACGTATGCATTCATCTCACAACAATCAAATGATATTGGATATAAGGGATCAACTATTCCTTCCAATACTACACTCAAACCTTGGGGATTTCCCACCTTCACCAATTGAACCCCATTCTGAAATTCAGAGTGGTTAATAAGCATTACATCATTTGGGTGTATAATTTCCTTTACCAAAACTCCTTCCTCAATCACAATTTCCTCAATAAAATCAGATGCAAAAGATGTTGACAAAGCTGTGGCTACTTTCAAAATTTCATGCCGATGGATCTTATTACCTTTTAATTCATTGAAAATGTGTGAGAGATGAATATGTTTATTGTGATAGGTAAGATCATGCACTGTCATGTCCAATAGCAAAGAAGGGATTTCATTAGGCTTTGAATCTTCTGGACCCATCAGCAGGAATGCATTCCTAGAGCCCTTACTCATGTTTATATTGTTTCTCCAATAATGCCAGAAGAAACACAATAGTTCCATAACTTGTATTAGGAAATTAAAATCATCATTGGTAAAAAAATCTCTTTAAAAAGGAACCATATCCTGAGATGAATATGTCAAAATATCTGTATTAAAAAAGACCTACTCAGAAGACACTGGATTCTGCATATAAGCTTGTGAGAAATTTGCATTTGCACAGGCACATTTTAGGGGATCTATAGAATGATCACAACATATCTCTACATTTGGGGTTTGGTTCTACAAATAGTCTGATATAAGGTGGCCCAATACTATAGAATATTTGTCAACAACCTCTAGACTTTGAACCACAATGAGATAATTCAAGGAACCCCACTTGGATTTGATCGTGACACCCGTTGGTTTGGGCTTAGACATTTTAAGTAACAAGTAGACCCAAACATCCCTCTGAAGATTTTCATAGGGTATTAAATCATGCTTGATATAAATTCCAATTTGGTTGGCTATAATTTAAATAATATTGGGATCTCTGTACTCCAATGGTAGAGTAGGTAGAGAAATCCAAAAGGGCATGAATTTACATAGGGCATCATTCGATTTGAAATTTGGCATCTAGGAAATTGTGAACAATCCTTTCCCTTTGAAGAACTAACCCTTATGTTTATGCACAGAATCCCTAGATGCCTTTGAATCAAATAAAACTATAAATAAATTGCACTACGTATCAATGAAAAAAAATTCCTTAACTCCTCCCCAAATGGATCTAGACCAATACAAAATAGTTGATAATGGAAGAAAGTTAGGGCCAAACATACCTATTAACACAATGTCTCCGAGGAAAGAAATATGCACCTCAAGATAATGATCAAGAAAAATTAAAGATGGAAATCAAGGCTTCACGGGAACATCATTATTTTGTTTTGCTTTAGATGATTCCCCCTTCTTTCCCCATTCAAAATGACAAGAGTTTTCCTATCTATTCTTTAAATGATATTGATCCTATTCATGTCCATGATTAATTTGACTAAAGGAAGCACTATTATTTTAAACCCTAGATCCATGTCATGGCATCCTGAAAGAATCCTTCCCCTGCTCCTTTGCTAAATCTTGTGTCTGCTTTTTCCTTCCAATGGGAACATTATTTAGAAATGTTAAAAATCTAGGTCCTTGAATGAATATTTTATTGGGAGAAGAAATGAATGAGGGAAGCCATTCTGCATGAACTGAGTTGGACAAATGATGATTCTAGGTTGACTGTTGTCTTCACTTACTAGCCTCAAAAGACAATGATCAGGATGAAGAACCAGAATCTTGGGAGTCTCTGCATATGTCGAAGATCTCTTTCCTCCTAAGTCGATTAATGTATGTATTTGGGAGAGGCCGCTGGTATAATCCTTCCCCTCCTGGTTCATCCAATATTGGATGAATCTTCCACCTCTATTGCCTCTACTAAATCCATGCCCTCCTCTGCTACGAAATCTCAATACTCGCACGACAGACACCATCTTTCCTCTATTATTATTATATACATCTAATTAAGTTAAAAATGTTTCTACACTTAATAAATATTATTTTAATAAGATCCATGCAAAATGAGATAAATAATCTCCACATAATCCCCACAAGGCATGCAAAATAAATCTCTCCCTCATCTCCAACATCCAAAAATGAACTCCACTTCTAGAAAATTGAGTTGACTTTCATATTCTATCAATTTGAATTTTAGTCTAATAATCGTTATATGATTTATAAGATCATCGTATAATAATTATTAAATTAAAAATTTAAATTCAATATAAGCTATAGCCTTGTTCATTGTGTCTCTGTGTATGTATTTGAAACCATACCACTGCTACCTTTTTGGATCTACACATATGTGTGCTGTAACCATCTGTATATTGGATCATGTCGTAATTTTTTACATTTGTTTCTCACCCATAAACAAGGGTTTTCATCTTAATTCTTTCATTCTTTCTTTTCCTAGAAAATATGTTTGATCAAGATAATATTAGTCCATTATGGAGAAGAATAGGAAATAACAAGGGAAATAGTGTTAAAGAGAGACAAAAATTGTTAAAACATCTTATCAGGGATTTTTAAATATAAGCTATAGCCTTTCATTTCTATCCCAACAATTGATCAATGCCCCAAAATGGTCATTATCAATACATTATTGCTCTTGATGTTGGATTCAAATGAAAACCCACCTTCCAAATGAAACTTATGTACTGCTCGGGTTCAAATCTTGAAGAAGCCAAGGAGGCTATTTATTATTATCTTGTTTTGGTCTTTCACCAATATGAATATCAAGGAATTCCCTCTCCTTACTACTTTTCTCATCACCAATATCAAACCTTTTCCATCCAGTCCTACACTTGTCATTACTTTTATGCTTCGTACAGTTCCCTTGGGTCCCTTCCAATGTTCTAAGATTTTATAGAATAATGAATTGAAACCTAATTTGAAGGTGGAGAGTAGAGTTTTAACCTATCATTGGATATTTAACTTCTACATTATGTTGGTTGTTCTCTTTAACTCTCAGAAAGATAATCCTAAACTTGAAGAAGTTTTGCGGTAATTAGGTACTATTATACCTTTTCGATATCTAGTACCTAAGGTCAGATCCACATCACTATCTGGATGAAGAAACATATTGAAATTTAGTGGTTTATTTTCTTTTGTAGAATCTTTAATTACTATCCTCAAAATTTTGTCATCCTTTTTTGCATGTGTCATCTTGTCACTCATATATTTAAGATTATAAGTCCTACAATTAACCCTACTAGGTTGCAACCTAGAAAATTTTTGTGAGCTATTTTTGGTTACTTTTGGTCTCAACCCAACTGATAGGCTTTTTCCAAGAAAATGAGAAAAAGGTTCTAATTTCTATCATTGCCACAAGTAGATAGTCTGTAGCTAATTTTGGCTTTATCTATCACAAAAATATTGAGTGGATCCCTAACATTCCTTTTTCCTTTTGATTCAACATGATCTAATCAAAATTGAAATATGAAATGAATTTTTGTGATGTTTCTATTGATGTTCTAATCCTTTTTAACTTTCTTTATGACCATGAGTTCTCCATTATGATTTCTGCTTTGTATATGAGATTCATTGGTAGAGTGTCATAATATGGTCCTTGGCATTGATGTTCATGTCTTTATAGTTTCCTTTGTCTTCATACTTTTTTCAATGAATAAAACTATCTACACATCATTCATATTTGCACCACATTTGTTCCTTTAAGCTCTATTCCTTGGTATTGTAGTCCATCTTTAAATTTTTTTCATTGAGCATTTTTACTCATCGTCTATTCACATGAAAGAAGCTTAATTTCATAGCTTTTCTATCAAAATCTGTTGTTTAGATGTGATTGTTATGATGTTCTTTAATTTCTGAGATATGCTATACTCTTCTCATTTACATGACTAATTTTTTTCCATGAATGCTTGTCATTTGAATTCTATTAATAACATCATCATTGAGTGTTATAGATTCTTATTTGGGATCATTGATTTCTCTAGTGGTCCCCCTTTACTGTCTACTATCATTAAATGTCACTGTATTGGCATACTATCATAATTATGCATCTCTTAGCATGTTTATGTCCCACATCTTGAAATTGTCATCATTGTGCTCTCCTATAGCATGCTCTATTATAAATTTTTACCACCGTTTGTACCTAAACATTCCTACTATTCTTGATGCATTACTTGCTACAAACATGGACTACTCCTTGATATGTGAGATAAAATACATAAAACATAGTATTTGCATGATCTCATCTTGCCTTTTATTGCTGTCATTTTTCTTGAAGTAAGTTATTTCTTGATCTACACTATGTTTTCATTTCCTTAACACTATAAGATCATATTTTTGTGTTAGGATTGAGTAATACTAAGAGGGAAGTGAATTAGTATTACAACACTTTAAATTAAGCTTAAACCAATTCTTAATAAACCATATGATTGCTGAAATGAAAAGAACATAAGAAAATAACACACAACTCATTACACCATTATTTGTTGTCAAGGAAACCCTGTCCAAGGGAAAACCCTGGTGGGGATGGTACCCACAAGCATGCACTAAAATATAATTTCCTTGTTAGGAGACCTATCCCTGTTAGGAGCTAAGTATTACATAGTACATTTCCTTGTTAAAGGAATACCAGCCCTATTAAAGGTATACAACACCCTGTTAGGGGTACATTGAGCTTACAACTCTTACAACCAATACTTCTATTACAAAGTGTTCTTAGTAATGAATAAAACAAGCATATGCAATGCTTAGATAGTTCCATTTGTAGTTCTGAAAAATATCTTTCAACCTCAGATCTCACATCTGCCATCAAACATCTCTTTCATCTCTTTCACTTCTTCTTACATATCTTCGCTTTACAAAATGTTCTTCACACACACACACACACACACACACACACACATATCTCTGTGTGTGTGTGTGTTACATCATTTAGTTGGCTCTCAAATACAATACAAAATATAGTAAATACTTATAGAAAAAGTAAATACAGTGTCGATGATCTTATACTACCAAATTATAGGTAATTCAAAATGATAATCCCACTTATCACGTTTGGATCTTATGTCATACTCCCTCAATCACCGCGACTATTCAACTACTCTGTTTCACTATTTCACTGTCTTCACATGTGTTCAAAATACTCTAACTCTCTGCGATCAAGACCAAAACATAAGCTACCTTAACTGAAGGTCATACATATCCCAAAGTGTCTTCCTCTAAGATTGCAAGTCATAATCTATCATATACGATCTTCACTGACCAAAACAATATTGTTATACTTTCTACTATTGTTTCTATACTTAGTCAATTTTAAGACCGTCTCTCCAAAACTGTACTTAACTCCAAGCGATCATTATATTATACGTATTTCCATAAATGACAACCCTCAAGTGTCACATAACACTCCAAAAACATCACTTTCCAACAATATCTCCCTTTGGCCTTGATGGCAACACTTAGCGAAAAATGACTAAGTGTCCCAACTAACTGTTCTCTCTTTTTGTTTTCTTTTTCTTCTTTTCTCATTTTTTTTTCTCTTCTCCCCCTTTGACAAAAATGGCAAAGGTGTACCCAAAATTTACAAAAATGTAGAATTTAGTGCTTTCTCACCATTTTAAGAATATCTTGAAATGAGTCTTCCAAGATCTTCACATCTGCATTCCATGATTCTATCAACAACTTACTAATATGTATTAGTCCATTCAATGCATAGGATGAAGTTTATGTTTCTTTTAAATCCGTGGGCATAGAAATTTTCAATGAATCTATAGTCTTCTCCATATCAGATAGATGAAATTCAAGAATTGATAGCTCGGGAGTGATTAGACTCTTAAGAAAACCAAATCTTGTCATTACTCTCCCTTTTTCTATATCGAAGACATTCCACTTATCAAAAATCTTTGACACCTCTCTGTCCATCTCCAATACAGATTGTGAGGAGGTATCACAACTATCCATCATGCTATCCAGAGTAGCCCTGTCCTTCACAATAATGTCTTCATTGTTTGGAATGTGTCTGATAGGGTTCATACAATAGATGTATAACATCCTTCCATGTGTGACACAACTTTTGTCCTTTAATGTAGATGATCTAATAATTCCCAAGTCCCATGAAATAAAATGACATACTTCCATCAAATTCTTCTCTTGATATCTTTTCTCTGCCTTATCTTCAACGATCTTCACTAAGGACTCATAGTGACTATCAAAATCATCTAGTGTCGTATTCAAATTCTCTGCATCGTATTTTCCTTGAAAAAAAATAGGTACTGGAAGAATTTTATTCACAGTATCAACTGCTCTAGTAATTACCTTAGCCTTTTTATCTCCTTTTTTCTCAGATATTTCTTTTTCCTTTGTGAATGCGATGAAGCATAGTCTCATCGGTTCATCCTCATCCATACTGTCAACATTTGTGCTTACATAATTGTCCTTTCTTTCCAACAATATAATAGTGGATGTGTCAATTTCATGCTTTACTTCAACTCTTGCCTCTTCTCCTTTCACTGCAACTATCTCTTCTCTCTATTCTGATTATCCTTTCTACTCTTCCTCTTTTTGTTCTTCCTCTTCATCTGCCACTGTATTATCAATATTTCCTTCAAATGGGTCTTTCTCATCAAGTGAAGTGTCAAGGTTCATAGGCACACCAAAAATAAAGAAATCTGGTTGCATGTCAGTACTCACTTCGCTCCTCTCAACATTTGCCTCAACTATCTTAGAGCTCTCTCCAATTCCTATAGGTGTAGGCATAGTAGGTTTAGGAATATTTCTCATAAATATCTGATCTAATTCCTTTTGAGCATCCTCTATGAATTCATCATATTTACTGCCCATAATTTTCACTAATCTTGCCTTAGTTCTCAAAAAAGGTTTGAGTTCATCAATTATTATTTCTCTCTCTTGTAAAAAAACTACTGGAAACATATCCTGAATTTCTTGACTCCTAATCACCTCATATTATATATGTGCAAGTTGTTTTCTAATCTCCAGTTTACTATATAATTCCTCAGATATACTGCCCTCTATCACTAATTGGTTCTTCTTGAAAAAAGTAAATGATTAATCACTATGTCTTCAATCACTAGTTTGTCATATGCCTCATACCTGTCATAGTATTTAGCCAGTGAAAAAAGCTTCCCTTGGTCAATATATCTTTTCTATAGCATCTTTAAATATGGATTCCATAGTTGTCTTAGATTGGTGGTATCTTTTAACTTTATTTTCTTCTTCTTCTATCCTCTATTTCTTAGGAGGTGAATCCAGTTTAGTGGACCTTGTGTTTATCTGAGGAAAAATATTTTCTATCTCTTCCTATGATGTCTATTGTGGTGGTGAGGGTGTAGATAAATCTATCACAGTGGAAAGTGGACTAACTACCTGCATAACTTCTAGAGGTGGAAGGGTTGCAGTAGCAGTGCTTGCCAACCCAGAATATCTCTATGTTATCTTCTTTCTCACATCTTTCATTTCCTCCTTAGTTATCCCATCCTTAGCTACCATTTTATCAATCATTTTCTCTATAGTTCTCTTCCTTATACCTCTAGACTATTATTCTATAACTTTAGCTAATTTCTCTTCATATGTACCCTATCTCTCCTCAGATGAATCAAATTTTGATTCCAGAACATGTTCTATTTGCATAACTTGAACTTTTGAACTGACTTCATAGCCCATAGAGAAACACCATTTCTTCCTTGGTACAACTTCCTCAAAACATACATAATAAGTTTCAACCATGAAACAAATGGTATCATTTTATCTCTCAACCAACTCTTGAGGAATTTTGAATCTTTCTTTCATTTACCTCTATAGAATTTTGGTCCTGCCAAATAGTTCTCCATCCACCCATGTCCTATTTTGTCTTCTGTAACTCTGTGATATCTAAATACCAGTGGGTATGTTGTCTTTCCATGCTCTAGGGTGCATTCCAAGAAACTTATGCTCAATATGGATATACATGTGAAATAGAAGTGATCCAAATCTAAAAGCCTTAGATTTATCCTTCTTGATTAACTTTACATTTTCTAGAAACTACTGTGCCAGAACCTCGCATAGGTTGAATGTTTTGTTTTCCTTTACCATCCTATAAGCCATGATAATAACTCCTTCTAAGACTGAATTAGGTATACTACTGTAGTAAATATTATAGCCAAGTATCATTGCAACTAGTCTTACATCTTGTAGGAAAATGTCATTCACTGTCATTACTCACCTGTCCCATTTAGAATATGTTAGGGTTTCAAATTGTTTCTTTGTGTTCTTTTGTACTACAGGGACAAATCCTATTTTTTCTAGCCCATTTATGTCATGAATCAACTGACTACAATTCTTTATAGGTTTCTGTCCTATCCAAAAGAATTGGTCATGAACTCTGCTAAGTATTATTTTGAACCATTCTTCTTCTCTGAATTCATACAATTCTGTCATTTTCATAATGCTCATGTTGTCTAGGTATTTTAACTCATCCTTCATTTTACCATTATCACCTATCATGTTTCCCATTTTGGTAGCAATCTCATCATCTCCCAATGTCTCATATTTGCAATGTATGTATGCACTAATATCCTCTACATGCAAGACGTTATGTGGTATTTTTGAAAAGGCTCCTTCAGGGTCATCCTCACAAGACTTAAAGGGATGTTTCTTGAAATTATATATAGGTCTATCCATAACATTATAAATCAATGGTTCATCCCTAACTATTGCTTGAATAGATAGTCTAAATACCTTAAACACACTAAATTTCAAACTTCTGCTTTGATCAATCACACAATGTCGCTGCTTGATAGTCTGATACTCTCTAAACTATTCTCTCCTTGGTCAATGCTCTTTGAATGGTGAATATATAAGTAACTTAGATTCCTTTTATTCAATTCTAAGTGAGAAAATGTACTTTATCCAATAAACTCAACTTCGCACACTGTCTAGTAAATCACAAATATCACGATCACAAAATATGAATCTTCAGATGTTGTGATCGTAGATATAGGTTCCATAATGTCTTCATACACTATAACCAAGATCGCATGAGCTTAATCCTCATAATCAGGGACTGGATATGATCTAGTGTCATCATCCAATGCTCCCCGTTTTGGCCATTTAGGTTGATTAAGCTTTGTTAGCATTAGGTGAAGATTTAGTAGCATCTACTGTCTCTCCCTGAACCAATACCTCATTAGAATCTTTGATTTTCCATACCTTACCACTATTTTTATCTTCTACTTTCTTGAAACAACTATCAAATTCACTTCTGTAATTTTCAAGACTCTTTCCATTATCATTGTCATTCTTCTTAGTATCCATAGGAGGTTGTACTCTTATGTTGTCTTCTCTATTATACCTGCAAAAATTTTCTATATGCCTTAGATTGTTACATTTGTAGCATATAGGAGGTGATATGTTTTGATTTACCTGTAACTTAAAATACCTTGCGATGTGCCCAAGGTTATTAAATTTGTAACATGTGGTTTTATCTACTGACTCCTTCCTTATGTTATATTGTATGTATCTAGATTGATCAAGTTTCCTGCATTATGCTTTCTTGTGCCCATATGCATGACAATTAAAGCAATAACTAGAAAAAGATTTGAAAGGGGTTTTACCTCTGTAATATCTCTTCATGTGTCCAACCTTGTTACATCCAAAAAATCTACCTCTAAAAGGTCTGATTTGTTCTTTAGGTTCTTCAAGAGAAGGTTTTTCTCCATCAGTCTTCGCCTCAAATATTTATTCTTGATTCTTGGAACATTCAGCTTCATTGAATCCAACACCAGTCATGTCTCCTTTAGGTTTCTGTCTTTCTCTTTGTTCATTGATCAAGTCACTGCTCATGTGAAGTCTCTCAATATGTTTCTTTTTTTCAACAAGTTCACCTTTAATGACCTGATTATATTTCTCCAATTCTAGATACTTGTTCTTGTAGTGATCATGTTCAGTCTTCATTTGTCCCATCCAAATATTATCATCCTTCAAATCTTCTTTAGTTTTTTTTTAGCATCCTTTTCTTGTTGAATCTCATTAGCCATTATATCATTCTCTTGTTCAAGTTGTTTTATATGATCTGAATTGTTATTGTTTGAATCCTCTTTTATCTGAACCATAAGATTATGTCTTTGACTTCTGGAAAGTTCAACCTGATTTTTATTTTCTTAATGATTCCCTTAGCTCTTCTCAATTTGAATCTCAAGTCACCATTCTCTGATTTTTCTTTGTCAAGGTCTTCAAGTGCTGCTTCAAAGTTTTCTTCCAAACTTACAGAATCCATCTTGACCTCCCTTAAGCTTTCAAGGTTTCTCTCCAAGTGCCAATAGCTCTGATAGAAATTGTTAGGATTGAGTAATACTGAGAGGGGAGTGAATTAGTATTACAAAAATTTAAATGAAACTTATACCAATTCTTAATAAACCATATGATTGCTGAAATGAAAAGAACATAATCAAATAGCACACAAATCATTACACCATTATTTGTTGTCAAGGAAACCCTAGCCAAGGGAAAACCCCAGTAGGGATTTTACCCACAAGAATGCACTAAAATATAATGTCCCTGTTAGGAGACCTATCCCTATTAGGACCTAAGTATTACAAGTACATTTCCTTGTTAAAGGAATATCAACCCTGTTAAAGGTATACAACAACCTGTCAGGGGTACACTCAGCTTACAACTCTTACAACCAATACTTCTGTTACAAAGTATTCTCAGTAATGAATAAAAAAAGCATATGCAATTCTTAGATAGTTCTAGTTGTAGTTCTCAACAATATCTGCCAACCTCAGATCTCACATCTTCCATCAATAATCTCTTTCATCTCTTTCACTTCATCTTACATTTCTTCACTTTACAAAATGTTCTTCATATATATATATATATATATATATTTGTGTGTGTTTGTTACATCATTTAGTTGACTCTCAAATACAATACAAAATAGAATAAATACTTATACAAAAAGCAAATACAGTGTCGACGATCTTGTACTACCAAAGTATATGTAATTCACAATGATAATTCAAATTAGCACATTTGGATCTTATCTCATACCCCCTCAATCATCACAATTGTTCAACTGCTCTGTTTCACTGTTTCACTATCTTTGCATGTCTTCAAAATACTCTAACTCTCTGCGATGAACACTAAAAAACAAGCAACCTTAATTGACCAAGTCATCATCTGTCATATACGATCTTCGGTGACCAAAACAATACTATTATACTCTATACTTCTATTTCTATACTTATTCAATTTTAATATTGTTTCTCCAAAACTGTACTTAACTCCAAGCGATCATTACATCAGATGTGTTTCCATAAATTACAACCCTCAAGTGTCACATAACACTCAAAAAAAATCACTTGCCAATGTTTTATAGCTGATACACATGGATTTTCTCATTAGTATTTTTCTGATCTTGTATAATGGTATCACTACCACTTTATCTCACCTTCATTGTACTAACAATATGTGCAATTTGTACTAGTAAATCAACATGATTCATTGTTATGAATAACCCACTTTTATAAATGAGGTAGAAGGAATGATGAAAAAGGTGTACCCTATTATGATCAACCCTTGTGGGAGCCTATTTTAACCACATGCCAAAAATGAATGATATCAACTTTAGATGTTCAATGATGATTATGTTACCTATACTTGCACATGACACAAGTTCATTAAATAAAAATATGAAGTTCTGATATGTTTCCTTTTTTATTCCTTCAATTTGATTTGATGTATTATGCGAGTAGCTATGTATGCACTAATACTATGTAAACATAGAATCATGACCCCAGTCTCTAACAAAACCTTCTTTACTCTCCCTACAGGTGATGTGATAATTTCAAGGCAACCGAAGATGAAGATGAATATGAAGATAAAGAAATGGGGCAACCAAAAAATGTGGGATTTGTCATTCTAGGAAATGATGGGTCCCTCTTCCTTGTTTACCCTTTATATTTCATGTATATTTACTTGTAATTGCATGTATTTTTAGAGTTACACCTACAAATTGTGTTGGCTAGTACTTTCTTTTGATAAATAAAAGAACTTTAAATGAAAATATATGTGTAATCTTTTGATGTGATACACTTGCATACCATGATGTAATATTTCTTTTATCAGCATTTTATTTTTAATACACCACTTAAAATTAAACTAAAAATAAACTTTAGATAATAGTTAAAAATACACAACCATCACTACCTGATTGAGTTGATAACAAAAATAAGACTACAACAACAAAACTCAAACTCCTTTGGAACACAATGTTTGACATCAATGACAATAAACAACAATAATATATTTATAACAATCTCCCCCTTTGTCATTGATGGAAAAAATATCAAAAATGTGAACTCCCCCTTACTGTAGTAAAATTTTTCTTTATATTTATCCTCTTTTTCCATAAAGGAATAAGGTCATTGCATAACTATGACAACCTAACACCAACATTGGTTAGAATAAAAAAAATTCAAAAAGCTCCTCCTATAAAGATGCATCACCTTGATGCAATAAGATATAAAAAGAGAGTGGCAAAAAACCCAAACATTTCTTGAGAGACTTGAAAGAAATATGATCATATTATGAAGAATATCTCTAGCAAGATCATGATGACATATAACTGATTAAATGGTTGACTATATTAAGTTGAAGATGATGCAAGACATTAAATCAGTTAATGGTTTGTATTGTCATTGATGTCAACTTGATATCGTCTGTATGGTCATACACATAATGCCAAAGACTTGAGAGAATCAATGGAATAAAGGTTATGCTTTCTGAAATGCATAAAAGTCAAGTAATCACCAAGTGACAGACTACACCGACGGAGTGCACACCATCGATAAAGACAGAGATAAAGTCACAGTGATGCCCGACAAGCAGAAGACAATGTTTCCCGATGAAGCAGAATCAAAGGATGCTTGAAGAGATAAAAATAGTGTTGCCCAACGAGCAAGATCCAATGATGCTCGACGGATGGAGATCCCAAAGCTAACTAAAGTTACACTGACGGAACTGGCAGTTGTCACTGGCGACAAACTGTAGAATTGACCGACATAACAACGAGATCAGAAAATGACAAAATATCTAGCTGGCAGAGCTAAAGGATAGACTTAACTGGTTGTTTTATTTTTTTTATTTGACCACAGTTAAGTAAATGATTTGTACAGTTGGAAAGAAGATAACTACGAGATAAATCAGGAGTTAAATCCATAAATCAATTTGGCTGGATTGTTTTTCATGCAAAGAATCAAGAATCAAGAACCTAGAATTAAGGAAAATCATGTCTATATAAGAGACATGCATAATTCACTTTCAGAGTGGACAAGCAAGCAATCAGATACACGAGGGAGTGAATTGATAGAAGATGCTGAATAAGAAACTGATGAAGGATTAACTTCACACAGTCCTGATCAATCAAGCTGAGGGAGAGCTAAAGAATTCTGCAGACACCGACAGACAGAGAAGCACAACATCATAGAGCAGAAAGATTTAAGTACAAAGGAATTGTATTGATACATTGATCAGAAAGATATTATAAGTAAATAGATCTAAAAATCTACAATTTAGTTGCATTAGAAATAGGTCATTTTGTTTCAGTTTAACCATTGAAGCATTAAGTCTCTTAACAGAGCAGGACTTAACAGTCTTTTTTAACTGAGGTATATCCTAACAAATTACCAGAAGGTTGACTCATGAAAGTAGCACTGGTCTTACCTAAAGCCTATTGACAGTCTAAGAAGGAGGCTGATTCAAGGATGGTAGTAAGATTTGCATAAAGCCTATTGACAGTCATGAGACTGATTCAAGGATGGTAGCGTAGATGC
>MU224140.1:7586093-7601457 GCA_018584345.1 Thuja plicata
AAGGTTTTCCCCAGGGTATATCATTGTGTCATTCTCTATTTTCTGTATGCATGGTATGTGGTTGCAATATCTTTGTTAAAGTAGTTAACGAATCTGAAATTGTAAGGATTTAAAAGAATTTGCACAATACTTTCCTATAGAGATTAGCGTAGGAAGCTGTTTCCGCACCTGAGTTTCCTTACACCTTAGCTTGATTGATTAGGACTGTATGAAGTTTATCCTTCACCAGTTTATCTTCAACATCCTTTTTCTATTCACCCCCCTTCCGTGTATTTGATTACATGCGAAAATGAATTATGCTTGTCTCTTATATAGACATGATATTCCTTAATTTAGGATTCTTGATTCTTGATTCTTGGCGTAAAAATCAATCCAGCCAATCTGATTTACAGCTTTAACTCCTGATTTATCTCGTAGTTATCTTCTTGCCAACTGTATAAATCTTCTTCAAATCAATTACTTAACTGTGGTTGAATAAAAAAAATAAAACAACTAGTTAAGTCTATCCTTAAGCTCTGCCAGCTAGATATTTTGTCATTTTTTGAACTCTCTGTTCCGTCGGTCAATCCTACAGTTTGTTGTCAGTGACAACTACTAGTTAGCTTTGAGATCTCTGTACATTGGGCATCCTATGATTCTTCTTCATCAGGAAACACTGTCTTCTTCTCGTCGGGCATCACTATGACCTTTTTCTCTGCCTTTACCGATGGTGTGCACTCCGTCGGTGTTGTCTATCACTTAGTGAATACTTGACTTTTATGCATTGCTAAAAGCATAATCATTGTTCCATTGATTCTCTGAAGTCTTTGGCATTTTGTACATGACCGTACAAATGATATCAAGTTGACATCAATGACAATACAAACCATTAACTGATTTAATGTCTTGCATCATCTTCAACTTAACATTATCAAACATTTAATCAGTTACATGTCATCAGTAGTGGCCTTTTTGCATTGGGAAAATGGCCTAGTCTGAGGATCTCCTCCGCCTACACCCATGTTGGGCCTCATGCTCCAATAATTAACATTGTGACCAAGCACAAACTCAATATACAATTTTTTTATGAAATAGAAAGGGAGCTCCAAATTTCTATGGGGTGGTTTATCAAAAACCATCCACCAATGATCCCAAAAGTGTGTGCGCATTGCTTCATTTGTGCACCATTTTATTGATAATTTAGGCTTTTTGGGGTCAAATTTTAATCCGGTTTTAGGATTAACAAAAATGGAGGCTATATCTTCCTTTGTTATATTAAGGGCTGCAACCCCATCATGGTCAAGCCCGTCATCAAATTGGTCGTGCATATCATCACACCAATGAACAACAACATTATGTTGCTATGTAAGGGTGTCAATGTTTTCAACAATGGTATTTAGGGTGGCAAGAATAGGAGCTAACGTAGGTATATTTTGATACATGTTTTTGAAGCCTCGTATAGTGTTTAAATTCTCTTGTATTAAATCCTCTAAAGATTGAGGGTTTTGAAGTGGTTCTGGATTGTTTTTGGGATCATTATTTGGTGGGGGAGGGTTATTATCTTCATTGTTGTTAGCCATGCCTGATTAAATAATATACAAATATATATTTCAAATTTATTTCATATATTATTAAAAAAATCAATTCAAAACCCCATTTTAACCAAAAAAACTACATTTAACATGAAATTGAAAAAAATTAATCAAGATATAGCAAGATATTACTTACCGGATAAACTGTTGAGTTGAATTTGTTGTTGGAGAAATCAGGTACCTGAAAAAATCATATATAGGATATTTAGAGTCATTTTCCAAACCCAAAATGATGAGAGAAATGAGGAAAGTAGCTCGCGGGTTTTGATTTATGCCATAGGTTTCATGTACCCAATTTTTTTGGGTACCTGATATTTTCATGTACCCAAAAAAATCATGTACCTAATTAGGCTTGTGCTTTGGTGTCAGTTTTTCCTAGGTGTACTGACACCCAGGCCTACTAAAAAGTCAACAAATGTTTTCATGCGCTTTTGGAAGAGTGAAAAGTAGTTTTTTTTCACATTGCCACTTTTTGGCCCCCCATGATCTTTCACATACCCATTAGGTTTACAACTTGTACCTTGATCTCCTAGTCTATGTGTTTTAAATCAGTTAGACTGATTAAAGCACTTACATTCATGTATCTTGTCCCTAAAGAAATGGATTTAAAACAAATCAAAATCCTATAAATAAAATAAGAATTCTTTATCTGACATGGAAGTCAGATCCACTTTTTGTGGGCTACAACTGATTCTCAGTTCCTGACGGTCGGTTATGCTTGACTATCTTTCAGTTTTGTTCTCTCTATTTCTCTTTAACTATCTCTTCAGTTTGCACTTTTGCATGCATGTCGATTTCCTCTGTCGGGTTCCTCTTTATCTTTTTACTTTGTAGTTTCAGTGTACACACAAAGTTTTGTCGTCGGTTCTCTTTATACTTAGTCATTTTGGTGATCTCTTTGTATCTGATTTTTCAGTTTTCTCTTTGTTCTGTCTTTCGGTGTATGCTTACCAAAAGTGTTGTTTGTATACTAATGGAAAATTAATGTCATCACTAACATCCAGTCTCAAGGGGGAAATAAATGAAGATTCCCCCTCAGAGCATGCAGTTTGAGTCATTTAAAAGAGGAGGAAACAACATCTATAATGTATGTCAAACCACCATCAGAAAGATCTCTTTTATTTTACAAAAAATGTATCTTGTTCCTTTCCTTCGAGTCTTTTATAATCATCAAACAATCACCCTGTTCTTCAACTTTATTACCAAACTTAGAAATATGTCATTTTATGTTACATCTATAGAAAACTAGACCATCATTGTAGAACCTTGTAATATGTCATGTCTTGTTACATTTATAGAAAATCAAACCATCCTTTTTAATTTTAGCAATTTCATTATTCTCGACATTGATATTTACACTACATTCAACTTTTCTGTGTCCATATCCATTACAACCATAATAGTATCCATTGAAGTTCTTGACATATTTTTTCACATTCATTCTATGGTAATTCAGTTTACTTATGCACTGAAATTCCTTTTTCCCTAACTTATTGCAATGATAGATCTTCTATTGAAAATATAATTCCTTCTCAAACTTCTACACTCATTATCTTTGTGTCCTACACTTTTGAAATAAAAATATATACCATCAAAAGAATAGTACCTAGAAAAAATAGAAGGAGATATTATAGTATTCATCTTGTTTTTTTCCTTTGCATGCATTGAATTCTTTTTATTCTTCTTTTGTTTCAAGTCTACTAGTTTCTTATCTTCACACAATTTCTAGTAAACCATGTTCTTTTTATCTTCAACTCCTGCTTCTGATCTACCTTATCCTTCTTATCTTCTACTATCTACTTTTGATTTATCATGTCCTTTTTATCTTCCTCTTATTTCTAGTCAACCATGTCCTTATTATATTCCTCTTGCTTTTGGTCTACTATAAATCGTTCAGTTTCCTTTTTGTCTACTTTCTAGATTTGATCTATGATTTGCTTCTGGTTTACCATGTCCTTATTATGTTCTTTTTGCTTGTATTCTACCATAATCCATTCAGCCTCCACCAGATCTTCTTACTCAATCTTTCTTTCCTCACTATGTTTTGAGAGAGAGGATTCCACTTTGTCTTGATTAAGTTCCATTTCTACATCATCTCCCCCTCTACCATTGTATTGAGTTAGAAAATATAGATTCTCACATTTTTCTTTAATATAATAGATGTTACCAACAGTTCTAAAACCTTCTAAAACCCATTTACAAGTCTGTTTATTTCTTATAGTACAACCATCACCTTTAAACATAACTTCATAACCCTTCTTGTACATTTTACTAACACAATAAATTATGTTTCAAACCTTCAATATAGTAAAAATCATCAGTTCTACACTAACCATCAATGAAGATGGTTCCTATGCCTTTGATTTGATCATTTCCTTCTCCTGAAATTATGATTCCTCAACCATCATAGTATTGAAACTTGATAAATATTCTTTTATATTATGTCATATGATTTTAACATCTAGAATCTATGATCCATGCATCCACAACAACTTAACCATGCAAAGCAATCTGGTCCTTTTTTTTTAGAAATAGCTAAAAACAAAGATTCCTCAATTGTTTCATTAGTATCTTCATCTTTAGAAAAATATTCTTCCATGAAACATAATTTCTTTTTATCTCTACCTTTGAAATCAAATTATTTCTAAAATATCATTTTTTTGATTTCTTTTTCTATCTTCATCTTTTGAATCACTATGATAATCCTTGTGCTTACAAGCATTAGCAAAATGTCACATCCTTCCACAATTGAAACATTTAAGAGGTAACTTACCTTTCTAACTACCGATACCTCTCTCAAATCTTCTTGAAAGATACGCTTCAAGATCCTTTCACATCTTGCATGTCTCTGATCAAACATCTTCAACAAATCTAATGCAGTTTCTCTCTTTTTTCTTTCAACTTTTGCAAGCTCAAATGTAAAAAGTGACCAAATTAGACGATCAATAGAATATTGAATCAGATCATTACTCTCCCTTATTGAAAATTTTATTGGTATGGATTCCTTTGGTAGAGTTTATAAGATCTTGAGTATAATATTACTATCTTCTAGATGTCCACCAACAACTCTGATTCCATCAACAACATCATTAACCTTGTAAATGTAGCTTTCAACACTCTCATCTTCTACTTTTCTCTAAACTTCACACTTTTATTTGAGATTCATTTGTCTTGATTTTTTGTCTTCAAATATCCTTCATACACCAGAACCAACTTATCCTAGATCTCTTTTACACCCTTTAAACATTTCACTTTTCCAAAAGCTTTGTGACATAAACTATTGAAAATAATTTCTCTTGCTTTCACATTTGCTTCATTCTGACTTTCTTCTTCAATAGTCAAAGGTTTTCCAAAATAGGATAAAAACATGTTTTAATTACTTCCCAAATACCATTTTTTAATTTTTGAAGATATGCTTCCATCCTGTCCTTCCAATAGGGAAAATTCATGCCATCAAATACTATTTCCTGAAAGTGTAAATTTTGCACCATCCCAGATCTACCTCAAGCATTTAAGATTATTTTAGAGGAAAATCACTTTGATACCAATTTATTAACACACTTTATATTTTGGGGGTGTTGGAAATGAGTTGAGTAACTCAGAGGGGAGGGGTGAATTAGTTACCACAAAAACAAATCCAAGTCCCTTAGATGTCTTAAACAAATTTAACATTGTTGCTCGGTTAACATAGATATTTCACTGTCACTCAGTTAACATAGATATTTTACTGTCACTCAGTTAACATAGAAAATCTTAATATATTAACTGTGATTATCTTTAGTAATTAATTATAGAAACATAAACCATAAAGAAAATGAAATTTACATAGATAGCACCAAGATTTAACGTGGAAGCCCAATATGGGAAAAACCACCAATAGAAACTAGTCACTATTTTTCACTCTTCTGAAGTGAGCCCTGTTAGGACCCAGCCCTCTTAAAGGTTACAATAACACACTGTTAGGTGTGACCCTGTTAGAGGATTTAATCACCTTGTAAGGAGTGGCCTTGTGAGAGGTCTTCAAACACTTCAATGTAGAAATGTCACCTTGTGAGAGGATTTACAAAAGACTGTTAAGAGATTTTGATCACTGCTAAAATTGTTAGAAAGTAACAATGGATTGACCTATTTTGATAAGAAACTATCTTTGCTGATTTAGATCTCTATTCTGGATTAAATAATAGATCCTTACTGATCAGATATTCAGTTGCAGTCCTCTGCATACTGTCCTCAATCAGAATCCCATCTGATTTTTCCTTCACTCTTCATATCACACTTCACATGCAATTCCACATCATCACATCTCACTCAATATTCAATCCAACCTTGACCTTATATATATATGATAAGCCTTGTCAAGGTGGCCATGATACCCTTCCAAATAAATAATAAAAATCATGTCTATCGGCTGCATATAAATAATTATCCATAAAATAAAATCCACTATTAGTTAGTTGACACTAATTGTTTTACTCGGTCAATACTGAAATCCTTCAATGCCTGACCAACACTGTAATGCCCGAGTGAACTCGGTTAGAACTAAAAATCACTTTGATCATCTTCAATGCTTGAGAGAGCTCAACAAACACTGACTATGCTCGGATAGGATTAGAGATTTGTGTAAATATCACTATACTTGTGTAAACATCAATGACAATACACAATTGAATAATTTTCATCAACAATCTCCCTCTTTGGCATTGATGGAAATACAACATGTCATAATACAAATAATTATAGAGAAACAAACATAAGAATTAAATTTTATTAATGTCCTTAGCTTCATTATGATTCTCATCCATTTTTATTAATATCTTTAGCTTCTTTCTGATTCTCATCCAAAGCTCCCTCAATCAATGAAATACAGATTTCTCCCTCTTACATTAATCTATGCTTCTGATAAAGTTCTCCCTCTATCATCGATCTTTCCATCAATAATCTCTCCCTCTTTCATTGATCAATATGATATACAGTAATCTTTCCCTTCATCATGAATCATTATGACATATAGTAATCTCTCCCTCTTTGACAACCAATGCCAAAGACACCAACTGACATATCCAATGAAATTGTAATGTACCTATATATATTGATTCATATGTAATAAGCTCTAAATATCTGCATCAATAGGTTAAATTTTTTCTATAGCTCGATTGATGCATCACTAAACTGTGTTTTAGTGAGCCTCAGTTAGGGGAATCACCCCTAGCTTTCCTCTAGGATACAAAAATGCATCCTTAGGTAATGGTTTTGTGAATATGTCTTCAATTGTTTCTTTAGTATTCACATATTCCAATCTAACTTCCTTGTTCTGAACCAATTCCCTCATGAAATGATACTTTATTGCAATATGTTTAGTCTTAGTATGCATCACAGGGTTCTTTGAAATGTTAATAGCACTGGTGTTGTCACAATAGATAATGAAAGGTTCTGTGATTTCCACCTTCATACTTGACAAAAATTGTTTGAACCATATGATGTTTGAACAATTTACTATTGCAGCAACATATTTTGCTTCTACTATAGATTGAGAAATGCAGTTCTATTTCTTGCTTGTCCAGGAGACTAACCTCTTTCCAATAAATAGTGCTCCACCACTTGTGCTCTTTTTGTCATCAAGACTTCCTGCCCAATTAGAATCAATAAAAGTATTCAAGTCATAGTTTCCTCCTTTCTTATACCATAATTTATAGTCTTCAGTACCCTTAAGATATCTCAGAATCCTTTTGATAGCCATCAAATTATTCTCTCTAGGATTAGCTGAAAACCTTGCATCAATACCGACTGCTAATGCAATATCAGGTCGAGTGTGGATAACATATTGAAGTTTTCCAATCATGGATCTGTATGTAGTCTAATTTACCTCCTTTGAATCATCATCCTTAGATAGCTTATGTTGAGTAGGAATAGGTTTTCCAACTGGTCTAGAATCTTCCATCCCAAATTTCTTTAGTATCTCCTTTATGTATTTAGACTGAGTAATGTAGATACCATCCTTCATTTGATAAATTTGTAAGCCAACAAAGAATTTGATTTCACCAAACATAGAAAACTCAAATTCTTTACTCATAGCTTCTGAGAATGCTCTTCATAAGTCATCATATCCAATAAACAATATGTCATCAACAAGTATTTCTGCCAATAGTATCTTGTTCTGAGGTCCTTCTTTGATGTACAAGATACTATTATCATTAGTTCTCTAAAATCCAATACTTATCAAGTAACCATGCAGTCTTTCATACCAGGCTCTCAGATCTTGCTTCAGTCCATACAATTCTTTGTGTAGTTCAGAAACCATATTCCTTTTGTTAGGATCTACAAAGCCTCTAGGTTGCTCAATATAGACGTTCTCTTCTAGAATTCCATTCAAGAATGTAGATTTTACATCCATTTGATATACCTTGAATCCTTTATGTGTAGCATATTCTAGAAGAGTTCTGACTCCTTCAACTCTTGCAATTGGAGCAAAAGTTTCTCCATAATCAATACCCTCTTCTTGAGAATATCCTTTACATACTAATCTGGCTTTGCTTCTCAAAAATTCACCTTTCTCATTCATCTTATTTCTAAAAACCCACTTAGTACCAATCACATTATTGTCTTTTGGTCTAGGTACAAGAGTCTAGGTTTTGTTCTTTTATATCTGCTTAATTTCTTCATTCATTGCTTCAATCCAGTTCTCATCATTCAATGCATCTATAACAGTTATAGGTTCAATTTCACTAAGTAAACATGTACCTTTTATTTTTTTCCTTATCATTACACCCTCTTTCTGATCTCCAATTATTTGTTTAGGTGAATGATGCCTTCTAACATATTTTTCAAGTACAAGATCCTTCCTCTTTGATTATGGGCTTGCCCCACTATGTTCACCATGCTCAAATATTCTATTATGTTCTTCTGTCTTGTACTCGGGCTCCACTGTCTGAAACTCAAATGTATCTGTCTGTGACTTGGGTACCTCTGTCTGTGACTCAGGTGCCTCTGTTTGTGACTCAATATCTTCAGTATAAGACTCGGTTCCCTATGTTTGTGACTCAATTTATTTAGTAAGAATCACTGGTTGCATAGGTTGCAACAAGGTTTGTGTTGATGAATTCAGTGGTTGACATGCTTGCTGTCCAATCACCATTTCCTATGTCTTAGGTATAGTATCAGGTTCATAATACACAAATTTTTTTTAGTCTTCAGGCTCTTTACTGCTTTGTTCTTAATTTCTCTCTGCAAACTCATCGACCTTTACATGCACAATTTCTATGACTTTATGAGTAGTGAGATTTAAAAATTTATATGCTTTGATTTTTCTGGAGTAGCCTAGGAATATACCTTCATCAACTTTTACATCAAATTTTCCATTTCTTATTTCTTTCAAGATGTAGCATTTACTTCCAAATACTTTGAAATAATGAACATTAGGTTTATAGCCACATCATAATTCAAAAGGCATCTTCTCACTACCTTTCTTTAGTTGAACTCGGTTCAAGGTGTGAATTGAAGTGCTAATGGCTTCCTTCCAGTATTCGGTAGCAACATCCTTCTCAATCATCAAGGTTCTTGCACAATCTATAATGGATCTGTTCCTTCTTTCTACAATATCATTCTGTTGTGGTGTACCTCGGGCAGATACTTGTCTTTTGATTCCTTTTTCATTGCAAAAATCATTGAATTCATTAGAAATGAATTCTCCTCCCCTAACAGATCTTAAGCATTTAAGTTTCTTTCCTGTTTCTTTCTCAACTCTGGCTGGGTACCATTTGAACTTCTGAAAGGCTTCTGATTTTTCTTTGAGAAACATAACAGTCATCATTCTGGAATGATCATCAACAAATAGAATGAAGTACTTCTCACCTGTGTAACTTTTTGTTCCAATTGGTCTACATAGGTCAGTATGTACCAATTCTAAGACTTCTTCTGTATTGTAGTTCTTGCTCTTGAAGCATGTTTTTCCCATCTTACCAATTTGACATTGTTTGCATATTTCTAGTTTGGGTTTCTTTAGAACAAGAATACCTCTTACTCTGTTGTTCTTACTTATGTTGATCAGGTTGTCAAAGTTCACATGATGCAACCTTTTATGCCATAACCATCTTTCTTCTACTTCTGCAATAAAACATGAACTTTCATTGAGATCAAGATAAAATAGATTACCTTTTGTTTTCCTACCAGTTCCAACTAGCTTTCCTCTATCATCTAGGAGCTTGGCCTTACCATTCATGAATTCTACCTTGAAACCAATGTTATTCAGTTGTGCCACACTTAGTAGATTACACCTTAGTCCTTCAACCCAATAAACATTATCACATTTGATTCCTTCAGTAAGAGAAATACAACCTTTACCTTTCACATAGTAGGGTTCATCATTCCCAAAAAAAACAATCCCACCATCATAGTGTTCAAGATGTTCAATTTTGGTTTTACCATCAGTCATGTGGTGAGAACAACCACTATCATTTATCCAGGAGTCATTCTTACTAATATGAGAATATAGTGCTATCTTTTCATTGTCTTCACTATCTAACTCATCCTTAATAGAAATGTAAACCATTTCATCTTCATCTTCATCACTATCAGAATCTTTAGCAATATAACAAGATTTCTTAACTTTATCCTTTTAGCTTTTGTAGCTTTGTAAGCTTTCTCACCTTTATACTTGTTGAACTTTTTCTCACCTTTGTCTTCCTTGTTCGGACACTTAGCAGCAATGTGGCCAACCTCATCACATGAAAAGAAAATCAATGGTATTCTTCCTTTGTATTGTCCTTTTCCTTTTGCAGCTCTCCTTGCAAGTAATGCTTCAATGATTTCCAGAACCTCATCATCAGAATCATCATCAATATCACTATCACTGTCAATATATTTTCCTTTCATCTTTCCAAGGTTTAATTTAGCTTTGAATGCTGACTCAAGATTGTTAGGATTAGGAGAATAATTGTCAAAGTTGTCCAACTCAAAAGATGATAATATTCCAATCAATCCATCTAGAGTTATGTCATTACTGCATCTCATCTCTTGAATAGCTGAAACTCTAATTGCATAGATAGGAAGTAAAGTTCTTAATACCTTGCTGACTATTGTTTTGTTTTCAATTTTTCCACCAAAAACTCTGATTGCACTAACACTTTTCTTGATTCTTTCACTGTATTTTGTAATGTTTTCTCCTTCTTTCATTTTCATCATATCAAACTGACCTCTGAGACTTTCTGCTTTGGCTCTCTTTACATTTGCATCTCCTCCATAGATATCATGCAATTTGTTCCACATATCAAAGGTAGTAGGGCAGTCCTTGACTTCATCAAATTCAGAATAGCTTTGTGCAGAGGCTATATCAATCATCATTTTATGATACTTCATTTCCAACATCTGATCCACAAACATAGGTCTCGGTGGTTCCACATACTTGTGATCAAGGAATTGCAAACCAGTATCTCCAATAGTAGATAATGTAGCCTCATCAGATCTTTCCATGCAATGAAGTTGTCATTATTGAGCTTAGGGATCTCCCTTTTGTAAGACATATCTGATCTTTAGCTTAGGCCTTTAGGCCTTCCCTATAAGCACTTGTTTCTCTGATACCAATTGTTGGAAATAAGTTGAGTAACTGAGAGGGGAGGGGTGAATTGGTTAGCAAAAAAACAAATCCAAGTCCCTTAGATGTCTTAAACAAATTTAACACTATTTCTCGGTTAACATAGATATTTCACTGTCACTCGGTTAACATAGAAAATCTTAAGATATTAACTATGATTATCTTTAGTAATTAATTGCAGAAACATAAACCATAAAGAAAATTAAATGTTCACAGATAACACCAAGATTTAATGTGGAAACCCAATATGGGAAAAACCACCAATAGCAACTAGTCACTATTTTTCACTCTTCTGAAGTGAGCCCTATTAGGAGCCAACCCTATTAAAGGTTACAATAATGCACTGTTAGGTGTGACCCTGTTAGAGGATTTTATCACCCTGTAAGGAGTGGTCTTGTGAGAGGTCTTCAAACAATTCAATGTAGAAATGTCACCTTGTGAGAGGATTTACAAAAGACTATTAAGTCTTCTCTATTAAGAGATTTTGATGACTGTTACAATTGTTAGAAAGTAACAATGGATTGGCCTATTTTGATAAGCAACTATCTTTGCTGATTTAGATCTCTGTTCTGGATTAAATACTTGATCCTTACTAATCAGATATTATATTGCAGTCCTCTGTATTCTGTCCTCAATCAAAATCCCATCTGATTTCGCCTTCACTCTTCATATCACACTTCACATGCAATTCCACATTATCAAATATCACTCAATATTCAATCCAAACTTGACTTTATATATATATGATAAGCCTTGTCAAGTCAGCCTTGATATCCTTCCAAATAAATAATAAAAATCATGTCTGTCGGCTGCATATAACTAATTATCCATAAAATATAATCCACTGTTAGTCGACTGACACTAACTATTTTACTCGGTCAATACTGAAATGCTTCAACGCTTGACCAACACTGTAATGCCAGAGTGAGCTCGGTTATAACATAAAATCACTTTGTTCATCTTCAATGCCCGAGAGAGCTCGACAGACACTGACTGTACTCATATAGGATTAGATATTTGTGTAAACATCACTATACTTGTGTAAACATCAATGACAATACACAATTGAATAATTGTCATCAATAGGGTGGGGGGTGAATTAGCATAAAATAAAACTCCAAAAACTAACTTAAGTAATCACAACATGAAACTATATGAGAGTAAAGAAAAAAACCATCAACACAAGAACAGCAATATTTATACGTGGAAAACCAAAAATAGGAAAAATTATGGTGAGAAATTTCCCATAAAGATAATTTACTTAAGTGTATAATGTAATGATGAAACATTAAGATCTCACAACTCCAGACTTATTGACCATAGGCTCACTCCTGTTACAACAATGAATATAGATAAGAAGGCTCCCTTCTTTATAGTATAACATGATCTCACTACTCCAGAATTTCATACAGAGGCTCAGTGTCAAAGTAGAAAGACACAAAAAAATTCAAATACTAAATATTCACTATCTTAAAGTAATCACTCTTATTGCCTTTCCTTCTCTGCCATTTTCACTGAACTCTTTTCTGTTGATTGTTGAACTGGTTCACACACTTCACTTGCTTCATGCCTTACACTTACATTTTTTCAAAGCACCAACAATCCTTATGTACATGATAGAACATTGGAGATTACAACAAGGTTGACCAAAAAAAAAGATATTACAAATAAGTTTCATGTTGGCCAAGGCAATAGAAAAATACAATAAGTCTTATACCAAAACATCCAAACCGAGGAACCAAAGAGACAAGAGATAAACATTAAATACATATGTCTCATATAGCATAAACCCATCTAGATAAGATATAATAATTAATTACAAGACCCAAACCTAAATCTAACACTTCAATAATCCATAAATATTAGACATAGACCTAAATATGAAAGGAAAGACGAACCAAGAATACACTACATATATCTCAATGCTAGATCCATAATAACCAGAATAAATACCAAATATAATTCAAACATGTAGAAGAAAACTAAAAAAATTCCAGTTGTAACCATACCTCCACATTTTATGGAGAGATCCACATGGAACTTTGGAATCTAGGTCAACATGCCATGTCAGAAGCCATGTAAATATGCCACAATATATTTTTGGATCAGAAAAAAATCTAAAACTAGCTAGATGACATAGTCTCCAGAACACTAAGAACATATTCCTGATTACTAGAGAATTCCATAACCAAGACCAAAACCTAAATCCATATGTATGAGTATAAACACAATATCAACCCATATTTCCAGAAAAAAAACATTCCAGAAAGTAAAAATAAATATAACTGTAAAACTTCTATATGCTCTACAATACAATACCACAACTATTGAACAATATACATTTAGATCACACATACTTCTGGATATAAGATTATAACACAAAGGAATTGTAAAACACCATCTTCACATGATCACAAGATACAAACCTATCATCTATAGTTATGAAACCATATAGGATACATACCTATCTTCCACTATTCTGAAACCCTATAAGATACATACATTTCTTCCACTATTCTGAAACCATACTTGTCTTACAATGCACTGAAGTTAAACACTCAAAACATACTTTTCTTTCACAATATTGTAGGTTCAACACACAAACCCACATATCCAAGAATAGAAAACTTATAGACCACAAAGCTCGAGTAAACACAAACTCAAGCTCTTCCAGAATACTATGTATGATATCAATGAAAACATAACTCAAAATCCTCTAGAACACTATGTTTGACATCAATGACAATAGACAATGATCATATATTACTAACACACTATACATCTACCGTGTTTGTTGATCCGATTCTATTCCTTCCTTATTCTATATTTGGGCAGAAAATTCTATTTGACCCTCTTGGGCTTCTCTATTTTGGGCATTTATCAGGAAATTGCATCACTTTATCTGCAGGTGCAAATTTTTAATAAGGTTATGCATCATTTAATCTATCAATCACTTCTGTGTATTATTTAGTTGGGTCGAATTACTATCAATTGCATTAAATGATCCCGCAACCACAAAAATATTAAAAGTATGTTAGACAAAAAAAGAACATGTCAATATAAAACAACCACATATTAAAAAAAATTATTTGTGTCATTAGATCCATAGTTGCGATGAGTAAAACTGTACACATAAAAAAGAATATTTTTCAGAAAATACATAACAATTGTGGCGAATAAATATAAATTGCAATGATTAAACATGTAGTTGTGGTGATTAATTCATGATTTCATCAAATTATTTTGTTCCTGCGCAAAAACTAAAAGCCATAAAAAAATTAGAAACACCAGGTATTTTACGTCAGGTTCACCATTTTGTATAGAGGTTAAATATTCAGATTAGTATACCTGCAAAAATGACGATTAGCTCTAACCATAAAGATCTAAATTATTACAAATTGTACTCCTATTCAAGAGAGAAATGACATAATTGAATGCACAAGATAAATAATTCAAATGAAATGAATATGTAAACATTCAAACAAATAAGTTCTTCATTGTCTTCTCTCCTATTCTTTTCAATTGTAAGCTCTCATATTTTCTCCAATTATGATAACAAGAGAATTTGAAAATTATGGTTGTAAATAATGAAGAATCACCTTCATTATAAAGAATTTTCTTTGGATTTCAATAGACAGTTTTGAATGACTGATAATGAATAGTTAAGAATGATTTAGACTAGACTTGATTGAATATATTACTTAGACTAATTAAGAATTGACTGGTTGTCTTACATAATTGATTAATTAGAAGACTAAATAGATTAATTAGAAGGCTGATTAGATCAGACAGAAGACATATAGATCGAAAGACTGGTTTGAGTGATCAAAACACTGATATGATTGATCAGAAGATTGATTTGATTGATCAAAATACTGATTCAATCGATCACACAGATGATTTGATTGATTAGTCAAATGAATTAATTGATTAGATGACAAAATAAATTGATTAGACAAACTGAAAGTCAGTATTTGTCATGGAGGTGGAACTAGAAGAATAATTAATGTTAAGTAAATTCAAAAATTATTTAATTGTGAAAGATTAGGAATAAATAAATTATATAATTTATTTATTTTAAGAAGCCTTAGTTGACATCATGGAAGTGGAATAATAAAATAAAATAATTATTTCATTGAATAATAAAACATAGTTTTTAATAAGAAAAAGGCATAAAGCATATATATATATATATATATATATATAT